>JAOTAY010000189.1:14566693-14594801 GCA_025629805.1 Erythroxylum baracoense
AGCAAAGGAGTCGGTAATATAATCTCCATCTTGTTCTTATGATAATTATTTTCCATATACCGTATCATGTATGGCTTGGCATGTTGATTTGGTTATCTTACTTCCCCTGTGTTTTGATTTCTAAAAAAGTTTTGAAATTTACCGTTTTAGCCAAATATTGCATGTTTTATTTTCCGATCCAACAATTCAATGGTTAGGTTTAATTAATGATCGTATCTTAATTAAACAATACCTAAGGAAAAACTCGAGTTAATTATTAACCCACGATTAATAGTTTCTAGGAGAGGTTAGAGAACAATAAATCAATGAAATATGTTTAATTAGGGTGTAGGCCAAGATTGAACTAAAAAACCGGATCCCTATCAAATTCCCCATATCAGTTTTTACATTTTTCTTTAATTTGCTTTTATTACTCTCATTTCATTTTGTTTTCTTGTTTGAAAAATCCAAACCACCCCCCACCCCCCGGTTAAACCTAAACGCTAGTTATTTTCATTTCGGAAATTTTACACAGACTCTCTATGGGATCAAGCTAGACTCACCACTACTATAGTAGTAGGTTTAGTTATTTTATTTTGACTAGCATTATAATGCGCTGTCACCTTGGTAATGTAATCATGCTTAGTCCTAAGCATTCTATTGTATTGGCCCTTTCTATCTCAATACTCGAAAAAATTAAGCCTACAATAACAATTAAAGTTTGGTATATGATATCTCAACTTACACACTTTACTTAATAGCTAAGTGGATATGAAGTAAATTGTTGGACAGCCATCAAAGCATCCAAGATCTCTTTCTAAATGTCATGCTAGCTTGATGTGTGAAGTTTTTTCAAGGCTACATACTCTCATCATACATCCAAACTGATGTCCTAACTCGATTTCTCAATGTAAGTAAGGGTTATAAAGTTCACACATCATAAGCATTAAAGCAAACCATACATTAAACCAAAGTGAGTTCTTACATACTTATAGTAAGAAAAAGCCTAAAATCTACTTAAAAATTCATTAAGATCATTGAAAACATCCTCATAAAAAGTCTATAAATCTTCTCCATAAAAGGTCTATAAATCCACCCAAAAAGTATATCTATCTTGCTCCTTTTTAAGTGCTTCATGACCATCCTCTCTTTCTATGGTTTAAATAGGGCCCCTTTGGGTGCTTAAACTGACTTAAGATGGATGTGGAGCAAGCTGAAATTGCCAACTAGAAAGTTGGAAAATTCCATCTTCTACTCTAGCTTTCTCCTTTGGTACATACAACAAGTCCACATGTAACTAAGTTGAAAATCAATAAAAATAAGGTCCAAATCCTACCTAAACATTGACATACAACCATGTAAAATGCGTGTACATTAAAATACATGAAAAGCATGCAAAACTTAAGCTTAAAACACCCTTCATTTATAACCTAACATGAAATTTATCCTATACAATCACATACACATGCAAGTTATAATAAAAAAACACAAAACCTACTCTAAACATTCTAGTATCTATATTGAATATACACATTATCACATAAAATGGCTTGGATAATCCTATAGTAAATATCACTTATCAAAGATCATCAAAGAATTTTGAATTGAACAATGTCAGTCTACTACATTTCTTTTGGTACTTGAAAGATGAGTTTTGATCAATCTTTATCGCAGTGATTTGTAATAAGACCTCCATACATATTGAAACGAGGTAGAAGAAAAGGGATCCTTTTATCTCGAGCCTTTTCCTCCTATAAGGATGCTATAATTTTGATGTATTATTAGATCCAACATAAGAATTTATAAAGGAAACCTAATGCCTCCATGGCTTGGATTAAGAACTTCTACTTAATTAAATTAAAAGCTTTTCTAAAATGAACCTTAATGGAATACATTTTACCTATTCCCTTTCTCATATAACCTTTAAATAATTCATGAATTATCAAGATATTATCCTTCATATTCCTACCTTAAATGAAAACTCATTGGCAATTTTAGGTGATTTTAGCTAAAAGAAGTTCAATTCTAAAGGTTAAAATTTTGGAAATGAGTTTGTAGAGGGTATTAAAGCATGAAATAGGCCTAAAATGACTCAATTTACTAGGATTAGGCATCTTAGGAAAGAGAGTGATTTAATTTTGATTATTAGACGTAAGAAGTGCATCTTTGGAGAATAATTTTAGGATAGCTTTTGAAGTTTGATATTTAATCCAATTATGAGAATTCTTGAAGAAGTACTATTTCAAGCCATCAAACCTTCAGGCCTTATTATAGTTCAAGGATATGAAAGATATCTCCATATCATCTAGAGTAAATTCTTTACCAAGGTCTGGAGCTTGTTTATTAGTAGTCACTAGTTTTAAGAAAGCTTGAAAGTCTTAAATTATAGTGCAACCCTTTATACATATTCCTAGAAAACTGATGAAATATCTCCTGGCTAATCCTTTCATTTTTTCTTAACCTTAAAACATAACACCATCTTTATTCCCAATATAGTTTATCATATTGGCACTTCTTCTTGCTTGGATTGCTTTGAAATAGAATATGGTGCATATATGTCCTCTGTGTAACCATTTAATTCTTGATTTATACTTTAGGGTCAAATGGTGAAAGTTCAAGTCTTGCAGGTATTCATCACATGCATGCTTTTCTGTTTTCCTTAGCTTCATATTATTATAATCCTGAAAAAGTTGTTACTGAGCAAACTTAAGGTTTCCCTTGGTAGTTTGGATATCCATCCTATTATCTATTTTGATCCCCTTATGAAGTTATTTAAAGTTTCTTTTACTTAATTTGAGCTTTTTTACACACTTGTATTGCTTATAGCCATCAAAACTAGCATGGATTCCCTATTTAATTGCCTATTGAAGTATATTGCATGTAGTTCAGAAATTAAGGAGAGCCTTTTTACACACTTTTATTACTTATAGCCATCCAAACTAGTATGGATTCCCTATTCAATAGCCTCCTGAAATCTATTGCATGTGGTTCATAAATTAAGGAACCCAAATAAATTGCTCCTCATTTGGCTTCTTTCTAAGTTGCAAATTTCATCAAGAAAATAATTAGAAATTAGGTAATGCCCAAAGTTAGCCTTAGCATTTTACAATTGCATCACCCAATTATGGTCTAAGAGGGCCCTTTTAAGCTTCCTTCTCAACAAAACTTTCCCTTGTTGCTTATTTATCCATATAAAGTGGTTCCTTTGGTAGCTCATGTTAGTGATTTAATGATTCTATGTGTAAGCTTAGAAAGCTTTATAAGGGCCTGTGGATTCTATACCTCCATCAACTTCTGATTGAAATAAAGTGTTGTTTAAATCTCTAAGGATCATTTAACGTACATTTATGGTAGCTATCAAAAGGTTTAACTCCTACGAAAGATCATTCTTTTTTTGGAAGCTAGTGTTAGTTGCATAGATGAAACTTATACATACCTTGATGTGGTATTCCTTGTAGGTTGTCCATATATGGATTATTTATGCACTGGATTGATAAGAGTGGATTTTCATAAGTTTAATGTTCACTACTACTAAGATTCTCTCAGCTTCTAATTTTGTTGTAAGATCTATATCTTTTGAATCCTACTCTCCTTGATTTTTGTCTCCAAAATACCATAGATATAAGGTTTTATTGTGGTGATATGGTCTCTAATAGCTAATTATTTTTGGGGATTATTCAATCTACTAATGTTTTAGGCCACAAAAAACATTATGAGTTGATGGGAGATAGTATCTTTTTGGTTATTTTCTCTTCCAAATCTTCTAACTATTGGATTAAACTTTTTCTCCTCTTCCCCGTCAATACAATGATTATTTAGGCTTTTTATTTTATCTACAGTGACAATGGATTTGGCGAATATTTCCTACCTAGATGTCTCTATGGTAGGGAGTATTTTAGTGGCTTTTTCCTTAAGGTGTTGATGCATTTCTTCATTATTAGAATCGCTTTGTACTTCTTTAATGTTTTTATCCCTTGTCTTATCTAGGGCTTCATCCAATTATTCCATTAACTTCCTATTCTTGAAAATTCTACCTATTGTTCTCCATTCAATTTTACTTTTGGGTTAAGGCTTCTATTGATAGGTTATACAGATATTAGTTTAAGAGAGATTCCCTATTTCATCTAATCTTTTAAGATTGAGAACTTCAGATTATGTCAGCTTCAATATGCACTCTGGCATAACCTATCCTCCCTAATTTAGTTATAGTTTTTTGTAGGTTTAATGGCGTTCTGGTTGAACTGATCATATAACTTGAACCAATGGTGCTTCAATATTACAAAGGAATATTATGGAAATTTTGACATAGTAGAGCATATTTGATGTTTTTTTAGGTCTAATACCATGCCTAGTTTCCAATTATGAAGAATTAGGGGCTTTCCAACATAATGCCAAGGTCCAAGCTATGGGACCTTGGAAGTTAGCAGTTGAGTGGTGAAGGAGAAGATGAAGAAGTGTGTATCAGAGGGGTTTGTTGTCATTGTGGAAATTCCATTTTCTCTCCAATTAGTACCTTCTTTAAATGGGTCAGAAAGAGTAAAATCTCATAATTTACGATCAATTCATTCACTATTTCCTTTTTTAAAGGATAAATTTATATAATTTTCATACTAGGTTAGATTAGATATTGTTTAAATGATTTCTTATTTGGCATGATACTAAACATATAGGGAATTTAAAAGATGTGTAAAGCTTAATATAGTGCAAAAGAAAGTAATAATGATATATATATATATATATCCACGCGTGTGTGTGTATATATATATATTGCATTGCGTTACAAATTCCATAATTAGAGAAAAAATGGTCTAGTAATGATATAGAATATTTATATGCTTTGATGTATAAGTGGAAAATTGTGAAGAACAAACCAAAAGACTAAAACAAGGTTATCAACGCATCAAATTAGTTAGGACATGTCAAAGCTAGAATCAAGATGTTCCACAGCCATCTTATCAAGGATAAAATTGAACTGATGTCCTAATATTTCAATTTTATGTCATTATATTTTAAATTTATAAACAAAATAAAAAAAGTTCCTAAATTAACACCCCTCCTTCTCTCTATTTTGTTTGTCGAGTATACGGTCTTTCACGACTTTCTTTATTAGTTCTTGGTTTCTTTTACCTTTTGGTTGTTTACTCCCCCACTTCCATTTCAAGGACTCTTACTTTAGCTATCCTCCTAATATTTCAATTTTTGTTAGTAAATTTTAAATTTATAAATAAAATAAAAGAAGTTCCTAAATTAACACCCCTCCTTCTCCCTATGTTGCTTGTCGAGTATATGGTCTTTCTCAATTTTCTTTATTAGTTCTTGACTTCTTTTACCTTTTGGTTGCTTACTCCCCCATCTCCATTTCAATGACTCTTACTTGAGCTATCCTTTCTTCACCATCTACTTCATTTTGTCATTCATTCTTACTATCTTCTTTTTTCTTCTTACCTGTGCTTCTTTTTATATGCTTCCTCTCTCTTCTCATACTCATCAAGTTCCAGTTCTTTCATAGCTCTTCATATTATTTTTTGCTTTTCCCTCCCTCTTGTGTTTACACACTTCTATTTTTAGTTCCCACCTTTACATTTTTATCAATTTGCTTCATTTTTTCAATTGTCACCATTTTCCTTCTTTTCAATTTTCTACTAACAGGTTAAGCGTAATCAAAAGCATTCAATAAACTTCCCTAATTTTCCAAAGATCTACCATTCTCTTCCTCCCCTACTCTACCTTCACCATCATGTGTTACTCCTTCTTTGAAACCCACTCCCCTTCATTATAATGGAAGCTCAGATCCTATCAATTCGAGCAATGTCCTCAGTAAAACATCATGGCTCTAAGTGGTAAGAGATGTAACCAAGTTATACTTTCTATTGAGAAAATGAAGGAGGGAGCAACGAGATGGATATTAATTTCATAGTCTTCTTTATGTGAAACATTTTCAAAAGACCTCATTTCTGGGGATGAAAATCTATGCACAACTTTAACCAAAAAAAATATGGCCTAGAAGGGGTGCTGGTTAACACTGGAAATGTCTTCCTCTTCAAATTTGAAAGCACATCCTAGGAAAGAAAGATAATGGAAGTGGGTCGTTGTCATATTAATAACAAGCCTTTAAGACTAGTACTTTAGATGTAAGAACTCAAGTTGAACCAAGTTCTTGCTTAGATGAACATACTTGATGTTCTTTTGGAGTATAAGAGAACAAAGGATTAAGTTATCTTGTGAATTATATTAGAAAACTACTTTATCTTGATGGAGCTATCACACGTATTGCAAGGATTAACTTTGTTAGAGTTTGTGTGCTAATTGAAACTCTCTATGAACTCCTAAATGAAACCCTTGCTTAGGTTGAATGATAGCTATAAGATAGTGGAAGAAACTATTAAGGATACATATGCTTAGAGACTAGGAAACTTTCAAGAAAATATGAAGACATACAGGGAGGAAATTATTAAAGGTAATTTCTATGAGCTTATACTAGAGGCACTGGACACCATAGCATTAATGTGGATGATTTAGATGTCCGTCCTTCACAAATGACGCTATAGAAATAAATATATGGCGTAAAATAGTCTTATATTTGATCTTGAGAATATTTAAACATAACTTAATTTGTATAAGTTGAGAGATTATTTCATTACTTATCCTATTGTCAGATAAATGGAAGTGATTATATTAAAGTTAATTAAAACATAGCTTATATATAATTTGGATAACATTGGCTAATAAATAATTTATGATATGAAGAACTAATTTATGTAATACAAATTATTATAGTCATGGCACCTATCAAGATGATGGTTCTTTATTTTTCTCATAAACATTTTAACGGCAAGTAGCCTTTTGGTTTTGTCCATAAATAGATTATATGTTATTTAGCCACTATCTAATGATGGCTTACATTAATTCAACTCAAAATGATGCATCCAAGCTGAATGATTATTATGTCAATAATTATAGCTAGTAGGCACCAAATGCCTAATAAAACAATAACATGGTTGGCCAATTTGGCCAACCATATCTTCATTTCTTCAAATCTCCTGCCTGTAAACAAAGAGAGGAAGGGGGAGAACAAAGAAAAAGAGACGTGAGGTGAGAGAGGGGAAAAAAGGAGACAAAAATATTTTGTGCATTTTTGTGGGTCTATTTTTTTCTTGTAATTCTTTGATTTTTCTTAGTAATAAAATTCTTCTATCCTTGTCCGTAGTTTTTTCCCTGATTTAGGAGTTTTTCATATAAAATCTGTGTCTATTTTATCTTCAATATTTTAGTTTCGTTTTAGCTACAACCTAACTCTATCCAATTCTTAATTTTTCATAATAAGTGGTAACAGAGCTAGCCTTGGGTGTGTATATCTGTTTATTATATGCCCTGTGGTTGCCACCAAGATTGGATCCTCTACATCAAAAGATAAGTTAGAATATTATTTACCCTGTCAAAGGCACTATTCATAAAGTGGTTGTGATAGAAGTAATGGCGGCAAAGTACAACATTGAAAAATTCAACGGGAGTAATTTCTCACTATAGAAGCTGAAGATAAAGGCAATCTTGAGGAATGATAATTGTCTGGTGGCCTTAGTGAGCGACCATCTGGAGTCACAGATACAAAGTGGAGCGCGATGGATGGGAATGTTGTAGCTAATCTTCACCTAGCTTTAGCTAATGGAGTATTATCTAGCACAATGGAAAAGAAGAAATATGGGATCACCTCATAAAATTATAAGAGGCCAAATCGCTCCACAACTAGATTTTTCTGAAGAGGAAACTATATACTTTTCGTATGATAGAATCCATTTAGGTGATGAAGCACTTAAACACTTTGAATACTCTATTTTCATAACTCAAATCGTTGGAGCACACAATAGAAATAATTGAACGTGTGGAACTTCTACTTCAAAGTCTACCAGATTCATACGATCAACTTGTCATAAATTTAACATCCAATATAGACACTTTAGTCTTCGATGACATTGTAGCTACTATTCTGGAAGAAAAGAGCCGGCGTAAGAGCAAGGAAGATAGGTTGGCAAGATCATAACAAGCAGAGGCCTTGGCGGTGATGAGAGGTAGATTAATACGTGGTCTAAGTGGTCATGGTAGATCAAAATCTAGGAGTAAGAAGAACTATAAATGCTACAATTGTGGTAAGAAAGGTCACCTAAAAAAGGATTGATAGAATCTAAACAAGAGAGATTATGTTCCTCAAGGAAACTTTTCAAAAACTTTAGATGATGGAAGCGTAATGGTTTGTAAAGCAGCAACGACTATTGGAGGAAAAAGAAGATTTGCTGATGTCTATCTATTTGATTTAGTAGCTACTTTTCATATGACTTCTTGAAGAGAATGGTTCCATTAGTATGAATCTATCTTTGGGGGGTCTGTGTATAGCTGTAATGATCAAGCTCTGAAGATCGTTGGTATCAGCACCATCAAGTTAAAGATGTATGATGGGACAACTCATAATATTAAAAAATTGCAACATGTGGAGGGCCTGAAGAAGAACTTGTTGTTTGTAGGACAATTGTATGATCTCAGTTTCAAATTTAAGATTCAAAACAAGATCATGAAAGTAATTAAAGGAGTGCTGAGAATTATGAAAGCAGAGAAGATTGTTGTAAATCTGTACATGCTGAAGGGAGTAACTTTGCAAGAAGGAGAGGCATTTGTTGCGGTGGCCAGTCCAGATGACAAATCTGTAATGACGTGGCATAAAAAAATAAGACATATGTCAGAATAAGGAATGAAGATACTTATAGAGAATAATCTACTTCCAAGTCTCATAAAGGTATCACTACCCTTATGTGAGCATTGCATTATGAGTAAGCAGTATCGATTGAAGTTCAACACATCAAAGTTCAGAAGTAAAGAAATTCTAAAATTGATTTACTCTAATGTATGCCAAGCACCAGTTACGTCTCTAAGAGGAGAAATTTTCTTTCTATCATTCATTGATGATTATTCGAGGAGATGTTGGGTGTTTCCTATCAAGAGGAAGGCAGATGTGTTTCTAACTTTTCAAATTTTACAAAGCCCGGGTGAAACTCGAACCTAGTAAGAAGATCAAATGTTTGCACTCAGATAATGGAGGCAAGTATACTGGTAAAGAATTTGATGAATTCTGCAATCAAAAAGGCATCAAAAGGTAGTTCATGACGGTATACACTCCTCAACAAAATGGAGTAGTAGAGCAGATGAATAGAACTCTGTTGGAAAGAACAAGAGCGATGTTGAGAACTGCAAGCTGAGATAAGAAATTCTATGCAGAAGTAGCCAATACTGCCTATTATGTGGTGAATCAAGCTCCATCAACTACAATTGAGTTGAAGACACTGATGAAGATGTGGATTGGTAAACAAGTGGATTATTCCAACCTCCATAGATTTGGAAGTCCTGCTTATGTGATGTTCAGTGTCTAAGAAACTACGAAGTTGGATCCAAAATCTAGAAGATATATTTTCTTGGGATATGTTGAAGGAGTAAAGGGGTATTGTTTGTGGGATCCCACTACCCATAAGATTGTTATCAGCAGAGATGTTATTTTCTTGGAAAATAATGATCAAGAGCAAACAGAAGATGTTAGGACTTTAAAAGAGAATTCAGAGTCTACAATAGTATAAGTGGAAAGGGAATTTGATCAAAATGATTCTTTTGAAGCTACACCAGAGCATGATGAGTAAAAATCAGTCCAATCTGATGTTTCAGATACTCAAAGATCAGCCTGTACAAAAAGAGCATCAAGTTGGCACTTAGACTATATTATGAAGAGCAATATTATGTACTGTCTTTTAATTGAGGATGGAGAGCCCTTAACTCTTCAAGAAGCAATGAATAGTTTAGATGCATCTCAGTGAACGGTAGTAATGTAGGAAGAAATTGAAGCTTTGCATAAGAATAAGATATAGGAGTTGGTATTACTACCACAAGGAAAAAAGCTTATTGGCAATAAATGGGTTTATATGATCAAGTAGAGTGCTGACAATCAAGTAGAGCGATATCGTGCTAGATTGGTGGTAAAATGATATGCTCAGAAGAAAGGAATTGACTTCAATAACATATTTTCTCTTGTGGTTTGACTCACTACAATTCGAGTAGTCCTAGCAATGTGTGCTACATTTAACTTGCATCTTAAGCAATTAGATGTGAAAATTGCATTTCTTCATGGAGATCTTAAAAAAGAAATTTATGTGCTCCAGCTGAAAGGTTTTGAAGAAAAAGGGAAAGAGAACTTGGTTCGCAAGTTGAATAAATATTTGTATGGTTTAAAGCAGGCATCGAGGTGTTGGTATAAGAGATTTGATTCCTTCATCATGAGCATTGGATATAGCAAACTAAGTGTAGACTCTTGTGCATATTTCAAGAGGTTTAAGAAAGATGATTTTATAGTCTTATTATTGTACGTAGACGAAATGTTAGTAGCAGGCCCCAACAATAATCGTATCAAAGAATTGAAGGCACAATTAGCTAAGGAATTTGAAATGAAGGACTTAGGACTAGCAAACAAGATTTAGGGATGCAAATTCATCAAGACATAAATAATAGGAAGATTTGGCTTTCTCAGAAGAATTATTTGAAGAAGATCTTGCGGCTATTCAACATGCAAGATTGTAAGTTAATTTATACCCCTCTACCTGTTTATTTCAAGTTATCCTCAAGTATGAGTCCTCGCAATGAAGAAGAGAAGATGGAGATGTCTCAAGTACCGTATGCATTAGCAGTGGGAAGTTTAATGTTTGCTATGATTTGTACAACACCAGACATTGCACATGCAGTGGGAATAGTTAGTCGATACATGGAGAATCCTGGTCAAAACCATTGGAATACAGTTAAGAGGATTCTCAGATATATCAAGGGAACCTCAAATGTTGCATTATGTTATAGAGGATCAGATTTTACTGTTAGAGGATATATTGATACTGATTATACAGGTGATCTTCATAAAAGTAAATCCACTACAGGATATGTGTTTACACTAGTTAGAGAAGCTATGAGCTAGGTTTCAAAACTGTAGTCAGTTGTGGCTGTGTCAACAACATAAGCAAAATATGTAACAGCTACACAAGCTAGTAAAGAAGCAGTGTAGTTGAAGATGTTGTTGGAAGAACTTGGGTATAAACAAGAGAATATTACTCTGTATTATGACAGTCAGAATTATTTGCATCTTGCAAATAATCCAACGTTTCATTGAAAGACAAAGCACATTAGAGTTCAGTATCACTTCATTTGTGAGAAAGGGGAAGAAGGAATAGTGGACATGCAGAAAATTCATTCAATAGATAACCTGGACGATTTTATGAAAAAAGCAATCAATGTTGACAAGTTTATGTGGTGTCAATCCTCGTATGGCCTGACAGAGAC
The DNA here is from genome assembly GCA_025629805.1 of Erythroxylum baracoense. Classification (NCBI taxonomy): domain Eukaryota; kingdom Viridiplantae; phylum Streptophyta; class Magnoliopsida; order Malpighiales; family Erythroxylaceae; genus Erythroxylum; species Erythroxylum baracoense. Next base: position 14,578,028 of record JAOTAY010000189.1, read on the forward strand.
GTAAGCAATATAAAGCGACAAGGTAGAAAGAATAGTGTGAAGATATGACTGATTATCAATCAAATCTACAAGTGGGAAAATTGTTAATAATTACTACTGGTAGGCACCGAATTCGATGCCTACTCTACCTATTAAAACAACAATATGGCTGGCCAATTAGCCAACCATAGCTTTATATCTTCAAATCTCCTGCCTATCTACAAAGAGAGGAAGGGGCAGAACAAAGAAAGAGAGATGTGAGGTGAGAGAGAAAGAAAAGGAGACAAAAATATTCTGTGAATTTTTGTGGGTCTAGTTTTTTCCTTGTAATTCTCCAATTTTTCTCAATAGTAAAATTCTTCTATCCTTGCCCGTAGTTTTTATCCTAATTTAGGAGTTTTTCACGTAAAATCTATTTCTATTTTATCTTCAATATTTTAGTTTCGATTTAGCTACGACCCAACCCTATCCAAGTCCTAATTGTTCCTAAAATATTGCACACAGCGAGTCAAATGTGGTATCTGGTCAACCGAAGTGTCTGTAATAGTTTGTAACGACTTTACATGTCTAAGAGTTATTCAATTCTAATAAATGATTTCGTGACAACTTTGGAGTCATACTCAAGGACCTAAGGAACGGATGCTCGTCTATTGTACATCTACGCCTACCTAATTAAAGAGTCCTTAGCAACAGTATTAGCTAATAGAAGAAAATTTTGAGAATTGAGTTCATTCATTATTAATCAGAAATCACAATTTATAATAGGTGACAAAAGTATCAATATATAGTATCTTTCACATACAATAATGCAAAGGTGAAGTTGGAGGCAAAAGAAAAAAGGTACATATATGACTAAAGTCTTCTTGCCCACTTGCTAGTTTGAAATTATCTTACTTCAACAAAGAAAATATTATTTTATAGTTAAATAGAATGAACAAATCATTAATTTTCCTGCAATTATTAGGTAAAAATATTCTCAATTACTTAGGTCCCAGTTAAGCTTTAACATGTTAAACCTTTGTTTCCTATAAATTTTTTTCCTATTAAAACAATCAACAAATCAAAATTAAGAGTTAGAATTAAATTTCTTATTTTATTTGCTTTCTTTCTTAGCTCGTGAAACTTAAAGGATCTTGAATTTTGAAACTTCATTCACAGATGTAGAGGTCATAGTTGCTTCTAAACCTAAGATTACTTTTCTTGATATATAAATGGGTATATAAAACAGACATATCTTAAAATGGAAAAAAAATTGAAACCTTTCGTTCTTAGTCGAGTTGGAAAAGATCCTTTACCTTAAATATGTACTTGTCAAATTTTAAAAACTAACTATGAACTTCTACTCACCAAAAACCTAAGGTTATATGATATAAATGTTGTTTTATACCCCACAGTTAATCGCTTTGGTTGTAGTTTAGTGACAAATTATTTAAAGGCATTATTTATCTTATACATATTTAGATGTATATAATAAAGTTCTTGGAATAATTGTACATTGCAAATGAAATTATAATGAGATTATAATTATGAGATTCATATTGCATTTATGTATTATTCCTAAATGTTTTTAGTCATTGTTCTATTAAGATTGGACATTAATAGAACGTAAAAAGACTAGCATAGGTTGTGATTTTCCTTATGAAGGAAGTAGTCGATCTCATAGGCTAATTATAGAGATAATTGAACAAACGTATGGGTGCTTGCTAGAGAATAAGTTCACTAAATAGACTCGATATGAGAAATCCATTAGGAACATTACTTGTATATCTATGGAATGCTCATTGTGATGATTGTATAAGTGATCCTTTGACTTGAGGTCGTCAAAGTTATCTTCTATAGGGATTTCTATGTTTTGATACTACTTATGATCTATTTAATCATGTCTCGTTTAATCGGTAGTCATTGGATGTAGCATGAACTATATGGAGGTAGTTGTGTGATAAAGATATGATTCATTACCCTAAAGTAATTAGGGGGAATGTTTCGTTGTTCTCGATTAGTATTGATTTAGGAAATTCTTGGTCAAGGTGAAATGATACTCTGTAAATAATTTATAAATGTCATTAATTGAACTGATAGCTAATGGCAGAGAACTAATATGATTAGACTCAAAATAAAGTAGACATTAATTCCATGCCCTATGTCTAATCGAAACATTGTATGATGAAAGGATTGAATTATACGAAAAAATCATTCATAGAAAGATTGGTCAAAACTACTTTGACATTCCTAAATATTTGGGTGGTTATGATGTGTTACTAGACGCCAATCTTGATTTATGATTATAAATTGTTTAATTGGAGAATTAAAGATAAATTCAAAGGATTTTCAATTTATCTAATTCTAATTATGAATTAGAATTAGAATTTATAATCATTGCCAACGTATTTGAGAACCTAATGGGCCTCACATATAGAATGGGTTGAAGAGAGCAAAGTTAATTTAATCAAGTTGGACTTGATTGTAAAGTTTAAGAAACTTTATCATTAAATATGAGATATTTAATAAATAAGGATTAATATGAGATATTGATTTTATTTAGACAAATTTTATTTAATTAAATTATAAATAATTCTAATTAAATTTTAATTAAAATTAGATTTTAATTTTAATTTTAATGAAATTATCAAAATTCCTAGGACCTATTATAAATAGGCGTAACCTCTATGGAGCTAGTACTTCTTGCTTAATCCTCTCTGTAAAAGTTACAAAGTTCTCTTAACTCATTATGTGGATACCGTTAGAGGCTTGACATTTGTACAACTACGGTGGTTGAAACAAATCGATTTCGGGAACAGTTCAAGAGATATGACAAGATAAAGATCAAACTTCGGAATAAGGTACGAATTAGGTTTCTACTTTATTATGATTTATGTTAATCATTTTATAGAATTAAAGAAATCTTAGTTTTCGAGAAATCAAAGATTGCAAATAAGTTTCATAATTATTCCCCTACAGTCAGGATCGGATCCTAACCTGATTTCCTAACAATAAATTCATACAAGGAAATTAGATCAGGGAAAGTTCAAGCTTATGTTTTGAAGTTTTTATTTTAGAAATCGAATTTTTATTTGCTATAACAAACCTTTTTCTCTTCTTGCACCGTGTTAGAATGTAGGCACCAGAATTAAAATCTTAGCAATGGGTGACCCTCCAATATAGGACCATCTATTCACTTATTTTGTCACACTTTGATACTTAGAACATATCTAGAAAATCTTAAGATCTTTGTGCGTACATTTTACTAGTATTAATTTAACGAATTAAAGTTTATTGGTTAATTAATTTTGAAACTCGTTTCCTCTCAAGAGTCTTTAAACTTTGTATGTTCTTTTTCGTCTTCTCTTCTATCTCTAAATTTTATTTCTATTTACAATGGGCTTTCCTAAGTGACTGATGTTTTTCTATGATTGTAAGAAATTATCAATGTTAAAAACTACAAGTACACAACATAGTAGTAGCTAGAATAGGTAAGTGTGGGTTAATCCTACGAGGACTTTAAGTACTAGTAATTACCCTTTTTCTATTATTTAACCATTGATTCATACTGTAAATTTAATTAAAAATTAAACTAAAATTTAAACTATAATAAACTCAGAACAAGGAAATTGCTAAGAAAAGTCGATATCAAATAATAGTACCTAGGTGATGAATACCCCTACGAATCCTTAAATATTAAGCATTTATCATTCAATTATATTATTGATTATTGGACTGTAAAAATTCCTATCTTATGTTAATATCTTTCTCAAGACTATTAACAACTAATCCATCAGTTGATTAACAGAAATCTTTCTAGTTAAAACCTTTAGGATTGCATTATCGATTTATGAATTTCACTATTAGATTTAACCCTAATTTAAAGGTTTTATATCGATCTATCTTTATATTTGCATGCAACTCCTTCCAATAATGGTATATCTATTCATACAAAAGGATTTTTGAATCTCCATCATATGAAATCAAATCACGCACTAATATTGTAAATATATTAGAACAAGAATAAAACACATAATTGAACCTTAATAAAACAATCAATAAAATTGCATTAAATAAAAGATTAAATCATATTGTTATCTTAACATGGGGTTCATCACACCTAGGCACTAAACAAATTCAGTTCCTACTCATAAAAAACAAAACAAAGATAAATATGCAGAAAAACTAATAGAAAACAAAGAAATCATAATCATAATTATAAATCTCCTTTTTTTCTTTTATTGTATCTTCTTGCAAAATTGGATTGGATGTTGTTGTCTATCGGATCTTTTAATGCATTCTTCTTGTTTTCCTCGTCCCTTGATTAGAACTAATACCTCTTTATATTTCCTATGACTCAACAACTCGTAAAAAGTCAGCTCTCTCTATTTTGCCTCTGTTTATGTCCTTTTATAGTAAAAACTAGGATATCTGGGTTACACAAAATCACAGGGGTGTAGGTGATCATGTAACTGCTGAAACACCTAAATTTGTGATTTCACACAGGAAAAAAGACTTACACAAGTAATATACACAGTTGTGTATATTAATATACATGGGCTTGTAACTCCCCGTGACCAAAACGAAAATTCTTCAATTCTTCAACACATTTATAGAGACTTACACAGTCACTCAACACAGTCATGTAGGTCCAAGTTGCTTCAATTTTTTGTTCCATACTATGATTTCATTTGAACTCTTCCCATTTTGGTTCGAGAATGAAATTATTACCTACAAATGCACTTGAAGCGAATTCAGTACCAAAAATACTATAAAACTATTAAATAACAAGCAAATCATATTAAACATGGGTATATAATTATAATCAATTAAGCATTTATCAAACATTCTCATACTTCAGCTTTTGCTTGTCCTCAAGCAAATCATAATCTAAATTATGAATCTTACAAACATCCATCCGTTATTATCCTTAACTTGTCCATCTATACTTTAAATCATCATATAATGTTAACTAAATTAATACATAATTAGAGTGAAGTTATCCTAAGACTAACCTTTATAAGTCAAGATTAATAATAATCACATTGATAATCTTTTGAAATCAAATTCATAATTCTTTATACCCTCACTAAGATTTCACTCAATGTACTCAAGTATTTAGGGTACAAAGTATATAAACTTTCAAATCAGTAAATAGCATAACTCTTAACCATAAGCTTGCAATATTATCATATCGCCACACACTTATAATTAAACTAGAAACAAAAAATCAAAAGGTCTTAATATAAGACTTTAATAGGGCTTATGTACGGTATGATTGGGAGTATAAAAGGGTGATAAATTTGAAGGAAATTTACAAAAACAAAATTTCAATAATCATAAAAAACTTATTCTTCACAATATATAGGCCCTTCAAATTATAAATCCATTGGTATTATAACTTTAGCACACTTTTTTCTTGCTTGCAACTTTTTTTTTAGCATTAATCATGTACCAATAATTAAAAAAATAAAACTCTTCCAATTTCAGTTTTCAAGAAAAATATTAATGTCAAAAAACTTGATGGTTCAAATTTATGTAAAGGCTTTAAGAAAGATAAAATAAAGGTTAATAATGGAGTTCTAATCAATTAAAAATGTTAAGGCTCAAAATTAGTTACTCTTAAGGGATAAAATATGGTAGCGTATTTCAAGAAAATAAGCTAAACAAATGTTGAATCTAAATGTCTTATCAATTTAATGCTTCTCATTTACATATGTAATCTCAATAGGCATATTAAAATTAAGTTCAAGAATTATCTAACTATGCACGATAACACATATGAAAGACTAAAAGAGCTTAAACCATTTATTTATTTGTTATTAGGCTCAAAACTCACATAACAAAAAGTCTTATGTAGTCATTATCTCAATGACAACTAAAAATATAACTTATAAAAGCAAGTTTATTTTAACTTTCTTCCCTTTACATATTAATTCAATTTAATAATCATTAATTATTTCAAGTATTTTTTTGACAAGTTTCAACTAATTTAGGATATCAGTTAATAAAATTCGATAACAAAGATTATAGCAAGCTTAAGAAATTTGAGTCCCATTCACCACACTTAAAATTGTAAATTGTCACCAATGTACACAATATAAGAACATATAAATAAAAAGGAAGAAAGGATTGGAATTTGGTACTTTCCTGAGTAATAGCTTTTTTGGGGCAAAAAATCCCTAAAACTCACAAAACATCTAATTATTCATGCATAGACAAGTGAAATTGATAATAATACTTACTTGGGTGTCACTAATTTGTAATTAAAATGCAAGAAACTAGATGGTAGATTGAGAGGGATATGGCATGAAAGTGAGGGATAGAAGAGAAAGTGAAAAAAATTAAAGATTTAGGGCAAATTTAAAGGTTATTCTGTGCTTATATGGTTTACTACATGATGTGTAAGTTACAAGCCCATGTAACAAACCATGTCGTGTAGCTAACTGTATAAGTCACTGTTCTGTGACTTTTTGAAAATTTATATGGTTTGTTACAGGGGCATGTACCTAACTGTGTAAGTATACAAAAGCGTGTCTAAGTAGCTTATAGCTCTCTGTAAACGTGTGCAACATGAATAATAATTGAACAATCTTAAAATTTTTGCACTTAAAGTTATGGAACTTTAACACGCACAGCCTAACATAACAATTTTGCATAATCTCTTCAAGATGCTCAATGTCCTAACCTAAAACACATCAAAACTTAATAAAACCCTATGCTAAACATCAAAATAAACACAAAATAATATGGAATTTAAAATAGAACCTATCCTAACTCACGAATTGTCTCCCACGTAGTGTTTTTTTAACATCGTTAGCTCAACATACATTTTCAGCTTACCATCATCCTAGGTCGATGATTAGTGGCTTACTTCCACCAGTGTCTCTACATAGGGATTTCGTGGCCTGTAAATAAGCCTTACGTTGCAAGATAGTAATAAGGACATAATGTATCAAATTAATAACTCCAATATACTGTATTGATGCCCCTTTCAATAACAAATTGTTAATAAAATAGGAAATAATACAACTCCCTGGATCATTGGTTGGCTTAAACAGTTGATCTTGTAGGAAGTGGGAACCATCTATACTCAAGGTGACTACCAATGATTCGTCAGTAGTTTCCTTAATTGGCTCCTCCTCTTATTCTTTCTCAACTTCCTTTATCCACTATTCTACTTCCTCTTACTAGACCAAAACTTCCTCCTCATCTTCTTCTTTAATCATCTTGTGCAACTTCTCTACTTTCCTTCTTTAATAACAACTTCCTCTTCTTCTTCTTCCTCTATCACCTGTTCGTTTTTTTCTTCTAAAACAACAGTTACTCCCTCGTCTTCTTGAAATGCATCTTCATTCATGAAATCAACCTTCGTCTCTTCTTCACTCTGAGGCATTAATAAGCTCAAATAGTATGTTGTATTATGCTCAATTTATTCAAGTGAAGAAAATCTCCCTTTAAGTTCACATTTACTAGTTTCACTTTTAGCAAGGTATTCCGTTATTATATCTGTAAGTCATTCTTCTTGTTGCTGCTATTGTAAATATTCAGTTGAAGCATAATTATTCCATCCATAAGTGTAAAAGTTGCTCTACTTTGAATTATAAGTATTCTCATCGGGTGCACTCTAAAACCATTTGTGCATGCTTAGTTGCCCCCACATATAATTTGGCGTCTGAATTTATGATTATAATGATTACTCTCACAAATATCATAATACAACATAGATATCGATTGAGACTCCAATAATATGTCACCATACCTCTCTTCCAAAATTGTGAGTCATAGGCGATGACATATTATAACTCCCATAAAAATATTGCCCGCACCATCCTTCCATTGTAGGTTATGGCTATAATGATGAATATCAAATCGTAACAATAAGCACAAACCCAAAGTCAACGTAGAGAAGTTCAAAAGATGAATAAGTTAAAAATATATAATAAAATAAATACAAAAATAATGCTTAGATTAATAAAATCTAGGTTTTCTAAATATTACTAATTCCTGGAAAAGATGCCAAAAACTTGGAGGACCCGAGGGAGAGAGTCTTCGCGTACATACGGGAGGATCTATTACCAACCAAGAATATGCACAGAGATTTGTAAGTATTTACAATTTACAGTTATATTCTCATCTTTTTTTGCTGTATTTTAATTGAATTTGCTGTGTTAAAATTTGTATGTTATACTGGTGCCATATATAGCTATGGTTTTAGTTTTGTTCTTTGTTTAACAGGGGGTAGATTTCATAAAAATAGAGGAAACTCTGTCGAAATTTTTACAAAATCTATTTTACTTATAATTAACATTTTATTCTTATGCAGGAAAAGTCTATGGGCATGAAACCTACACCTCGTCAGCTATTTTTGTACACTCACACTAAAAAGCATGACGGTGTGACATTCGTGAACAATCGTTGTAAAGAACTCAATGTATGTGAAATTTATGATTTAATATTAATAATAGTTAATAATTATCACTTACTAATTATAAATATTACTTTCTGATATGACCAAATATAGCAAAGCAAGAATGAAGGTCTCAACAATCTGAAGCTGTTGATGACACTAAAGCTTATCTTGAAGCAGTGGGTAATATGGATCATCGTGGGAGGATATTTGGCTTAGGTTCATTTGCGAACACTTATTATTCGCAATCCTCCACGTCCAGTACAGTAGCATCTGCTAGGCGATCCACCACCAGTCAAGTGGAAGCACTTGAGAGTACAGTGTAGACGTTGTCGACTCAGTTGCAACAGACATTGGAACAGTTGCAACAGTCGATGGCACAGCAACAACAGTCAATGCAGTTCATCTCTCAGTTCCGTCAAGAAATGGATGAGTTGAAGCGTAAGGGCCAACTGGAGCATCCACCATCTCCAGATCAATAGTGTACTTTTGGTCATTTAGTTTGTATTACAAATAATTATTATTTGCAATGTAATGTTTTTATTATCAATTAAGATAATCTAACTTTTAATCATTAATCAAAATTTCTATTCCCGCAAATTAAATGTATACTATAAATTTCTAACTATTAAAATTATGCATTAACCATAATTTAAATATAATGAAAATATATATTACATATTTTAAAAAAATTAAGTAACGCATTTACCGACGGAAAGAAACGTCCGTCGGTAAATACATGACAAATTACCGACGGTTCACGAATACTTCTGTCGCTAAGATAGAAGGAATTACCGACAGAAACTCATTTTCGTCTGTTAAGCTTTTAGCAAATATATCGATGATAAGTTTGTTACCATCGGTAAATATGCCGACGGAACAACACAACCGTCGCTAAATTGTACCGATGATCAGGCACAGAGCTAACTGTCGGTATAATTACTAACGGTAAGATAATATTCCGATGCTAATTTTACCGACGGTAAAGTTACCGACAGAATCTGCCTTGACCGTCAGTAAGTATTAACTACGACCAAATCTACGATGCTTTCGTCTGTCGATAAATTCTGTCGGTAATATGTATTGCCGACGGAATGTTTGTGTTTTCCGTCGGTAATTTTCGTCACAAAATGACATTTTTCTGATAGTGAAAAACTACAAGTGGATTTAAGAAAAGAATAAAATGCATAATTAAATTTCAATAAATCAATTAATAAAAATTTATTAAATAAAAGATCAGATCATATTATTATCTTAACTTAGTCATTACCCCTAAACACTAAACAAATTAGTTCTTACTTATACAAAACAAAATCAAAGATAAATATGCAGAAAAACTAAAAGAAAACAAAGAAGTCATAATTCTAAATGTCTCTTTTTCTATATCGGGCCTTCTTGCAAAACTGGATTGGATGTTGTTATCTACCGAATCTTTTGACGTATTATTAGTGTTTTCCTCATCCGTTGATCGGAACTATTGCCTCTTTGTGTATCTTGCGACTCAAAATCTCTTAAAAACTTAGCTCTCTCTATTTTGCCTTCGTTCACCTCCATTTATAGTAAAAGTTAGGATTTCTTGGTTATACACAGTCAACTTACACGGCCGTGTAGGTAACCATGTATCTCTAAAAATATGTAGATTCACGATTTCACATGAGCACAAAAACTTACTTGGAGAATATATATGATCGTGTATATCAATATAGATGGCTGTGTAAATCCACACGATTAGAACCAAAATTTTTCAAAATTTTATACGTTTATAGTGACTTACATAGACGTTGTATACAATTGTGTAGGTCCAAGTTACTTCATATTTTTATTCCATGCAACGATTTTATTTTAATTCTTCTCTTTTTGATTTGAAAAGGCAATTATTACCTATAAATATACTTGAAGTAAATTAAGTGCTAAAAATATTATAAATTATTAAATAACAAGCAAATAACATTAAATACGGGTATATGGTTATAGAAGTATCTTTCGAGTCCTTAATTCATGAGCACGATTTGTCGTAGATCAATGAGTGTCGCCCTCGCAATATAGACTAGCATATGAATCTAAATATTACTGCTACTGACAGAGACGTGGTGAGGAGTGGATAAGGTCGCACCATCGCTTTTTACATGCGCGAGCACTTACACAATTCAACCACCCTTCACAAAAACCAGTATATATAGACATAGACACCTCTCATACTTTAACTTATCACAAAACATTATATTACACACTGTTCACTTGTGTATACGAGAGTCATGGAGAGCGAAGCTTTAAAACTAAGCAATAAGCATCGCCTCTCTTCCCAGTTTGAGCAGGAACAGCCACCACCATCTCCAAGCCCGTTGAGAAAGATCATAATGGTGTCCTCAATAGCCGCCGGAATTCAATTTGGTTGGGCCCTGCAGCTCTCTCTGTTAACACCCTATGTCCAGCTCCTAGGCATTCCTCACACATGGGCTGCCTTCATTTGGCTCTGTGGTCCCATATCCGGTATGCTCGTCCAACCCACCGTTGGCTACCACAGTGACCGCTGTACCTCCCGCTTCGGCCGTCGTCGCCCTTTCATAGCTGCCGGTGCTGTCTTCGTCGCTATAGCGGTCTTTCTCATCGGATTTGCGGCGGACCTCGGCCACCTCTCTGGCGACCCTCTAGGGAAGAACATAAAACACCGCGCCATTGCGGTGTTTGTTGTTGGATTTTGGATTCTTGATGTTGCCAACAACATGCTTCAAGGTCCTTGCCGTGCCTTTCTTGCTGATCTCTCCGCCGGTAACCAAAAGAAAACACGTACCGCCAATGCATTTTTCTCATTTTTCATGGCGGTTGGCAATGTTCTTGGCTATGCCGCAGGTTCCTACACTCATTTATACAAGTTCTTTCCCTTCACAAAAACCAAAGCTTGTGATATCTATTGTGCAAATCTCAAGTCTTGTTTCCTTATCTCCATTGTGCTGCTATTGACCTTAATTGTCTTAGCTCTCACTTATGTCACCGAAAAACAATGGTCACTGGAGAAGCCTACGAACAGAAATGGTGATGAGGAGGAGGAGATGGCTGAGTCAGGCAGCTCTGAACCATTTCTTGGGCAGATATTCGCGGCGCTTAAGAATTTGAAAAAACCTATGTGGATGCTTCTGTTGGTGACGTGTCTCAACTGGATTGCATGGTTTCCTTTCTTACTGTTCGACACAGACTGGATGGGGAGAGAAGTGTACGGAGGTGATTCAAAGGGAGATGATGATCAAGTCAAGCTGTATGATCGTGGTGTGAGAGCTGGTTCACTTGGTTTGATGTTGAACTCAGTGATTTTGGGTTTCATGTCACTTGGAGTCGAATTTTTGGGTCGCCGGCTGGGTGGTGCCAAGAGGCTCTGGGGTATTGTAAATATGATCTTAGCGATTTGTCTGTCTTTGACCGTCTTGATCACCAAGTTGGCTGAATCATGGAGGCGTTCAACGATCACCAGTAGAAAGGGGACCATGTCACTGCCACCGGCGGGTGTCATGGCTGGAGCATTGTCTCTCTTCTCGGTGATGGGAATACCTATGGCGGTGAGTTCTTGTTGGGTTCTAATTAAGTAGCGTTTGTTGTCGTACATTAATTTCGTTCGATCCTAGTTTGGTTTTGCATGATAGTCATTATATAAGACACACATCTTTATGACCGTCTTGTGTTTTTTTCCATACTGGAATAAAGATAAGATCAGTTCGCGACCTGTAACCAACAACTTTGACGCCAACATGAACGTAACCCAAATAATTGTATGTAGTCTCACTTGCATGGATGCACAAGGCGGCGCGTTTAGAACACGTGCATACTTGGTCAGAAACCGAGCATAACCAGACTATGTTTTGCATGGCTTTGTATTTGGATACCTATTATATACATATCCTACAGTGTCTGTATATACCAGAAGTGTATCGAAGGTAGTGAAGATAAAAGAAGGATGGAAAAACGAGTAGTCATTAATTATAAGTCAGATGAGGGCATTCAATGGGTGTTGTCCAGTAGCAACTGTAAATTATTAAAAACATTATGGTGGTTACTCTAATTTAATGGCATACGCAACCGGGAGGGGAAAAAAAAGGAAAAGAACAGTAATAAAATTAGAGTATATAACTATTACAAGCTAGATGCTGAAGTTTAATCTTGCTTCCTTGTACAGGTTACTTACAGCGTTCCTTTTGCATTGGCATAATCTTGCTTCCTTGTACAGGTTACTTATAGCGTTCCTTTTGCATTGGCATCCATATTCTCCAACACTTCTGGTGCCGGTCAAGGTACATAAGAGTTCTACTCTGTCTTTTGTTTCACCATAAAAATAGCTTGATATATTATTTGCCCAAACATTTGATTTGGCAGATCTAAAAGTCTAGTGATAATTATTATGTAAATAATAAAAAATAAAATAATAATAATCCTCAGCAATAATTTTTATTCTAGTAATAATTATTATGTAAATATATAATAAAAAATAAAATAATAATAATCCTCAGTAATAATCATTAAATAAAAATTATGTAATCGTATCCTTTAAATTTTATATTAGTATAGTGTAAAGTAAGATCCAAGATAGGTTGTGAGTGACTTCATTTGAAAGACGAGATCTAATGACATAGGTGACATTAGTATTTTGTTGTACAGGCAACTTTTCAATTGGCAACGTGTTATTGCTTATAAAATCAAGTACTTTGACAATAAACATCATTTTTGGACAACTTGTTGTCTTTGCAATTTTAGGAACTGACCTTTATTTTATTACTGCTTAACACTGATTGTATGGAAAAACAATGAACTCTACAACACTACTTTGATTTTACTGAATAGTATCAATAGCTAATGTCATAGCCGAAGTATCATAAAATTGACAGTTACCATTAATTTAAATCTTGGAATAAGGTTATTAAAACTTGCCCGTAAAAGATTTCACAAGTACCTGCGTGCTTTTAGTAAAATTGGCGTTAAAATATGTCATCATACCTAACTATATATATATATATATATATTAATTCAACATGAGATTTAAATTTGTATGTTCTAACTACTATTAAATTTGACTTTTCTAGTTTTGAGTTGGCATCTTCTTTTTATTTTATAATCCTCGTTTAGATATGATTGTAAACTTGTTAAGTTCATTTTATTAGGGCTTTCTTTGGGTGTTCTGAATCTCTCAATCGTTATCCCACAGGTACGGCTTCTTATTCCTAATGAACAGTTAAAAATATATACCAAGTACAAACATATACATACCCTGCATACATGTAATGCAGCTCTTTTCAATCTCTTATCAAGATGCATCCATCTACTTGTAAATATATAAACGGTTGCTTTTAAAGGGAGAATTTAAAGAGAATAAACAGAAATAAGAAAAAAAATAAAATGTATGCTCTGGTGACTCAGTTATCCTTTGTAGATTGACGGGAATATTTTATGAACTGACACGAGTCCACGGTATAACGTGGGGTAAAACTGCTTGCTTTTCTCATATTATTCACAATAAAAGCAACGAACAGATAGTAGTAGAACATCGTGCTGAAGCATTTCTTGACATGCCAAGTATGGCAGAATATTATTGGGAAAAGTTGCCCACCCTTTCGCAAACAAGTCATGAATCAGTTTCTCGCTTTGGCTCTTCCCACCAACCCGATCATTTTAATATGAACACAATAATTGAGGTGTGTTATTATTATAATTTGAAGTAGATATATTGGAATATATTCTTTTCATCATAAGTTCACGAATCTCGATACCCATCATCTAAACTTTAAACATTTACCACCAAACCAAGGGAACCAAAGATAACAGTATTTGCACTTTTTGATGTGTCAAGAAAGGTTTAAGTTATAGTTATTATATAATACTAACCTACCACTTAAGTAGGCCATGTTAGTGGGGTATAGGATGTCATTTTAAATGCCTTAGTTACTAAATGAACCGGACAAAATATCGTACATATAATTATTCTTTACATGCTGTATATGTGAAAATTAATTCAATTGATTTTCTACTAGAAAGAGCTTATTTGGTGAGATGATTTTTGTATAGATGTTGGTATCAGTGGCAAGCGGACCATGGGACGACCTGTTTGGAGGTGGCAATCTACCAGCGTTCGTTGTAGGAGCTATTGCAGCTGCTGCAAGTGGAATATTGGCTCTCACGTTGCTGCCATCTCCAGTCCCTGAAATGCCAGCTTCCAAAACTTCAAGGCCTGTCACCACTGCCGATAACTGAGGACTCGCATATATAGTCCTCTAAATTACGGTTTATAACTCACCTGTCAGCGTTTTTGTTTTTGTTTCGTTTAATTTAAATTTGAGAAGTGTCCAAGGCTAAGGTTGGCCGTGTCTGTTGTTGAAGAAGTATCTCTGGGCAGAGTGAACAAATGCCCAAGCGGATGCTAGCTTTGTATGGCATTGGCTAATTACATATATCGTGATCACTTTATCTACTTGTGCACATGTTCTTCGTATCTTCTCTCAAGCTAAGTTGTTTCTTAATTAACTGGCATTGCTAATGTATTAGCGACGATTTATATTCGTCACCAAAATTGTCACCAAATTCTCATTAAAAAAAACTATATGCAATGTTTTCACCAAATTGTCACTAATTGTGTTTTGTTACAAGTAGTTTTTGTAGCGAAAAAAATATAGGAGGCATTTTTCTGAATCGTTACGAATAAGTTTTGGCTACACTTCATTTTCATCGCTAAAACTTATTTATTAGCTACGTTTCACCAAATATTTTTGGCTATGTTTTTTGACGATGCTTTCCATTCATGGCTATAATTTATTAGCTACGTTTTCAAAATCATAGCTAATAGCTATTAGCTTTAAATATTGATAAGTATAAATTGCATCATGTTTGAAGACATAGTTTGATATGTGTTTAACTATTAATTCAATCATTTAGTATGTATTTAGGCTATAATTGTGTTAGTTTGTTAATTATTTGTGTTTTAAGTATTTTATGAGTTAGTACAAGTCTTTGAGTTTAAATATTATGCTTTTGAGGCACCTTGATGTGTTTGATAGTATTTCAGAATCAACATCAAACAACGGAGAAGTTTCGGAGACATTCGGGCTGAAACAACAGCCCACGATCGTGGCACAACAGGTTACAATCGTGACAGAAGCACCAGAGTTAGCCCAGGTTCATGATCGTGACAAAAACCTAGGACATGACCTCATGATAAAAGCCCAAGAAATGGCCCACGATTGTGGCATGTAGGGCCACGGTTGTGGCCTGCGTCGAGGAGATGCACAGACATTAAAAAACTTTAAGTTTCGAGAGATTTTTTGGACTTTTGTATCCCAAAAAAATCATAGGACTGCTCAAAACACAAAAGAATATTTAAAGCCACCTTAAGAAACCTAGAGAGAATTCATCGAGGGAGTGAGGAAGAGAAGAAGGAAGAGAGAAGAGGAGAAGAAGCTAACTCGACATACTTCCCAGATCAAGAGTTTCCCGATGTCGCTGCCTCCCATAATCCGTTCAGATTGTATTTCCTATCTAATTTCAGTTTTAGTATTGTATGGAATTGGAATAAATAGTTGATGATAGATCTAGAATGTTAAGGATGTTCTAAACTCACCTTCAAAGTTTTATTCTTGAATTAATGAAATCTAATTTGTAATATCCTGTTTTCTGATACATGTTTAGGGTTCTAACCCTAGATTAAGCATTGCATATACATGCATAACATAAGCATATACAAACAAATATTGATATGCGTACACATTACAAGTTAGCATATGCACTCATTTGACATGTCTTGGGGTATGAAAGATGTTAAGTGAACACGATGTGAATTATGAATTGATATGGCTTGAATTTTGGTATGATTGAATTTCAATTGGTAAATTGGAATTAAATGTTATTGATTGAGGAATTTATGAAATAATATGTACATTTAGACTAGGAAAAATGCCAAGTTATAGGATAAATTGATACATGAAAAATTAGGATGGTTAAGCCTAAAAATTAAGTGACATTTGGCATAGTTAAATGTGTGACAAATGGATTAGTAAATAAATGACAATTGGACCAATTATTATGTGACATGTGAACCAATCTTGGAGTGACATGTGGACTGATCAAAGGGTGACAAATGGCAGCATTATGAGTGGATTAGTGGCAGCTTAATTGTTGAATAAATGGTTAGCATGCTTTAAGACATATGACTTTGTAAGTTAATGACACCTAGCTAGCATATTGATGTGGCAAATTCTAGCACCCAAGTTTATGCTTCCTTCCTTGTTTCCTTCCACTACCCTAAAATAAGGAGTTTTTAGACACTTAGGCTTAGGCACATTTAATAAGTGTCTTAAATAATCTAAAAATTGATAGAATTTTTATACATTTATTTAAGACAACAAAATTTGTCTAAAAAATATACTAAATAATTGT
>JAOTAY010000189.1:14594901-14607002 GCA_025629805.1 Erythroxylum baracoense
TTTTCTAAGAATGTAA
The DNA here is from genome assembly GCA_025629805.1 of Erythroxylum baracoense. Lineage (NCBI taxonomy): Eukaryota > Viridiplantae > Streptophyta > Magnoliopsida > Malpighiales > Erythroxylaceae > Erythroxylum > Erythroxylum baracoense. The sequence continues at coordinate 14,594,918 of JAOTAY010000189.1, forward strand.
CATTTTCGACTACGACTAGTATTTATAGCCTTCGTCTCTAACTGCTTCTTGATCTTTGATAACTGCTTTTTGGTTCTTGATAACCGCTTCTTTAGTTGAGTTCTATAACTATCTCTAACCAAATAACTATCTGACGTGCTACTGTATCTTTATGATATCGTCTATATCTTTGTGTCCGTGTTGTGTTTGCGTCTGTGTTGTGATTTTGCCTTCGCGTCTCCGTCTGTGTTTTAACTTCGCTTCTGCGTTCTGTACTTTGACTTTGCATCTGCGTCTGTGTTGACTTTGCATCTGCGTCTGTGTTGACTTTGCATCTGTGTCTGTGTTTTGTTTTCGCGTCTGCGTCTGCGTCTTAACTTTGCGTCTGTATTCTGGCTTTGTGTTTGCATCTATGTTTCCTTCTGTGTCTGTGTTCTGTACTTTGTCTACACACTTAACATACTTGTCAAAAACGTTCATTTGTTTCTAAGATTATTATTATTTGATTGTCATCAAAATTAATCATCGTAAAGTCATTTTGACTTAACAGATAATTGATGTTATACTTTAACGAAAATAATGTTTGATAACAATGCATCTAAGTTTGGAATGAAGGAGTATTAAAGGAATGAAGATATTCATATGAATGCATATGTATTCTAAAGTTTATGAATATTGTATTATGAATGAATGAATGAGTATTGGGAAGTATGTGAATGCTTGTAATTCTAAAAAAGAGTTAGTAAATGTATGGCTAATGAAATGAGAATGATCAAGTAAACTTGAGGTATTAACCTAATTGCAACCTAGCTATGTACAAGCTATTATGTTTGAATGATTATGAATGGTAATTAAGAAAGAATACCCGGGAAAGTCTTTAGGCATGCATTGAACATAGCACTTATATATATGCATAATTGAATAAGTATTTGTTTGATCAAGTTAGTAATGTGTAAAATGTATATGTCGTTAGATGCTAAAGACGTACGCCATCATTCTAACATTACCAGACTTTCCAGGCAATAACATGTACGGGAGCAACTGTGAATCAACCTAGATGATCTTCCTATGATTGATTTATTCTATTTAACTTCCAATTATTGAACTGCTTATGATCTGTATGAGAATTTTGGACTTTAATGGTCCAAGGAGTTTGATATTCAGGAATGTATTGGAAGTGTTCTGTTTACATCTAAATTCTGAATGATTTTGAATTATCAATGAAAGTTGAATGCCGAACTGAGATCTGATAAATATGAGATTCTATCTGTGCATCATAAGTGAATGTTTGATGTCATATTATGTGATTTGATATATGACATGAAAAGCATGATCAGATAAAGGCATTATGAGCAGAGTAGCCAGTTTGTACGAGCTTTAAGCTCATAATTCTGCACATAGAGCCTGGCTTTATGATTTTTATATCTGAATGATTCCAATACGGGACATTATCTGTATCTGTATTTAAAAGAACTCGGTCATAACAAATAATAATGAAAGTGGAGTCTCATAACCATATACACTTGTACATGATTATGAATTTTATGATTATGAATCTTTTTCTAAAATTATGATGATAAAATGATATGCCATTTTTGATATTGCAATAGATTGGGATATGCATGATCTAAAAGATTATATGAAATATGTGACTCTGATTATGCCTTATTGAGATGAGGAATGCTGTGAATTTGGTTATATGAGTAATATCTGTGTATTTGATATGAGTGAGATCATCAATGATTGTTCACTCACTGAGTTAGCAAAACTTATTAAAATTGCAATATAGTTTTTTAGGTATGAGACAGGAGACCTAGTTCCTAAGATTCTCTAGAAGAACAATTTAGATTAAGATATGACTCAAAGGTCTGTCAGTTGGCATCTGAGGAGTTGTAGTTGTGTTTCTGCATTTTTCATTTCATGTAACTCTTTTGTATAAGGAGTAGAAAACTCTTAGATGTTTATGATGATGTAAATATTGGTTTAAATGAAATTATTTTTATAATGTAACTTTCGTTAAGTAATGTGAAGAGTTGAGGTTTTAAAGTATTGTGTTATTCTTTATGATGCCTTATAAGTGATTTTGATTGCTCTAACATACCATTGTCATAAAGTATATACTGGAATCTCATCTGAATGTTCAAGTGTATACTTTATGGTAGTGGGGTGTTATAATTTTGGTATCAGAGCATGGTTTGGCATCCATAGGGCTATATAAGGACATTTAGACATAATTTACAGTGAGAGATTTAAATAGTGATCACAACTATTTTTATTATAGGTCATCTACTATAGGAGATCAAGTTAGAGAGTTAGCTGATATAAAGTTGGTAGGAGCCAATAGAGAGTCTCCTGTCCCTGAGTTTGCACAAATGTTCTAAGAATCCTTGAGAGGAGGAAAGGCGATACGATAAGCTTAGAAAGCAGGGGGCTGTGGACTTCTACGGAAGCATAGACCCTGCATAGGCAGAAGGGTGGTTAGATAGAACTAAAAGAGTGTTCGATCAGATGGACTGAGAGTAGGATGAGAGGTTCGATTTTGCAGTTTCCCTACTGCAAGGTCCAGCATATTAGTGGTGGAAAACTATTCTAGGCAGTGTCACCAGACCTTATAGTTTAACTTGGGAAGACTTTTTAAGGATGTTTCGAGAGAACTATAAGCCCAAGATTTATCTGGACAGAAGAAAGAATTTCTGGATTTGAAGAAAGGCAAACTCACAGTGGCAGAGTATGAAATAAAATTTAATGAGTTGATGGGATATGCAACTGCATTGGTCTCAACTAAAGGGGATAAGTGTTAGATGTTTAAAGACGGGTTATATATGGAGATCAGAACGAGGATATTTATTTCTAATTTGGGTAGTTTTATGGAACTACAAGCGATCTCGATCAAAATTGAATAGTTATTGAAGGATGGTTAGGGAGAGTATAGAGAAGAGTCTAGAGTGAATCTCAAAGTAAGCACCAAAACCGATCGTCTCGATTCTAGACTAGATCGATACAATCAAGGTTTAGACCAAGAGGTGGGTTTGTTCAGGCTAATAGAGGTAGAGGATAAGTGCCCTCCTGGCAGTCCCAACAGATGCCTGAGTGTGAGCACTGTGGTTAGCATGGTGGAGAGTGTAGGAGAAGATTAGGAGCTTGTTTCCAATGTGGCTCTATTGAACATCATATTAGAGATTGTCTAGAGACTTTGGGACCATAGTCTGGAATGAGAGGAGGAATAATGATTGAGATGACGGTCTAACAGAGTAGAGCTACTGGATTAGTATAGAGAGGCAGAGGTAGAGGTAGAGCACAATCTATAGGGCTTAGTGTCAAGATAGAGGTGTAGAGTAACCAGTCGTAGTCTCAGGCTAAGGTCTATAACATTACTAGATAGGAGGTGCAGAACTCCCAAGATGTAGTAGCAAGTATGATAAATGTTTTTAATTTTGAAGCATTTGCGTTGGTGGATACTGGATCTACACATTTATTCATTGCACCGCATTTGGCATTTAGACTGCATTATGATAGAGAAATGTTAAATTGTGGTTTAGTGGTAAGTATTCTAGTAGGTAGTACTATAGTGACTGATGAGGTATATAAAGGGTGCATAGTTTAGATTGATCAGACAAAGTTAGAAGCTGATTTGATCATATTGCAGTTGGGAGAAATATACCTCATTCTAGGCATAGATTAGCTCACTGCTCATAGGGCCATAATGAACTGTTACATTGAAGAGGTAGTTCTTGAATCCCCTAATTGGCCGAGAGTAGTGTTTCGAGGAGTTAGTCAAGTAACGCCAGCTCGATTAATTTCAGTCATGAGTGCTTTGAGATTGATGCGAGGAAGATATGAGGCTTATCTAGCCCACGTGGTTGATACTCGTAATGAACTAACTATTTAGGATATTCCTATTATTAAGGATTTCTCGGACGTGTTTCTTGCAAAATTATCAGGTTTACTCTTAGAAAGGGAGACGAATTTTACCATTGACCTTGATCCAGGTACCTCTCCAATATCAATTCCTCTGTATAGGATGGCATCTGTGGAATTGAAGGAACTAAAGACTCAGTTGTAGGAGTTGATGGATAAGGGTTTCATCACACCTAGTGTGTCACCTTGGGGACCTACGATATTGTTTGTAAAGAAGAAGGATTGGACTCTGAGGTTGTGTATTGATTACAAATAGTTAAATCAGCTCACAGTAAAGAATAGATATCCATTGCTAAGAATTGATAACTTTGATTAGTTATAGGGAGCTCAGGTGTTCACCAAGCTAGATTTGAGGTCAAGGTATTATCAGTTGAAGATAGCTGAGGCTGATATACCGAAGAGTGCATTTAAAATGAGATATGGGCATTTCAAGTTTTTAGTGATGCCTTTTAGGTTAACAAATTCCCCAGCTACATTTATGATTTTGATGAATAAGGTATTCCAACCTTATTTAGATCATTTTATGATTGTGTTTATTGATGATGTCTTAATGTATTCAAAGTGTAAAGAAGAACACTCTGAGCATTTGAGATTGGTTCTACAGATAATGAGAGAGAAACAGCTATATGCCAAATTTAGTAAGTGTGAATTTTGGCTTAATCAAGTAGTATTCTTGGGTCACGTTGTATCGGTTAAGGCATACAAGTAGACCCAAAGAAAGTAGAAGCAGTGATGAAGTTAGAAACTCTGAGAAATGTGTCTGAGATTCAAAGTTTCCTTGGATTAGCCAGATACTACAGGAGATTTGTTGAGGGGTTCTTACTGATCTCAGCCCCTTTGACAAAACTGCTGAAGAAGAATGTGCCTTTCAGATGGAATGATGAATGCTAGAAAAGTTTTGAGCAGCTAAAACATCAGTTAACTACAACACCGATGTTAGCTATTCCATTTGGATATGGAGGTTATATAGTATACAGTGATGCTTCACACTAAGGGTTAAGATGTTTATTGATGTACCATGCCAGAGTGATAGCATATGCAATGAGACAGTTGAGGTATCATGAGTTTAATTATCCGATACATGACTTGAAACTTGTTGTAGTAGTATTTACTTTGAAGATTTAAAGACACTATTTGTATGGTGAAACTTCCAAGTATTCACTGATCATAAAAGTTTAAAATATCTATTAATTGTATAATCGAGTATCTTCTGGGAAAAGCTAATGTAGTAGCTGATGCATTAAGCCAGAAATCGAATAGAAGTGCGACTTAAGTACAGTTATCTACGTTGTCTAACCTAGTACATTTGAGAGCTTTAAATGTTGAACTAAATTTAGGGCAGAATGAGGCATTGCTAACTACACTAAAGTTAAGAACATTTTTACATGAAAGAATCAGATAGGCTCACAACAAAGATCCTGAATTGGTAAATCTAATTGAGAAGTTAAAAGTGAATTCAAATTCTAAACTTGAAATGAGACATTGGTTGAAACAGAGGTTGTGTGTACCCGATGTTGAGGATCTGAGGAAAGAGACTCTGGAGGAATCACATGTAGTAGCCTATGTTATGCATCTTGGTACTACCAAGATGTATAACATGCTGAAACAACATTTCTGGTAGCTAGAGATGAAAAAGCAAGTGGCTGAGGATGTCGCTAAGTGTTTAACTTGCCAACAGGTTAAGGCAGAGCATTAGGCTCCAATTGGTAAGTTACAGTTACTACTTATTCTTGATTGGAAATGGGAGAAGATTATAATGGATTTCATTATGGGTTTGCCTAAGACTCCGAGACAATATGATGCCATTTAGGTCATTGTTGATAGATTGACCAAGTCGGCTCATTTCTTGCCAGTAAGAGAAAATAACTCACTAGATCAGTTAGCTCGGAGATATGTGAATGAGGTAGTGAGATTACATGGAGTCCCAGTGTCTATTGTATTAGACAGGGATCTTAGATTTACCTCGAGATTTTGGGATAGTCTACAGTCAGCTTTGGGTATAAGATTGAACTTCAGTACTGCATTTCTTCCTCAGACAGATGGACAGAGTGAGAGAACGATTAAAATTATTGAGGATATGCTAAGGGCTTGTGTATTGGAGTTTAAAGGTTCATAGGATCAGTAAATGGCTTTGATTGAATTTGATTATAACAATTACCATCATAGTAGTATCAGTATGGTCTATATGAGGCGTTTTATGGCATGAAGTGTCGTTCGCCTTTATATTGGGATGAAAAGGGTCTAAGAATTGTTAAAGGCCCATAATTAATCTAAAACATTGTTGATAAAGTGAAATTGATTCGAAGTAGAGTTCAAGCAGCACAAGATAGACAAAAGAGTTATGTGGATCAGCACAGGAGAGATATGGAATATTAGGTAAGAGATAAAGTTTTTTTGAGAGTACCACCTTGGTGAGGTGTGCTAAGATTCAGTAAAAGGGGTAAGCTTAGCCCTAGGTCTATTGGTCCATATGAGATAATTGAAAGAGTTGGACCATTGGCTTATAAGTTAGCCTTACTTACTAAAATCGCTCAGATACATATTGTGTTTCATGTGAGTATGCTTAGGAGATATCGGTCGGATCCAACTCATGTGATACCAATTCAGGAGATTGATGTTGCAAGTAATCTGAGTTATATTGAAGAACTAGTTAAGATAATTGGCTATCAGAATGAACAATTAAGAAATTCAATAATCCCATTAGTGAAAGTCCTTTGGAGAAATCATTTGAGTGAGGAAGTTACATGGGAAACTGAAGAGAACATAAGGAGACAGTACCCCTACCTATTTGATCATTCAGGTAAGAACTTCGAGGATAAAATTTCTTAAGAGGGAAGAATTGTAATATCATGTTTTCCAATACATGCTTAGGGATCTAACCCTAGATCAAGCATTGCAAATACATGCATAACATAAGCATATACAAATGAATATTGATATGTCTATACCTTACAAGTTAGCATATGCAGTTATTTGACATGTCATGGGTTATGAAAGATGTTAAGTGAACATGATGTGAATTATGAATTGATATGACTTGAATTTTTATATGATTGGATTTCAATTAGTAAATTGGAATTAAATGTTATAAATTGAGAGATTAATGAAATAATATTTACATTTGGACTAGGACAAATGCCAAGTGGTAGGATAAATTGATACATGAAAAATTAGGATGGGTAAGCCTAAAAATTGAGTGACATTTGGTATAGTTAAATGTGTGACAAATTGACTAGTAAATAAATAAAAATTGGACCTATATGGCATATGAACCAATCTTGGAGTGACATGTGGACTGATTAAAGGGTGACAAATGACAACATTATGAGTGGATTAGTGGTAGCTTAGTTATTAAACAAATGGTTAGCATGTTTTAAGATATATGACTTTGTAAGTTAATGACACCTAGCTAGCTTATTGATGTGGCAAATTCTAGAACCAAAGTTTCTACTTCCTTCCTTATCTCCTTCACCAAAATTTCTCTAGATTTTCCTCTGAAATTTGTTTGAACCCTAGCCAATTTGTTGCATGAAACCACACCTAAATCCTTCACCAGATTGCCAAGAAAACTAGCTGAAAGCAAGGTGATTGATAGTAATTTAAGGCAAATTCTAGATGATTGATAGTAACTTATGGGGAAAGCAAGGTGATTGATAGTAACTTATGGTTTTAGATATGAAATTGATGTGGAATTGAGGCTTGAATAAGGTGGAATTGAAGGGAAATTGAAGAACTATGGTGAAGGAGTGTTGAAGGTGTATGGTGTGAGTTAATTGTAGTGGTTCCACTGAATAGACATCAGTATTTTAGCCACTAGTTTACCTGTAGATATCCAAATGGGGTTATTTTAATTGTATATTAAATTAAATACATATTTCTACAATTCTTATGAAGGAATGCAATTTTAGTTCTGTCTCTAAAGGTTTTGAAATTTGGGTTGAAGTTGAGTTTTAGTTACTATCACTATTTGATAATAGTTTGTAGTATTTTGGGCATAAATATAGGAATAATGAACCAAATTGTATTAACTTTAGTTCATTAGAAACTTAATATATAGAGGAACATTTGTTTAGAAGAACATATTACCTACAAACCTCATTTTCCATATCAGAATGTCCATACAAAACTGACCTAAAAATCTTGAAAACTAATGAAGGAAATGGATGGGGACTTTCGGATAACCCATTCCATGATCATGGGAAGCCATACATGATCTTGGGAATGGCATGGTAGTAAAGAAAATGTTCTTTTGCGTGATTTTTGAATTAATTAAGGATAGGGTACTTAACTATGATGCATTTGGACCTGATTAAGATTTAAAATGAACATAATTTGATGTTAGAAAAGTTGGTTAAATGTGTGATAAGTTTTGATTGATAATTTATGTTATACTTTAAGGAAAATAATGTTTGATAACAATGCATCTAAGTTTTGAATGAAGGAGTGTTAAAGGAATGAAGATATTCATATGAATGCAATTGTATTCTAAAGTTTTTGAATATTGTATTATGAATGAATGAATGAGAATTGGAAAGTATGTGAATGCTTGTAATGCTAAAAAAGATTTAGTAAATATATGGTTAATGAAATGAGCATAATCAAGTAAACATAAGGTATTAACCTAAATGCAACCTAGCTATGTACAAACTATTATATTTGAATGATTATGAATGGTAATTAAGGAAGCATACCTAGGAAAGTCATTGAACATGCATTGAACATGTCACATATATATATGTGTGCATAATTAAATAAGTATTTGTTTGATCAAGTTAGTAATGTGCACAATGTATATATCTTTAGATGCTCAAGACATACGCCATCATTCCGATGTTGCCAGACTATCCAAGTAATAACATATACAGCAGTGTATTGTCAGTCAACCTAGATGTCTTCCTAGGATTTATTTATTCTATTTAGCTTCTAATTATTGAACTGTTTATGATCTGTATAAGAATTCCAAACTTTAATGGTCCGAGGAGTTTGATATTCGGGAATGTATTGAAAGTGTTTTGTTTGCATCTGAATTCTGAATGATTTCTAAATACTCGATGAAAGTTGAATGCCAGATTGAGGTCCGATGAATATGAGATTCTATTTGTGCATCATAAGTAAATGTTTGATAGCGTATTCTGTGATTTGATACATGGCATGAAATGTATGATCAGATAAAGACGTTATGACCAGAGTAGCCAGTTTGAAAGAAATTTAAGCTCAAAATTCTGTACGTAGAGCCTAGTTCTGTGATTTATGTGTCTATATGATCTCAATATAGGACATTATCTGTATCTGTATCTGTATCTGTATCTGTATCTGAAGGCATTTAGTCACAACAAATAATAATAAAAGTGGAGTCTCATAAGCATCTGCATTTGTACATGATTATGAATTATGTGATTATAAATCTTTTTCTGAAATTGTGATGATAAAGTGATTTGCCATTATTGATAATGCAATTGATTTGGATATGCATGATCTAAAAGATTATATGAAATGTGTGACTCTAATTATGCCTTATTGAGATGAGGAATGTTGTGAATTTGGTTATATGTATAATATCTGTCTATTTGATACGAGTGAGATCATCAATGATGGTTCACTCACTAAGTTCACAAAACTCATCAAAAGTGCAACATGGCTTTTCAGGTACGAAATAGGAGTCCTAGTTCCTAGGATTCTCTAGAAGAACATTTTTTATTAAGATATGGCTTAAAGGTTTATCAGCTAGCATCTGAGGAGTTGTAGTTGTGTTTATGTGTCACATCCCGTTCTCATATTAAGGGTTAGGACCTTAAATTTTTTACATTGTTTCTTCCGCACTTTTTATACTGGCTTTTGAATGACTGAGTGCATTAGCACGCCACCGTCGTGGGGCACGGACTCGGATATCATCAACGATAACGGGTTCAGGTCTTGCGGGAGTGGGGTGCTACATTATGTATTTTTCATTAAATGTAGCTCTTTTGTATAAGGAGTAAAAAACTCTTAAATGTTTATGATGATGTAAATATTGGTTTAAATAAAAGCACTGTTACAGTGTAACTTTTATTAAGTAATGAAATGAAGTGTTGAGGTTTTAAAGTATTGTGTTATTCTTTATGACGTCTTATAAGTGATTTTTATTGCTTTAACATACTATTGTCATAAGGTATGTACTGGAATGTCCTCTGGATATTCGAGTGTATACTCAATGATAGTGGGGTGTTACATGATTGTTTATGTGTTTATTAGATTCATTGTGATTTAATTTTACAATTTCATAATTCAATAATAAACTGAGAGGGTGAATCGAATGAAAATTGATTAAATTGGGCTAAAAAGAGTTAGGTGACTGAATAGAAATTAGAATTAAATCAAATTGATAAATTATGCAAAGAGAGATCTTGCATAGGTTTCCAGTAGTTTATTAGAGAACTTTAGAATTAATTAGAGTTTTGGATAGGTTGTAAATTGAGAGATTACGACCTTCATAATCTAATTAGTGTTTATAATTTTTGGTTAATGGTTATAACTTAAGAGAGCAATCAACCCTAGGATCGTTTAGAACTAATAATCCAGTAATTCATAATCAGTTAAGTTAGCATTAAAGTTAGATAAAATTCCCTTTCTCTCAATTGGTGATTTCCTTAGGTTGATTATTGGGTGTGTTGCAATTTCTTACTAATTAGTATTTCTGTGATTAATTCTTAATTTAATTTGATTGATTGAATTAATTTCTCATTTTTAGTTTCATGCAATTTGAATTTTTTGTATTTGGTTTTGGCCTTAGATTTTAGGATTAGATTATCCCTCCTCGTGGGATTAACACCTTAGGTACTACATTAACGAATTGATAATCTTATAGATTATCAAGGGTTATTTATTAAAACTTACACATAACCAACACCCGGTCAAATATAAAGCGTAGTCAAAAGTTATTACCTATGTTTCTAGAAACTTAAACAAAAATATTTGGCGGCGTTTTTGAAATTTTTAAATACATTATAACTAAATATTATATCATGTAAATTATAATTGTTGGCGATATTTTTAATCAGTATTATTGTAGGTAATACTTAGTTTTTAATAATTTATTATGAAAAATATAATAAAAATAATTAAAAATTAGAAGCATTGTATATAGAAAATAAAATAGCATTAAATTTGATCATGTACAAGATGTTAATTATAATTTAAAAATACTTATTTAAAAATAAAAAATACAAGTATTAGTTTAATGTCTAAGATGTTTTCATCTTCACTGCTTACGAAATTTGGGCCAAGTAAAATTTTGACCAACTTTTTAAGGTGGCCAACTTTTTTTCCTTATGTTTTATTGAGCATTAAGCGACTGGTTGTCTTCTTCCAGATATTGAACATATGGTGGTCTTGATGAGGATGAAGCAGTTAGCTTTGACTCAGTTTCATCAGACATTGATGTTTGCAACAACTCCTTCATCTTATTCTAATATTTAGAAAACAAAATCAATATTCAATTCAAATATTATTAGTTAATCTACATAAATAAATAAACTTAAAATTTTTAAAAAATTATATTTACTTAATTATTATTTGCTTCTTCAAACAACCATCCTTCAACTTTCTTATAGTGTGTCAGTTTGTAAAGTATGATCCTTATCACACTGTTCTCTATGTAATTCATTTTGACTCTGTTTTATGGTAAAAGTTACAAACACAATAAATAATAGTGTATTTATTGATATAATTATAACTTGTAAATAAAGAACGTAAATATTCATTTCGCATGATAGTAAATGATTTGGAGCCTTGGTTGCGAGGAGTTTTCTTTTTTTCTTTGTTAACATTAGCTTTATTGAACTTTCCCTAAATAAAGAAAAGAAATAGTCATTAAATTGTGTAAGAAGATTAATGGAAGCAAATATGGAGAGAAAGAAAACAAACTTTAACATTGACAGAGGCCCAATAATTACACATATTGCTCCAATTTTTTAGAGACATGTAGCACCCCACAAGGGTGGCATGCTAGAATAGTCAGTCGGTCAAATTCAATACAGAAATTTCTTTTTATTTTAAAATAATGCACGCATATTGCAAAAAAATCAATAAATAAATCGGGCCCACTTTAATTTATAAACATTTTCAATTATAGTAATACAAACATCAGAATTTCAATAGCCATTTGGGCCCATTACAAATACAAAACATTTCCAATTCCAAAAGTTATTAC
>JAOTAY010000189.1:14647458-14663658 GCA_025629805.1 Erythroxylum baracoense
TTACTCTCCTCAAGTCTTTTCCTTTAGCAAACAAGCTCACTTTTCTCTCTTTCTTTTCTTTCTTCTTTTCTCTTCCTGAGCTCTTCTCTCTTGCACATTCCACTTCCTTTTCCTCACTTGTGCAGTCACTCACTAATGGGCCAAACTCATTTTTCTTTTGGGCTTTTTTTCTCTCTTCGCTTTTTTTGTTCTCACTACCTGAACCCTCCTCAATTTTACCTGCTTTTATCTGGTCCAGGTACAATTCATGAGGTGACAAAAGGTAGTCGAACGAAATTCCTTCCCTTAAAGGAGTGCCTATTGGTATACCCATCAGGTGCTACCCTCCTGTCAAACTGCCAAGGTTTCCCAAGTAACATATGATTAGCCTCCATTGGTACCACATCACACAACACCTCATCCTCATATCTTCCTACTAAAAATGGCACTAAAACCTACCTAGTCACCTTCACACTAGCATTATCATTGAGCCACTGTAAATTGTATGGCTCTGGATGTTTCCAACATGTCAAACCCAATTTCTATACCATATTCCAACTAGTTGTATTAGTGCAACTACCCCTATCAATGATCAAATTGTATACTTTCCCACCAACTAAACAACTCGTATGGAAAAGATTCTTTCACTAATCTACAACCTCATCTGTGGCCCTAGCACTCAATACCCTCCTAACTACTAGTTCTTCCTTTGTAACAGCTCTCTTAGAGCAACTATGATCCTCAAAATCATTATAAACAACAAGCTCAGATTCACTACCACTATCCTCCGAATCAATCATCCCATTATCCCTCATAATCATGACTCTCTTATTTGGGCATTGAGATGTAATATGTCTAGTACCCAAACACCTAAAGCATTTAATGCTAGAATTTTTACTAAAAGAAGCTTGGATTAGGTGTACCTTTAGGGTCAAACCCTAAATTGAGCCTTTTGGTTGTCTCCTTAAAGTCCACCACTTGTCTTTCAACTTCTCCTGTCTCTTGGGCCATTTTGAACTCCATGATTGGCTAGAATTCGTCCCACTCCTTGCTGCCACTCTAACTTTGATTTGTTTCTCTACCTTCATGGCCATGTTCACCATGTCTTCAATCTCTAAGTAGTGCTACAACTCCATATTATTGACTATCTCCTTATTGAGTCCACTAAAAAATCTGGCCATTGTAGCTTCTGGATCCTCCTCTATGTTAGCTTGGATCATAGCCACCTCCATCTCCTTGTGGAAGTCCTCCACTGATTTAGACCCTGAGTGAGTCTCTGAGGTTTCTAGTGCATCTCCCTGTAATAGTAAGAAGGCACAACCGCTTCTTCATGCATGCTTTCATATTGTCCCAAGTAGTAATTAGCATCTCTCTATTTCTTGGCCTGGATGTCACCAATTAATCCCACCATATTAGTGCATAATCTGTAAATTTAATAGTAGATAGCTTTACCATTTTATCTTCAGAAAAATTGTGGCACTCAAAAACCAAGTCCACCTTCCTTTCCCACTCCAGGTAAGCCTCTGCATCATTCCTTTCTTTGAAGACTGGGATCTGCATCTTGATGGATTTAAGGTCTCCATCTCTCCTATTAAATGGCTCAACTCTCTGAGCTCTCCTAGGTCTGCATACCTCAAACTCCTCCTCCTTCTCAAAGTCATCTTCCTCTGGCTCATACCGAGGTGGTGGTCTACGAGGTGGTAGTTGTTGTTGGCGTACACCTACACGCATCCCCTGTGGTTCCTCACATCTCCCTTATCTGAGCTCATCCATCTGTCCCCTAATCTCAGTTAAGGCTAGATTGAACCTCTTAAATTATTGCTGGATGGCTCTCAAAGTGAAAGCGATATTTGCATCTCCCCCTTGGTTGTCATCATTACTACCTCCCTGTGACATTGTAGATAAAATGATATACTTGCAAAACAAGTTTAGTAATAAACAACCTCACACACTCCCTCATGTGTTTCACTCAATTGATGTCACTCCCCCTATATTTAAGTCACGACAATGACTCCCTCAAATAAGCTCACACACTCTACCTTTTACCACTCAATTCTCTCTGAAATTCAATTCACCACTCGGAATCAATTCTCAACTGATCAAAAGAATCAAAAGAGTGTGAAAATTTTGAACTAGCTAGCAAGTACGAGTATAACGAAATAAATTTTTTAAAGATTTTTTCAAATTTTTCAGATTTTTTACTCTTTTTATTTTCATTTTTCGTTTATTCTGGACTTTTTTCTGACTTTTCCTTTTTTCAGATTTTTTCATTTTTTTGACTCATTTTTTTATCTAAGTCAAATATTAATAGAAGATAAAACAAGAAAAATAAGAAACCCTAGGCTAAAAGTTAATTCACACCTGAGTTGATAAACTAACGATAATTGGATGGTGATGGGGGGCAGTTTCTTGAATTCCATTAGAGTTGAATAAGAATTCTCCTCCACACCAATGCTCTGATACCAATTAACGCGCACCACGAAATTGAAAGATTGTTCGGATCTAAGGAAAGAAGAAGATGATAGATTCAAATTAACTAAATTAAATCTGATACGTAGGGTTTCAAATTTACCTACTAGATCTCACGAAGAACTTGTCTCGAGCAACCTAGATAACAAGTAAAGAACAAACCAAGAAAATCGCTTAGGATCAAAATCACGGCATAATTTGATTCAGTTGATCAGTGATGTTTAATTCCTAAGTTGAAAAGAACAAGAGGGGTTTTTTCTCTCAATATAGCCGGCAGCTCACAAAAGACAATATGATCAAAAGGTTGTTCAAAAACCCTAAAACATAAGTATTTATACCTAAGCTTAATGCTAAAATACTTGGGCTTAAAAAACATGAAAGCCCAAAATATAAAAATAACTTAAAACAAGTCCAAATTAGAATAATAAGGCCTCTTTTCTTGGGCTTAAGTGATAATGCGTAGCCCAATACAATGGTCTTCAAGTCCCAAGTGAATCTAATCCAAATATTTGAGATAAATGAATCAATTTGGGCTGTGATTCAGATAGCTCTCCTCCAATAGGCTTGGTGCATTCCATCCTCTCTATAAATTGGTCCACATGAGCATAGAGAGCCTCCTTGAGTCTCTCGGTCCTAGCTTTGGACATAGGTCCAACTAGAATGACAAGATCGCCCCCGTCACGCAAGCCATCTCCTTGGTGATCGTTACTCCTGCTCACATCACAATGTATGTAAGTAGGCCTTAATATATATGGACATTTTTAACAGTTTCCGTTTGCCTCTAGAGAAGCATACATAGATTACTTATATATGATAATGTCTTCACAAATCTATGGAAGATCTAGTTGATGTTTTGCACTTCAAGTTCACTCAAGTTTTGATATTATAACTATGGCTCGAATCATGCCAGATCTAAACCCTATGGAGCCTGAACTTGAAATCTATCTAATGTAATTTGATACTAGTCTATTATAGTTTTTAATAAATTAATCAAGTCCAGATTTAACCATTTAGTTCTTTAGTTGTTGGGAACAACTTGTTGATCTAGGCATTTTACTCATCAGTTGTTGGTTAAAATTAGTAATATCAAAAGATGACGCTCATTCTTGTGGCCATCGTCTGTCTTAGGAAGATAGATGAGGCGATTCAAGTGAGATACAACGTAGATTCAACTTTCTATTCACTCATGAGACAGGATAGAAAGAGATATTTAATATTAGTATCATCTTATCAGTAACATGTGAGATTCCGAGACAATGGTTCTTATACTATTTTATTACAATTAGGGAAACATAGGACTGTAATTTGCTAATAATCATGTAAAAAAGCATAATTTACATGATTGAACTCTACTGTCTAAGCCTAGATCAGTATCACAGAAGCCCCTACATTAAAGAAATGATTTTGATCACAGACTGAGCATGAATTGGTGGCATGTTCTATTTCATTTCTAGGTTCATATGATTCATATAAAGAATTCACAATGTTCCTCGCTACCTCTCTAGCCTCAGGCAACCTATCATCCAACAATTCTGCAGCCATTCGAATCAACAAAACCAACCCAAACTCTTCCATTCCTTCTAACCCTGAAACACACCCCACCATAGATTTCTCATCACATTTGAGATCCCACAAACTCACGACTGTGCCCGTGCAAAGACTCAAAATGTTTTAATGAAACTTTACCATTTTAGCAATGGAATGGAAGATGGATACAACTGCTTTGGCCTTGACTCTAGGGTTGGCATGGCTGACATAAGCGTGGATCTTACGAAGAAGAGGTAGAGGATTCATGGAAGTCACCATTCTGTTGAGTGCTCGGTCAGCTTCTTCACATACAAAATGTTTGTACTGAGAAGCTTTGAGCAGTAGCTATAGAACCACACACATATACACGCACGTGAAGATAGAATCACAATCAAAAGTAGGAAAGGAAAGAAACAGAAAGTTGAAGAGAACAGAGATGGAATTTGTGTGTCTGTATATATAGATAGATAGATACCAAGTTATCAAATGCATCAGTCATGGAGTCGAGCAATTTGTCACTAAAAGCATTGAAAATATAAAGAAAAGCCATGATTGCAATCTTGCACAGAGCACTTCTAGGGTTCTTCATGGCCTTTACCACCACGACAATCACCTTTTCCTTATATAAAACTCATAAAGTGTCGATCTTTAGCAATACCCATTACCAAAAAAAAAATAGCTTCAAACCCTCATGAACTGGGAGATTAGAGGAAAAGAAAGTCTTACAGGATCGGAAGCAAGAGGGATGAGTGATGAATTGCAAACCACCTAGCATTATTCAATGATTCGCGAACCTTTGTCCTAGGTCAAGGCTTCTAGAGATAGAAGTGAGGGATGTGGAAAAGACTCGTTGATCGACCAAACTCTATTAAAAACTTGTTTTTGTTCAAGGAATACGAAGAAAGGAATCAAAGAAGAAGAAACAGAGATGAAGAACATATTCGGTATAGCAAGAAAAATTGGAGAAAGCAACAAAACCAAGTAGAAGAAGAAATACAGAAAACCGTTGAGGAGTTTGAGCAGGAATGTTCTGCTTCATTGAACAAGACGAAGTTAGATATGGTCAAGACCGTAATAAATGAACTAGCTACTTCGAAATTCTCCATTGAATGAGTTTGTGAAAAATTAGCTGGTTAGGTTGAATTAGCCAACCTAACTAGCCCTCATCCAATCAAACAATCAGCTATTTAATATAGGTGAAACCATTCATTTGAGTCAAACAACTAAAATACAGCTTTTTAGTTGTTAACCAAACACGGCCTTTGTCTTTCAAGTACTAGAAACTTTAAAGAGAGAAAAAAGCCACGACATGCCAGTTGAAAGGAGAATACTAAAAGTCAAATTCATTACAGATGAAGTCATTATCCACTAAGCAGAAATTTACTGAGCAGAAAGAGTTTTAGAAGGCAAGCTTTCAAATACCAATGTATTGCTCTGGTGCATTAGAATTTATTGATTCAAAGACATGTAAGTATCCTTCGCAGTTAGATGATTTGGTTATGAAGAACATCAATTACCTACCAGAGGATCGCTTCCACCTTCAATCAGGGCTGACTAGAGATTTTAGGTTATCATGTGCTCTGCCTGTGGACACAACTGCATATGCAGGAAATATAGGCATGGATAGCATTATGCCTATCGGCTTATAGAATCAGAATTTGTCTAAAATTATGGTTCTTGCCTCCTGGCAACTGGAGTCATTATCCAGAAACCAAACTAAGAAAAAGCAAAGAATTTGTTGGGAATTTATCATTTACTACTAGTACTAGACAATTTTCTTTAGGTCACAGAAGGTGCGAAGAGGTTCTTATACTTGAAAAGAAAATTGTTCATATTGAACTTAAAGATAGGAACAAAAATGACAATGGAATTGGAAACGCCTTGTCAAGATCTAAAATTTTGAAGGTTAAAACCAAAAAGATAGGGTATGATGTAAATGTTTAGGTACCAATGTCTCAAATGAATGTATTTAACACCTTTGCAAGTAATTACATGTTGAGTGCATCTTCCTTGCCTTCTCTGTCCTATTAGAAGGGCTAGTTTCACTATTCATGTGAGGCATATGTTACTTGGAAACCTAAAAGGCAAATCCAGGAGGATGGAAAATGACTTAAGAATTCCAACAAGTTGAAGTGGGTAGTAGCTCGGAAGCACTTACTGAGATTCTTGCTAATGCTAACCATGAATCAGGGAGAAAAATATTAGATTGCAAGCCTAAGGAGTTTTTCCTGAGTTGTAAATGGAGTCCCCAAAGTGGAATTATGAACTTTGGCACTCCTTTTTCAATAAGCAGTTGGGATGTCTGGGGGAATAGGCTTCTCAGAGGCTTATCAAAGCCTTGATCTCTTCTTAAAGATTTTTGATGTTGTCGGGCATCCTATCGGCACGACAAATTCTGATGCTTTCCAAAATTGTAGGTTCAAGAGAGCTCTAGGGCCAGTTAATTTGGTGGAAAATAAATCAACAGACCATGACTTACACTAGAATCATAGTGTAGAATGTAGGAACTCAGAGCTTAGCTATTTGAAATCTGCATCAACTGACAATATTGATCCATTAAATGATCACTCAGTAATGACTGATTTTAAAGAAGTATTAGAAAACAAATTTGAGGAGGTGGATTCATGTGGCAAAGGTAGGGTGATCTACAGTAGGTTCTATGGACAAAACAATGAGGCCTTCCAAGATGTTATGAAGATTTGGAAGGAACATCAAAAAGAAACCAGGAGCGAGGATCTATCTGATTTAGTAGCTTGTAAGTCTTCAACCATTGGGTCTTTCTTTTCTGGTATGCTTGCAGATATGGTGTCTGATGTGAATACTAAGGGCGTGAAAGTTTCACATCGCAAGGATCAGTACATGGAATTGAACAAATGCATGATGTTGGTGAAGGATGGAGATTTTACTTGTGCATCCCAGAAATCCGTTACTCAGGTTTGATACATCTTTCTATATAAAGTACTTAGTTAACTGATACTTACATCCCTCTCCTCAACTAGAAGTCAAAGTACAAAATTGTGAAGAAAGAATCACCAACAATATGAAGCTTTATCAACAAGAAATGGAAGAACTTACATAATTGCATAAAAGCTTTTGTAGTTACTATCAAAAGGTTCATATAGATGGTCAAAAGTCTACCTCCAATTCTACTCATTTTCCCTTCTGTAATAATGAATAATCAATATATCATAATTAGGGATGGCAATGGGCCGGGCCGCTCTCGGCCCGGCCTCAAAATTGGAGGGCCGCAGGATGGGCCGTGGCCCGCGTGGGCTGGGATTGCCCGGCCCGCGGCCCGGCGGGCCAAGGACGGGCCGGGCCAAACCCGGCCCGTCTATATTTTTTTAATATTAAAAAATACAAAAACGGCGCCGTTTTGTCGGGCCCGGCCATGGCCGGCCATGGGAGGATGGTCGACCCTTGGCCCTCCCATGGCCCGTCAAACCAGGGCCAAAAATGGGCCGGGCCGGGCCGGGCCGAAATTGACATCCCTAATCATAATTCCATGTACTCTTTGTACTCAATTACAAAATGAAAATTTTCAGCATGCATCTTTTAGTGACATTGTTTATATGATAGTCTTCGAAAGCTATTATGCATGGAGTATATTATCTTCTTTTTTTCCTACCAATATTAAAGGTTGTTTAGAGTTCATTGATGATAAAGGAAAGGAAACCATCCAACCTGTCTATTGACAATTTTTATTTTAAACAAAGCAATAATATGAGATTGGCCCGAAATTATGCAGGAAATTAAATTCTTAAATATTAGGTATTAAGCTTTAAAATGTGATAATTACTTTCATCAAAAGTATATCTCTATGAAAGAAGTCCAAATAGATTTAGCCAAGTCATCTATATAACATTACAGTTTTTCAAGGAAGAAAAAGCTATTCCAACCATTAATGCAAGGAGCTGTATAGGGGTCTAAGCTGAGCATTATGTAATTTAATATCATGCTTAAAGAGGATATATAATCTTAGTGACTTAGGACATAGTGGGATGCTTATTAAGAATACTAATGAATAAGAGTGGATTCTATGAAATCTTCTTATCCCAATTGGAGTAAAGAAGTAATTATATGTTATTTGCTTTAATTACTCTAGGATCAATTGGAGTTATGAAGTAATTATAGGTTAGTTCCTTTTATTACTCTTGGGTAGTTATTAGTGTATCTCCATCATCATTCATAGGTAAAATTTTGTTGAGGTTTCCCTAACTAAGACATAATTATGGAAGAAGGAAGAGTCATTACCTCCTTTTTTCAACTAGCTAATCCTGAATTTTTACAAAATTAGATAGCGATCATTTTTAGGACGTGTGTAATGATAGAGACTTGTCTTTTCAAATTCTTGAAGATCATCATTAATGGGGTTAAAGTAATAATCATCTAACCTTAGTAGAGCTTGTTTATGCTTTCTTATGATTTGAAAGCATGTTTTCTATTACTGTTGTCAAGATCTTTCTTTAATGACTTCCAACTTTTGAATGCAATTGAAAATTAGAGAATTATTAACTATAGGTTTTCAACTATTCGTCAAAGCTATATGAAATCCCTCTTATAAGGCAATAAATACTTTTTGGATCATAAAATAATTGAAAAGGCCTCCTAGGAAAAATATACATGCCAAAATCCAAGTGCAATAAAACTTCTAAAAAAGTTAGAATACATCTTAAAGATAGGAGCAAGAAAGAAAACACTTATAGAAGGATACTGAAACCTGATTAAAAAGAGCATGAGAGCTAGTAGATAGCTCAATCCTGTATATGTGCCTTCTAGTAACCTATTTTGATTATGAATTTCCATCTCCTACCATTAACTTGCCTTTTGAAAGCTTTCCCAACTTAATGCTTAAAGTTTTTATAAGACATGTCAGTATGTATTTAAGGGTGTGTGCTTTAGGGATGGGATGCCATTAAATCATATTCAAAAAGGGAAAAAACAAGATATAATTAGGTGTTTAAGATTTAGAGCTTGATAACCAATATCCTAACATCCCTTTACATTGGAATTTTTTGTTTGTTATGTTTACCATAAGGATCTTTTGAGGTTTTGAGCTTGCAATTCTACGTAATAATTATAGGAGATTCCATTTTATAACCATAAGAGGAATTGCAAATATTGGGAGATATTTTGCTAAGACTAGTTACCTAATCCATATAAAGAGGTTACTACCAATGCTAATAAGGTCTATCTACTCCCCTCTAAAGACTATTTTGTTTCTTTTAAACTTAATGAAGCAAATAGTAATACTAAAGGTTAGCTTGAATATCTTAAGGTCTCCCTAATTAGTGTGCCTTATTATATTTGCCTAAAAAACTCACTTAAATGATTAACCAAGTAGGAACTGCTACAAAGATGTTAATGTTCCATATACAAAAGGTGAATTGACATTTAAAAGTAGCTGACTTTTTTTCTTATTAAATAATTCATAAAGCACATAAGGTACAATTGGGAGATCCAAGCTTGATTTTATCTCTAGTACTTAATCTTTCCTTAATCGCTAGCCAAAGAAGGAACATGCATAATGAGCAGCAAGTTGTAAAGGATATAAACCTTGAGGGGAAGATGAACATGCCTATTAATAATGAAGTTATTAAAAAATCAAAGCGAACAAATTCCTATATTATGTTGCTAATCTTTTCTTCCTTGCTCAACTGCTCCATCTTTTGTTACTATTCTTTCAAATAGTAGCTAGTCACCCTAATTTTTGATTAGTTTATCATATGCTTGTGAATTATTTCTACTCCAAAACATTCCTTCTATACTCCTCATCTGCTTATCTACTTGATTTCCTATTTTTAGTGTGCATTATTTTGCTTCCTCAGCTACACTTTTGTTTTTTATTTACTGGATCTTAGTATTATATGCTAGAAAATAGATCTTTTAAATGATTTCACACCATTTTTTCAGCTTATACACCTTCTGTTTCAGTCTAAAAACCTACCTCTCAACTAACTTTTGACAATGTCAGCTCATCATATGACAAGAAAACATGCGATATTGGGACCTCCTGAGAACAGAAAGAGAGTACACTTGCAAAAACTTGGATTGTCTTTCTTTTTACAAAGGGTTCATTAAAGAGAAGGGCATTTGAGAATCGTCCACTCTATATATACACCCTATATGATCTCTAGTTTTCCTTAAAGACATTACAAAGGCCATTGACAAAATTTTTAAAAACTATTTGCAGTTTAACTCTAGACTAGAAAACAAAAGGAATAAAGTCAAATGGTTTGAAGTTTGTCAGTTCAGGAAACATGAAGGTTTAGGAATTATCTCTATAAAAAAATGAATCAAATGCTGCTCTCAAATAAGATTTGGAGGTTGATTCAAGATATGAAGTCATTATGGTTTAAACGGGTACATGAATACCATATCAAAGATAGATGGATTTGGAATTTCCAAATCTCACAAAGTGCCTCAACTGTCATGAAATTCATGATTAAGTTTCCACTCCATTTAGCCTAAACTAAGTTATGGAAGCTTGATTTTAGTGATAAGCAGTTGAAAAACTTGAAAGTCACTCTTGAAATTTTAGATTAGAAGGAATATAGAATCTTTATTCAATAACAATCAGGGTAGATGTTGTCACCAAAATAAGAATAAGAAATTAGGAAGTGTTAGAGCCAAAGTGGTTTACCAACCCTGTGTCTAACTTCTTTCTGATCAACAACTCACCTTGCTACTTGTTAAACCAGATGAAAAATATACCTGTGAAACTTAGATCCACCAGACCTAAATCTTTTACTATATCAGATAGCTCGGTATAAGTTCTAAACTAATGGATTCTGCCTCCTTCTGCTTCCTTGGGAGATAAGATGCAATTAAAGTCCCCAGATATCACCATAGATTTGATATTCTAGGATATATAGCTTTAACATCTTCCTAGAGTTTGGTCATCTTAAACAAAAAGTTGGAGGCATAAATTATAGACATTTCAAAATTGGTATACACTCTGTGAAGCCAGCATTTAAGACACAATATTTGATATGACTCCCAAGTTACTTGAACTGTGACTTTATTAGAGTTGTATGCACCAATAATCCTTCCATTATAGTGGTAAACATGGTTGGAGAGAATTTTCCGATCTACACCTAAAAAGCTTAGCCACTTTTGTATTTAAGGTTGCCTTAATTTAGTCTCTAGAAGCCCTACAAAAAAAGCTTCTTCTCTTAAATGACATCTCTCACAACTTGCCTTTTAGGAGGGTCATTCAGCCCTATAACATTCCAAATGAGTATTATCATGTTTAACAAGGATAAATCCCTTTTCTGTTTAGATTTCGTTTTCTTCTTACAGATTTTCTCCTAAAGCTAGTAGTAAATTCTTTTTCAACTTCCTTTTTCATAGTGTTCCCTCCCTGTTTAGCAATCTCTTCTTTATTTTCTCTAGATTCATCAATATGCTAAGTTAAAATTTGTGCAGTAGCTTTCGTAGCATTCTTTGAAATCTTCTTTATCTCTTCTTGTGGATTAGACTTAATCACTTGATTTGCTTTTTTTGAATGTTGTTTCTTATTAGTATGAGTTTCCTCCACAGGTTCCCATCCCATGAGTTCATCATGTCCACCAATTTTGAACTTTCTTCCAGTAGCCATCCATCTTTTACCGAAATTGTTTAGCTTCTATATATAAGAAATAGGAATATCCATTGTTAGTATACTATCACAAAGACTAATTACCTCCAGATAGTGCTCCACTAGAAACTGCTCCATATCTGAAGGATCTTTTTAACCTTCAAGCAAAACAACCTGAAATGTAACAATATTTTGCACTTTTAAATTCATCAATAGTAAGGGCTATAGGAACAAATACATAGAAACATCAAGTGGCATTATTAAGTTCTTGTCCTTTCCTATTATCACCATTATTTTCTCCACGAACCATAGTACAATTCCAAAACAACAAAATCATTATTCATCACATATTCTTGTTTACAATCCTAACAACTGCATTTTCATTATTTAGTACATTTTTTCCATAAGCCATAGTAAAATTCCAAAACTGAGTATATGCATGCACCTAAGCGAGATTCAGTGGCAATCATTTTTGATGAAATTAAAGCAAACATCATTTAAATAAGATGTCACAAAAGGATAGAAATAATTCGACCATGTAAAATACTCGTCCGTTGGATCTTTGATTTTAATTACTAGTTAACTAAAACAAACACAAACGTCAACTATAAGACCATTCCTAAATAAACATTCTTAAGCTAAACTAAATCACAAAGCACAGATTCAAACCATTCCCAAAAGGTTAAGCATTAAAAAGGAACAAGTCAAGAAACAAAACCCTATGATGGGAGAGTATGTGTGAAAATATGAGCATGTGTTTGTTAAGCATAAACATAGAAATTGCACGTGCTTAACCCATATTCAAGTGGTTAAAAGAAAGTGCTATCATGGTGTTAAATATAAATCTATAATAAATTACGATTGATCGGCACATGAAGTGGTCCCTCATTTATTTCATTTATGTTAACTTTAAAATTCTCTTAAAATTTGCATACAACAATGAAGATGAAACAACAAAGGTTCAATTGCATAATAAGAATTTATTCATCATCGTCGTCGGTGGACTCTTCCAATACAATATGACATTCATTCTCACTACTACTTGTCTCTAAGTCCTCCAAATCGTCATTTAAACGTTGCTCGAAATTTAATAAAACATTATTTATTACATCATATGGAATATCATTTCGATATAAAAACTCTAAGGAATATTCCTCGACTTCTACTGGAACTTCATCGGACTCCTTAACGCCATTTGAACCTTCTTCATTACCAAGAAAAAGGATATCATATGCACGTCTAACTTCACATTCTTGCACAATCTTCCAATTTGGATCGAATAAAAAATCTTCCACATAAAAGACTTGCTTTGCTTGGTTTGTCAAAATAAAAGGGTCATCGTTGTGCCAGAACTTAGTTACGTTGATGCTTTTTACAATGTCGTTGACCTTCATATTCAAATTTCCAAAATCGTGCCATTTGTACTTGAAAAGAACAACATTTTTACGTGTAACATATTCATGCTTAATAATATCTGTTAGAAGCCCATAAAATGTAATATTATCTTTCCCATAATTTCCTAAGACTACAACATCACTATTTTATGTAACCCTACACAGATCACAGGCTTCAGTGCAAAAATACATGCCATTTGTATTGCATACAATATACTTCTGCAACAAACTATGAGGTTCACATGCTAATGCATACGAAGACTCAAAGATACTTCCTTCACGGGAGCTAGTTAATGTCATCATCTATAACAACAAATGAAAATTAGTTAATAATATATAATTATTAGTGTAGACCACGTACAAATTATAATCTCACCCGATGCTTTAACCATGAAGAAAATTGATCTCTAAGTCTCCTGTCAATACATAATGGACTTTATTGCCTCAACTCATCCATGTGCTCATAAGATTATATGAAATATCTCTACTTATTACATATCTTAATTTGACAATAAGTTAGAAAAACTTAATCATGACAATTCATAAGCACATGCCAATGTGTAATCTCAAGCTCATCTGTAGGAAGAGCAATTGTTTTGGCAGCACCAATCGGCTTACATCACTGGAGGAACACTGATATGTCACTACCATCAACCATATCATTGATTCGCTTTGGCACATTGAAGTTTGTTTCAATTCCTTTTAGATACATTGAACAGAATGTCATGCACTCTTTAACAACATATATTTCAACAATTGACCTTTCTAGATATGCTTTATTTCTAACAAATCTCTTTCGTGAACCTAGGAATCTTAACAAATGATTAAACATAATTAGATAGGACACTATTTAGTTAACTTTGTTGAGTGATAGAATAAATTTAAATAATACTTCTCAATTGGATACATCCATCTATACGCAACTGGTCCACTAAGTAAGACTTTATTTGGCAAATGAATAGCCAAATGTATCATGACATCAAAGAATGCTGGTGGGTGGGTATAACATTTCAAGTTTGCATAAGATTAAAGTTATCTCATCACACATCTTTTGTCCGTCATCCTTATTCAAATTTAGTCTACAAATTTAATGAAAGAAATCCCCCAACTCCATTAAAATACCTGTCACGTCTTTATTCAAGATGGCACGCGTGCCTAATAGAAGAATGCTTTGTAACAGTATATAACAATCATGAGACTTAAGTCCAATAATCTTCCTTTCATCAACATTAACACATCTAGATATATTAGATGCGTAACCATCTAAAAACTTAACTTGCTTTACAGACTCGCAAAACATCTTCTTCTCATTGGAAGACATTGTATAACACGCTGGAGGTTGTGCCACAAGAGTTCCATCAGCTGGTCTTTTCAAGTGTAATTCCTTTCGAATGTTCATATCTTCCAAATCAAGCTGAGCCTTAATTGTATTTTTAGTTTTACCTTCAACATTCATCAAAGTACCAAGGATATTGTCACAAATATTCTTTTCTATATGCATGACATCAAGGTTATGCCTCAATCATAACTTATACCAATATGGTAGATAAAAAAGAATGCTTTTTTTATTCTAATTCAACTCTCTTTCCAATCTGGTTCTCCTCTTATTGCTTGGGTGCTTTCCATAACATATATTCTGCACATAATATAATTGTTCCACCATATCATCTCCATCTGGTAAGTTAGGTATAGGTCGATGATCACTCTTTCCATCAAACTTCTTGCTTTTTCTCCATGGATGATCGTAAAGAAGAAAGCGTCGATGGCCTAAGTAACCAATCTTACTTCTTAACTTACAAGCAGTATGCTTGTTACAAACAGGGCATGCCTTATAGCCTCTAGTGCTCCACCCAGAAATAGTACCATAGATTGGAAAGTCGTTGATAGTTCACATTAACGCTACATGCATTTGAAAATTTTCTCCTTTTGAAGCATTAAAAACATTAAAACCATCTTCCTATAACTCATTTGACTCATCTACTAGTGGTCTCATATAGACGTCAATGTCTCTACCCACTACTTTTGGACCTGGAATAACCAATGATAGCATAAAAAATGACTCATCTATACATATCCAAGGGGGTAAATTGTATGCTAAGAGAACAACATGCCACACACTATATGAAAGTGACTGATTGCCATGTGGATTGAATCCATCTGTTGCTAAGCCTAGTCTAACATTACATGGTTCTCTGGCAAACTTAGGATAAAGCTCATCAAAGCTCATCCAAGCTTCTCCATTAGAAGGATGAACCATGGTATTACTATCACCTTTAGGCCTATCATTATGCCTCGTCATTTGTTTAGCAGTCTTACTTGATATGAATAATCGTTGTAATCTGGACGTTAAGGGAAAGTACTGCAAAATTTTATGAGGTATCTTCTTACCCCTGCCATCATTAACTCTCCATCTTGATGTTCCACACTGAGGACAACTTTCCAAGTCCCTATACTCTTTCCAAAATAGGGAACAATTATACTTACATGCATGTATCGACACATAACCCAAACCTAGGCTCTGTAGAAATTGATTTGCTTCATAATAGAACTTTGGTAAATATTTACAATTAGGTAATACATCCCTCAGCAGAGCAAGTAACATGTTAAATGACTTATTGCTCCACTTGTTGTATACTTTCAAGTGAAGCAACTTTATTAAAAATGACAACATTGAAAAGTTTATACATCTAGGGTACAACTCTTCAGTTGCTTTACTTTACAATTTATGAAAGGCACCCATAATAGAATCTCCAATGCCTATAGGAGGACTCCTTCCATCCTGATCAATTAAACAATCATTTAAGAAAGAAATCACATTATGAAGCAAATCTTGCATGCCATCATCCTCCTCATCACCATCACCTTCATTAATATCATTGCCCATCCCATCAATGCCTACATTTGCAGTGTCAGCCCTTTCTTCCCTAGAGATAAATCTATATTCTGGCAGTTCACCATGTAAAACCCGGTGGGTGTATTATTGGTCCATGCCAAATTGTATTAAAGGGTTAAAAAATTCATCTGACACCTCATATAACAATTCATGCAACGTGCACAAGGGTATGAAATTTCACAATCTTTGCAATTTTTTCAGCCACAAAATTGATAAACATTCTCACTCCATCAATGTATTCATGGGAAACCCTAACACTATTCATCTAACTCTTATCCATAGAGCAAAAAATACCTATTAATTAAATATCAGAATGAGAACATTATGTTATGTTAGTGGCAAATCAACAAAGACTCTTA
>JAOTAY010000189.1:14671779-14686337 GCA_025629805.1 Erythroxylum baracoense
AAACCTATTTTACAAAAATCACACTTATTCACACTTATACCGGGAAAAATGTCATGAATGCATGTACAGATAATTTCATGTGCACATATCACTGTTCACAAATGCATGAGCATGAGATGTGATGTCCTAATTTCTCTGATTTACCTCACTTGGACCCGTTCCTCTGGTCCGACCCGTTCTACGGAACCGGGATGTTACAGACCTTGTGTTAGAACTTGATTATCCAATAGATTGCTTAAGAACTAGTTGAAAACATTAGGCTGTTTTTGTCAATTGAGAGATTGCAAATCTAAAATTTTTGTATTAATTAGGGATTATTAATTGGGATTAAATGATTAGGTCTTGAGTAGAATAATCAAACCTTTTGGAAACCTAGTATCGACCCCAAATTGAATAATTAAAAATGGTTAAGCGAGCAAAATGATGATAGAACGAATCCTATACCTTCATACTTGATCATCCTTGTTTTATTGTGATAGCTC
This sequence comes from Erythroxylum baracoense, assembly GCA_025629805.1. Lineage (NCBI taxonomy): Eukaryota > Viridiplantae > Streptophyta > Magnoliopsida > Malpighiales > Erythroxylaceae > Erythroxylum > Erythroxylum baracoense. Next base: position 14,672,262 of record JAOTAY010000189.1, read on the forward strand.
AATTGTTAAGTGGTTTAGTGTTCAATTTTATTTGATTGTTTAATTTCTGAATTTTATTTTCTCTCAAATCATATTTCACAACCTTAGACAAAGTTAGGTTCATTTAGTTTTAGTTAAATCCTTGTGGGATCGACACCTCAATTACTACAAGTTTATGATTCGTATACTTGTGAAATATTGAGGGCTTTACATCAGGTAAAACTTGCTCAACAACAGGCTATGAAATCGATTTATAGAGAAAAAATTGGAAGCAAGTCGCTGATTATTGATCCAGGATGACGTCAACAAGTTATGTTGAGCTACTGACGTTAAAAAAGTGCTACATGGGATGCAACCCATAAGTTAGTTTAATTTTATTTCAATTTTTTTATTTTTATTTCAATTTTTATATTATTTTGTTTTTGCTTTCATATTAGTATAGGATTTTTTTTTCTTTTTATCCTTTTCTTTTATATTTTGCAAGGATGTTAGTTTCATTTTAGATGGATGAGAATCAGAGAAATCTTCATAAACTGGAAAGTACCACTAAATTATCTCACTTTTTCATAAATGCTTATATTGTGTATATTGAGGGCACTGTACAACTTTAACTGTGGGGATGGGTTTATTGAATTTTTTAACTGATTTTTCAAGCTTATTATAATCCTGATTTTATATTTTTTAACTAATGTCTTGAATTAATTGAATATGTCTATTAATACTCTACTTTGTTGTTGAATATTGACTTGAATTGGTGTGCAAAAGGATGCTGGTTAGAATGAAATTAGCTTTCTAAGTCATATTTTTTGTAATCATTGAAATTTTCAATTTGAATGAAATTTGCATATTATTTACACACATATATACCCATTTTTGTGAGTTTTTAAGCCTAAAGAGTATATTTTCAAAATTTGTTAAAGCTTTTATTATTCGTTCATGTGTGTGATACCATGTATAGTAAGATAATTCTAAAACTTGCTTTAATTATGAAATTGAGACCATATATGTCAAATTAGAAGCATTAGTATGATAAAGCCACTAAGATTCACGAACTTGCTTAGCTTATTTCCTTTAAATTACCATACCCAAAAATTTACCTTTGGGAATAGTCAAGTTAATTCTTAGCCTTTTTCATTGATTTTACCCATATATTAACCTTTATTCCATTTTTCTTTGAAGACTTTTTTATTGTTTTGAACCTTAAAGGTTATTTATATTATTTACTTGTTAAGACTTGAAATTTGTGAAAGTTCCATTTTTTTGAATTGTGGTACTGATTAGAATATTATGAAAAAAAACATAAAAAAGAAAAAACACAAGAAAAGAAAAAAAGAGAGAGAATAAATTTATGGTACCAATAGAGTTGTGTTGAAAGGACCTATATATACTTGTAAACGAGTCCTGAAATATATTATGTAGTAAATTGCCTTCAATTTAACCTTTCTATTATCCCAACATACCATACCTAAACCCCATTACAACCTTATAGAGACCTCTTAGTTTTTGTTTCTAGTTTGTACATAAGTGGTGGAGATGTGATTTTATTACAACCCTATGGTAAGAGTTCTACTAAGCATTGATTGAGAGTTTTGATGATTTTTACCAAAAACACTTGAGCGCATTGAGTGAGATCTTGGTGAGGGTGTAAAGATATATGCTCTTGATTTCAATGCAATTATTGATGTGATTACAATTAATATTGCTTATAAAGTTAATTTTAGGACAACTTGACTCTAATTGTATGTTAATTTGATTCAGTAGGATATGATGATATATAATATGAATGGAAAGGTTAAAATTGATGATGGATTGATGTTGTAAAATCTATAATTTTGATTATGGTTTTGTTGAGGATAAGTAAAAACTTACATGTAGGGATGTTTGATATATAAATATTTAACTATATTTTTACAACCATATTTAATGTATTTTGCTTGATATTTTATAGTTTTGTCTTGTATTTGGTACTTAATTCACTTTAAATGCTTTCATAAGTGATAATTACCTTCATGGACTTAAAGGAGAAGAATTCGAATGAAAACACAACATAAAGCTAATTTTTTTTGAATTGGCAGCCTTACCACTGGAGATTTACATGGACATATCTAAGGCTTATGACATCCAAATGAGGTTATTCAAAAGCTCAAATTCAAGCCAACATCCTGGTCCATAATTCCTATGTACAACTCAAGGCCCAAAAGTGCCTTTATAAGGGGCTAAAAGGGCGAGAATGAGATATAAAATTCATTACAATTTATTCTAAACTTCCCTTATTTTTGACTCATAACTTCAGTTACAGGGCTTTTTCTTAAGTAAAAGTGGATCCTTTGGAAAGTTAAGAAGTGGATCTACAATTTATGTGAAGAAGTCGAGATCTAAATATGAAGATATCAAGGTCAACAACTTGAACAAATGCTCAAAAGTTCATCTACCCCTGCCCTTCTACACGGTCGTGCACTTTTATGATTTTCAGACAATTTTGGTTATGCACGATCTGATGCACAGTTGCACAAAAGATCGTGCATCTCTACAAAACCCTAAATTTCATGATAAAAAGACATTTTTGGGAGGATAATAAAGAAGGAGACATTGGGAGGTGGTTTCCAGACGTGGAGAACGTCCAAAAGGGACGTTTATGGTCCAGGGTAGTGGAAAACACGAAGAAATCATTGAAAGATCCATCAGAATTCAAGATCAAACCTCTACATTGCAAGAAAATTTGATAGAAGACAATCAGGGAGATTTAGAATTATAAACTCACTGTTTTCATTTCATTTTCGTTCAATTTATATTTGATTTCATATTCAATCATTTGTAACTAAATGTCCAGTTAATATTTTGCTTAGATAAATCTTATATTCATACTTTGAGACAATTTGATTCCTTTATTAATGAAATTAGTTTGATTGATTATTTTGATCTGATTACATGTTTTATTGATAATTTAACTTCATACGTACAGACTGAGAAATGCTAGTGTGAATAAATCTATCGAAATTAGAAGGAGATGATTGCAACCCTAGAGATAGGATGACATTAATCTTCCATATTAGGGTCAAACCTAATAGAGGGGCTTACAATTTGGTAATGCAGTCCTATAAGTTTTAACCTAAGTAATTTAGATAAGGACCTTAGGATCAGTTATTAATAGACTCAAGGTTAGCTATTAGCATACCATAGGAGTCTCCACGATCTAATTAATCAATAAATAATTGTATGATAAAAGATCAACCTGTTAAAGTTTTAGGGGAATTCAAGCCTAGATACTAATTTATAATAATGATAGTTTTCTAAGTGAATTCCACAATCTCTGTGTTCATTATTGTTTCCTATTTCTTTAATTGTTTTAGTTTTTATTTCCTTTTTATTAAAAATCTAAAATCAATCTATAGCTAGATATAAGGGAAGGGTAATTACTAGTATTAAGAATCTTTGAGGGATCGACTCGTACTTGCTAGTACTAGTTACAGCTTCGCCATGCACTTACGATTTATTACAATATTGACTAACACAAAATAGGTCAATCATTTATGTTTGCTTTCATTTTCTATAATGTGTAACTAAACATCTTTAGTGTCTAGGTAAGCTGAACCCTAGTTTTATGTTATAACATGTTTTGATTCATTTATTTGATGCACTTGTTTTGATTGTATATTGTGATTTGATTACATGTTTAATATATATCCAAAATATTAGTACATAATCTGATTTCATAATATAGAGATAGAGATTTACAGCAATTAAAAAGAGTTAATAGCAAACTAAGAAATAGATCGACATAAATCCTTTGGATTAGTGTCAAACCAAATAGTGGAATTTACAAATCGATAAAGCAAACATAGTACCTTTAACCTGAATAATATTGTTTGATAATTATAAGATTAGTTGTTAGTAGTCTCAAGTGAGTTATTAACATACGATAGGAATTTTTATTGTCTAATAGTCAATAAAACAATTGCATAATAAAAGGTCAATTATTTAAGCGTTTTTAGGGAAATTCATAACTTAGACACTAATTCTTGATATTGATTATTTCTAAGTGATTTCTTATTTCTCTGTTCAGTATTACTGCCTATTCAATTTAATTGCTTAAGTTTTATTTTCTTTAATTAAAAATCAAAATCAAATTTATAAACTAGACAATAGGATAACGGTAATTACTAATACTCATCTTCTTTATAGGATTCGACTTATACTCTTCAGCACTAGCTACTACACTGTGCACTTGCAGATAAATTCATAATTTAGAAACTTAAAAAAAGTCAAGCATGTTTTTGGTGCTATTAGCGGGGACTTTGATATTAAGAAAATGTTAGTTTTATTAATGTAATCATTACTTTATTTTCTATTATCTTCCTTTATTCTTGGTTTTATTTTACATTATTTAATTTGTTAATTTGTTTAGTTTATTTTGTTAGTTTCATAATTAGACTCTTGTTTAGTTTATAACCCAAAGTACATCTAAGAGCTTAATAGAAGCAGATTTTAAAATAGAGAAATAGCACACGGAATCTTTGTAGAATAAATTTGTGAGAGTTTGAAGTAGACCATTAAGTAGAAGGCTTAGAAGGTCATGTAGAGATAGGAAAACAAATGTTTGATGTCTTGATGTCATTGATTCCTAGCACACCTTATTCCTTAAGAGAACAAATGTCTGACCACTAACTTAGCAAGCCCCAACACTTTATCCTGGTGATTCCAAAGAAAGTTTCTAAACATTCTTTCCAACATTTTAATGAGCTTCTTATAAAGAACCATATGAGAACTCTAATAAATATTTAACGAAGAGAGAATCAACTAGATTAATTGCTACTTTCTAGCATATGAAAATATTTGTTAACCCATGATGAAATTCTTTTCTAAACCTTATTAAGAAAAGGAATATATTCATAAAATCTAAATCTTTTGATGGAGATAGGCAGATCAAGATACATCAAAATTGGAAACTTCCTACACATACCTATAATTGTGGAAATACAGGATTCAATACCTAAGGCAACAATGGAAATCAGGAAATGACTCTTATTAAGATTCATTTGCAGCCCTACGAGACTTTTGAAAAACTGAAGAGAATATATTAGAATCTGGATAGAGGCTAGATGGACTTTGCAAAACAAGAGTAGATTATCAAAAAAATATAAATTAGTCAAGGAAACTTTTTAACATTTGGAATGGAATCTAAAATTAGTATTGGTACTGGTATTATGTTTAAGTTAGTGATAATGCTTCCATGCATAATATGAAAAGATATGGACACGAGGGATCTACTTGTCTTATCACTCTAGCTCCTATAAAAAACTTGGAGGGGCTACCATTGACTAAAACACTATAAGAAGTGGTAGTTCACATTCCTTTATCCAGCCAATAAATTAATCAAGGAATCTAAAAACTTCCAACAAGTGAAATAGGAAATCCAAATTGAGACTATCAAAGGCTTTATTAAAATCCACCTTAATAGAGCAATTAACAAGTGTGGAACTTCTTGAATATCCTTTAAAGAACTCTTGTACAAACAAAATATTGTCACCAATTTGTCTATCTTCAATGCAAGCTTCTTGGTTATAGCTTATAAATGTGTTAACTACCTTCTTCAATCTTATAACAATAAGTTTTAAGATGATCTTATTGAGAACATTTGTACAAAATATTAGTCTATAATTACTAAATAAAATAGGATTTGACAGCTTAGGAATCAAGGATAGGATTGTTTTGTTGATCTCCGTCAAAAGCTTAACATTTTTGAAGAATTCACGAGTTGCTTCAAGAATCATTCCACCTACCACATCCCATGATTTCTAAAAGAAGAAACCATTTAAGCTGAGGGGCTTTCAATCTATCCAAAAAAAGATAGTCTCAACAATTTCCCTGTCTTTAATAGGAAAGATCAAGTAAGATGCAATCTATTTAAGGATTGATTCAAGTATTTTTGTCAAAAACCTTACCGATTCTTCTTCTTTCATCTCCAATACACTACACTCTCTCTTGATTCAACTCTCTTCCTTCTCTAATTTCTCTCATTAAATCCCTAACCTACCTTTACCTCTCTCATCATCACTGTTGGCAATAGATATTTTCTTTTCTTTCATTCGAGTGCTAGTTCCTGTCAATATGACACCATTCCCAAATAAGAATTATCATAGATATGGGTTTACAAAGGAAGGCATATATACATGAGCCACTAAAAATCATCTCCCTTATCTTTTTTTTGTGACAATTTTATTTCTATGACTAAAACGGTTTTCTCTAAACAACCTACTAATAAAAAGAAAACTTGATGACATTAGGGTCTAAAACAATTGTTGTATTCAACTTGGGGTAACTCTAGTTTCTCAAATGCATTTTATATGGAGAGATAAATAAATACTCTCTAAAAATTCAGCCAAATATCAACAACAAGAAATAACTCTTCAAGTTGCAGCAACAGAACAATACGATAATAAGAAACTAATGGTGAAACAAAAGAAACTAATAGTGAAAGAAACACCAATATTTAACATGGAAACCCTCCAGTATAAACAAAAAATCATGGGACAAACTGACAAATAAATCCACTAAACCTAATAAGGATTTACAAGAAAAGTTGATCTCCCGCTCAACAATAACAAATTGTCTGACAAAGTTTCATGATTGAAACCAAAGTTGACATCACAATCAACAAACCCTTAAACCAATCCCAAAAATAATCAAACAAGGATGAGAATACAACCTTCTATTCCCTCTCTCTATTTTTTTCACTTTTGGATGTTTCATTGCACTCTCTATCTCTTATGTGGATCAAGGCTCAAATGAGCTATTATAGGAACCTCTGGATTAATAGCTAAGTCAAAATCCTAACTAAACATAACGAGCTAGATCTCATCTTATCCTTATCAAATTAAATCACATTATCTAATAAGACGACATATACATCTAAATAGTAATCTATCTGATAGGATTTATCTACATCGCAACTAAAAAGATAAAATATTTCATCTATTTAGGAATGATATATCCATATCCATGAAAATCTTTACTATCTTCAAATGATCCTCCGATATGGTCTTTATCTTTTAAAGTTGATATCTATCTACTATGATCTTATTTGTCACATCATCCAAGATCTCAAAATAGGGCTGGACACTCAATAATCTTCCTTTTGACCTAAATATGGGGTAGACATATTATTCTCTAGCATCTACTTGAGATTCATCCCTACAATCTTATTGCATAGCTCATACTAATTTCCCAGAACCACTTTAGTGGACATATTAGCACCATTCAAATCTATATGAACCTTCTTCAACATTGATTGTTGCTATTCTGTCACGTACCTCAACCAATGATATTTGAAATTTTTACAAAATGTAACTTCTTACACATCCTCAGGCTGACCCTCAATAGTAAGTAATAAATACTCAGAAATGGATACCTTCTAGAAGGCCTTTTCTCCCTTGTCAACCTTCAAAGTTTTGTTTCATCAGCTGTTCAATCCAATTACTCCCCTACTCATTGTCCTTACTAGGACTATAGAATCTAAATGCATGAACTTTAATAACTCTGACTTCCTTACAGATCTTCTTTTGAAAGAGACTCTATGCTGCTTTCCAACTAAACAATGATCGCAAAGAATAATCGGTTGTGAGTTCTTAATTAGGATAAGGGATTTTCTAACCTCCAATTTTAATCCTTCTTGCTTATGTATCCCAATCGTCGATGCCATAGATTTGGTAAAGTTTCCTCTTTAACTATGTATACTTCTCCACCACCATACACCTTTAAGTGTGTCGTATACAATGAGTAACAAAACTCTCCTTGGGTTACCGTCATTACGCCTCTGGACAGTTTCCACTTCCTATCCCTAAAAGTGTGCTTAAATCCTTCTTAATCTAACACATTCATTAATAATAGATTCAGCCTTAGATCAGGGATGTATCGTATATTTTTCAAAGTTAATAAGCATCTGGCATTTTTCTGAACTCGGATATCACCCATACTAATTATCTTAGTGGAACTTTGGTTTCCCATCTTAATGCTCCCAAAATCTTTACTTTTGTAGCTTAAGAAGTACTACTTCTTTGGAACATAATGATAAGAAGTTCCCATGCAGATCAGCCATTCCAAACTAACACTAAAATGGAAGCATTCACTAATTGCACAAAATAAGGACACCTCATCATCCATGCTTGAAATAGTGCAGTTATACTCCTATTATCATCATCTTCCTGATGAGCTTCCTTTTTTTATCCCGCTTTCACTTATAACATAACCTCTTAATGTGTCCTGGCTTATCCCAATAGGAGCATGTCATCATATCTTTGTCATCTTTAGACTTTGAACTATCTTTTGACTTGGCACGACAATTGGGACCCCTACTCTTGTTCCTTTCCCTACTTTCTATCAAGAAAACCTACACGTTGTCAGCTCCAATTTCCTGTCTTCTAATTTCTTCATTAAATATACCCTCTTTGATTACATCTAAAGAAAGCACACCTTTAAGAGATGACTTACTAATCATCACCACTAACGTTTCTTAGCTATTCGATAATGAACTTAACAGGAACAAAGCTTTTAACTCACTATTAAGAATGATCTTTAGAATATTAAGCTTATTGATTATGTCTTATAAATCATTTAATTGCTCTAAAACTAAGTTCCCAACATTTAAATTCAAATTTATGAGCCTTTTAATTAAAAAGGCCTTGTTATGAGCAGTCTTCCTTTTATATAAACCTTCTAGCATCTTCCATATCTCAAAAGGATCTATTTCTTATGACACGTGATTGAATATATTGATATCAATCCATTTTCTGATAGTGCCTAGAGTTTTTTGCTTCATCTTTTCCTATTCTCTATCTGACATCTTTTCAAGTTTTGAAGGAACATCATCCTTTATACCTCTGTCCACATCAATAGGATCAAAGTGATCCTTTCAATACAGAAGTTCCTCCACCATAGGCCTCTATATTGAGTAATTTGATGATATTAACTTGACCATAGAGCTATTTTCACCTACCATTATGATGGCTTTGATACCAGTTGTTAAGAAACAAATACACAACTCTCTAAAAATTTAACCTAATATCAACGACAAGAAATAACTTTTTAAGTTATAGCAGTAGAACATTATGAGCATAAGAAACTAATGATGAAACAAACACCAAAATTTAACGTGGAAAACCTTTTAGTGTAGATGGGAAAACCATAGGGCGAACTGACAAATAAATCCACTAAATTCGATAAAGATTTGTAAGAAAAGTTGATCCCTCACACCCAACAACAACATCAAATTCTCTCACAATGTTTCACGATTGAAACCAAAGTTAATATCATAATTAACAAACCCTCAAACCAACCTAAAAAATAATCAAACAAGGATAGGAATACAATCCTCTTTGCCTCTCTCTATTTTTCCTCATTTTTTGGGCACTATGACTGCCCTCTTTATTTCTTATGTGGAACAAGACTTGGATGAGCTATTTATAGGCACCCCTAGCTTAATATCTAAGTCAGAATCCTAACTGAACTCAATTAGCTAGATAATATCTTATCCTAATTAAATTACATCACATTATTCAATAAGATGACATCCCCATATAAATAGGACTCTATTTGATATGATTTATCTATATCACAATTAACAAGATAAGAGATGCATCTATCTAGGAATGATATATTCATATCTATGAAGATCTCCACTATCTTCAAATGATCCTCCGACTTTGTCTTTATCTTTTAAAGTTAATGTCTATCTACTGTGATAGTACCTATGAAATTATCCAAGATCTCAAAATAAGGTTGGACATTTAACATTTCATTCCTTTTGGTTTCTACTATATTGTTTTATTTCGTATATTCTACTTAGTTTGCTTCAAATGTTGGTTTATCAAGATTCATAACTTTTCTTTTTATTTCTCATCACATTTAATTCTGGCAAGGGTTATTCATGTGTCTTGATGTCATTTACGTCTATTAACATGAACGAGGAATACTATAAGAACCCATATTAGTTCGATCGATGGAGATTAGAGGTAGCAGTTTGATGGAACCTTTTCTTGTCAAGATCATAGAGTAAGTTCTTCTGTCTTAATGTGTCTAGTAAAGGATTCATGAAATTCACGCTTGTATAATACACCATCAAAACATTCGTACACATTTTTCTATTTTCTTATCCTAGAATAAAATTATCAAACTTTCATTATGTAGAAAATAAGAGCAGCAATTGTTAACAATTACTTTACACCTTTTGATGATGGACAGATATTGTGTCCCAATTTAGAACTATCCAATCTAAAAATTGCCATCTTCCTCTACCACCTTCTAACTTGTTATTAGTAATTGCTCTCTGATATAATGGTCTTTGAACCTAATGATTGGAAATTCTGATGTATGTTTTCTAGGGAATAGTTGTTGGAATTGTAGTCTGGACTAAAAACTTTAAGAACATTAACTAACTTGGTAATTTTATTTCTTTTCTTTTTGAGTGGGTAGTTGAAGAAGATGTGATTGTGTACTTTGCTAACATCAAAATGAAGAGGAAGTTGGTGATAGAAGTCATAAAATGGAGGAACTCTTAGTAATCTCAATTAACTTCAACTAGTGGAGGTTCCTGACTAATAAGCATAGTTCATAGATTTAACGATTAAGTTATAATCAAAGGTTTAGCTCTGAAGTTCAAGTTCATAGTAAATTGTAAAGAGGAAAGTCCAAAATTTTTTTACAATTTACTATTCATTATTAATGAACTAATACAATTCATGTCAATATCTGTAAGGGTGTCAATGAAGAACAAATGTCTACTACTGCATAGTTAGCTTTGGTGTCACAATCATTAGCAATGACTAGTTTTGGGCCAAAACTCTAAATGCAAGGCAAGTGTTATAGAGAATGATGGGACTAGCTTGTTGTGTCCACAATGACCTACCTCTACCCATAAATTTAGATGCCCCATTCAATAGGAGCACCAATATATTTAGGCCATTGATATGAACAAGATATGGTTAACCTATCAAATTTAAGTTCATAGTTTGAAGGTAATGATCAAAGGGGTAAGCAGATTAATTTCAAGCCCTTATCAAAATCTTTTTTGGTCATATGCATTGAATCTCTCAACGTAAGTAAAACATACATGATTAAACTTCTTTTAGAATTCATCAGTTAATAGTAGGAATTTTATGGATTGTCATTACAGAACTGTTATTATAATTTGTTAAAGTTGTATTCGTATTACCTAAAATTATTACTATAATAGTTTATAATCAAAACTTGCAATCCATACTTGGAAGCTTTAGTCATTATAGAACAAACACATAAATTTCGTTTTATAATTTAGATTCAAAATTTTTGGTTTCACTTTCTTAAAAATGTAATAGTAATTCATTGATTAATAGGTATGAACCTTACAAGCATCAAGAGTACAATAGGAACAAAATATGATAGGGCTAAGCTTCCTAGTTATAGTTTTTAATTTAGTAGCCATCTCTTCCTTATGGTTGTGAAGAGTTTTATAGCTAACCCTTTTGCTACCAGGTTGAATCTACACTGGATGATGATGTTTCGGTATAATTGATCCTTACTTCTTACCTCCGTCCTGACGATTCTGTTGTTTCTCTCTTGCTATATTTTGTACACCATTGTTGCCAAGCTATTTTTCACTACTTTGTAGTCTATCTCATTGTCCATCCTTAGGGTAACTATCCAATCTATTAGTTCATTCCAAATGTGGGTTGTTTTTCCAATGTTGAGTATTCCTTGTATTCTTCTCTAAATGTTTAGAGTATATCTGCATTTGACTATAACATGGTCTAATGATTCTAGGTGAGTGTTACACAGCTCACAATTTGATTATGCAATTAAGAACTTTATTTTTTCCTTTGTTAAAAGTCTCCCAGCTATCCCCAACTAGAAAATTAAGGTAAATGAGGGATTGTTGCCATTATCCCATACTATTTTTCTCCACTTCACTCTATTATTTGGTTCCTTTTAAAGAAAGGTTCTATAAGCTTTTGAGTTGAAAGCTTTAGATCCATTAACATTCCATAGGACTTCATCCTGTTTTGATTCTTAGCAAGTATACAAATTGTTCAAGCTAATTTCCACACCTCTATAGTTATGGTAAGACCATCTGAATTGATTGTTTTTTATAAGCTTGCTAACCTTTGTGCTTAGATTGATAGCAAGTTTCAGGTGTTAGATCTCCTCAATTTTGTACAAAAGACCTTATTATGCCAATTATCATGCCAAAAAATGTTGAATCTCCATTCCCTATTTTATAGGATAAAAGGTTTTGCATTCATTGCCTAGTTTCTAATGTTTGCCTTAGATTCCATGACATATTTTGCTTAAGTTTTTGGCTTCATAGGCTATTCCCTTTTATGTGTACATTTTGTACTTACTTGACCCATAGCTCCTCCTTCTGACAGCATAACCACCATAATTTCTTTACCAAACTGATCTTGTTGAGCAATTTGACAAAGTAGAACCCCAGAGCATCGTGGTTTTTTAGTTGAGAAATCTTATTCCAATAGACTTTTGCTTTGTTGGCGTTGTGGTTTAGACCATCCTATAAGAAATCCCTTAGTTTTCTATCTCTCTCCTTCAATACACCCATGGGGAGTGAAAGATAGTTGGTCTAATAAGTTTCCAGATTACTCAATATAGTTTGCACCAATTGCAATCTTCCTCTAGCTTAGGAAGTTGTTACACCAATGGTTGATTTTTTTTATTGTAGGAGTCTATCAGTGGTTTGAAATTAGAGGCATTAATTCTTTTTTGGAATATTGACACCCCCAATTACTTGATAGGTAGTTTGCCTTGTTTCAAGCCCAACTCCGTCACTTTTTAATGCTACATTCATTATGGCATTCGCTGAGAGGTAAAAGCAGCTCTTGTTTGGGTTGCTTCTCAATCTTATCACTGCTTTGAATTCATCCACAATTCGCATGGGGAGATTAATGGATTATTTTTAGCCCTATAAAATAGTAATATGTCATCTGCAAAAGCAAGGTGATATATTTTAGTACCGTTGCACCTATGGTAATATTGGAATTTAATGCTTTTATCTAACACAAATAGGTAGAGCAAGAGGGAATCCCTTTTCCTTAGCCCTTTCTTTGATTTTGTTAGCTTCATAAGTTCATTCACCAATATGGCAAGAGAAGTAGTAGTCACACATTTTTCAACCCATTCTCTAAAATTAGGGGGATACTTGCTACTTTTAGAATGCTTTAAAAGAAGCTCCAACTTACTGAATCATAAGCCTTTGCAAGGTCTATTTTGATAGTGTAATTATTCATGTTTGTCTTGATGTTGTATCCTTTAAAGAGCTCATGGCATAGGAGTATATTGTTAACAATTGATCTTCCCTTTATGAAAGCTTAGATTTATAATTTTTTTCAGATTGTTCTTTAGTCTATTGGCTATTATTTTTGTGATGATCATGTAGAAGACATTATAGTAAGTTATACTTCTGAACTCCTCCTATCTACTAGCATTGTTTTGCTTTGGAATGAGGCTTACATAAGTTTTCTTCCATTCATTCAAGATTACTCTTTTCCAGAAGAAGTCTTTAATTGCCTCAGTCACCTCTACCCCTAGAATATGCCAATTCTACTGGAAAAATCTTCCATTAAAACCATTTAGATCAGAAATTTGTTTAATCGCCATCAATACTTGTTTTTGAATTTTCTACACTTCTTCTTCTTGCCCAAACTATTTTATGAAAATTTTATAAGTAATTCTTGTCTTGTTCTCCTGATCATGGAATCTTTAACCTGCCTCATCTTCCAAGTATTTGATATAGTTCTTGTTTCTTCTTTTTTTAATGGAATTCATATAGCAACTCGTGCACCTCTCTCTTTCCTTCAACCATAGCATTATGGATTTCTATCTAAGCTATTCATTGGTGTTTTCTAGAGATTTGTTGTAATTGTTTTTCATTTTTGCTTCATCCTTTTTTATCTGCTGATCCTCTAGTCTTTTCAATATCTTTCTTTAGTATATTTGCAGTTTCTCCAAAGCTTTGATCTTTTCCTCTTTCCCTAGGATTGTATTTTCTCTGATAAGTAATTTAAAATTATCCTTCACTGCCTTGAGTTTTAGACTAAACTTGAATCCTTTGGT
>JAOTAY010000189.1:14691272-14703414 GCA_025629805.1 Erythroxylum baracoense
GATACTGCTAGGTATCTCCTGTTTTGGTCCCATACCCACTTCTGTAAAAGGATTAGTAAGTTAATATGTTTTGTACTCTATTACAAGTACAATTTGGTTACAATTAAGCAATGTTCTGAAATAATTAAGTTTTGTTTTGACTTATTCAGATACTGTTTTTACATAGACAAGTTCTGTTCTGATATTATGATATTCTATTTTGGTAATCGTAAGATTTGCTTTGAAGCCAATATATCCTGTTTTGGCATCTTCTGTTCTAAGATACTTATTGTTTGGAATGCACTTTTATATATGTTCTGATTTATATATGTCATTATCATATGTCTGTTAGGGTCAGTTACCATTATGTATCATGTTTAGTTTTCCTCACTAAGCTATATGCTTACCATGGTGAATTTTCCCTATATAGGTTCAGATAGAGGGGTATAAAGACTAGGACAAGGATAACTGTAGTGGCCAAAGGAGATTAAGTTTTGTTTTGACAAAATATATATTTGAGTTTGTTTTTGAGTTATATATGATAATTGAAACATTTTGAATGTATTGGAAGGTTTGTAATAACTATAATACAGGATGGATTGGGTTTTAAGATGTTTGTGATAAGTTCATTGTGTATAATGTATTTTGTTTGTAATTCATCTTGTAATGTAATACAATGTATGTTTGCCCAAATTGGTTTTTAAGGAAGATTTTGAATGCTTTGGTTTGTTTGTACTGTTTTGTGTGGCATCCATATATTCTTCCAGGAGGTATTTGGGTGTTACAAATAATCCAGTTCACGATAAATCATTATTCTTATTTTAATTATTTATTATTAAAAGAATGTAATAGGGCTCTTGATGTTGCGTGCATCCACCTTAGACCAACAGCAGAATTAGCAACAACTGACATTGCAAGCCATTATTTAACTACTTTCGAACAAAACTCAATAAGATTAAGTATAATTTGGGTTGTCGCAAATAGATCTTTGTTTGTTTTATGAGGTTATTAAACTTAAATCACACATGTAATTACAGGAAAGAATTTTTAGTTGAGAGAAGTGGACCAATCCAAGCAGTTTATATTACAAAAGAGCTACGTAAAGTCCTAGGTAGTTAAGTCCTATTGTATACTTTTAATCTATAATATCCTCCTTGTATGTTAGACATGTATATATATATATATACCATTAGTTGCTTAATAGTTATCAATTTTCCTTTTCACGTTAATATTAATTATGTTGAGTGCCATCCATTCTAATGATTAAGGTCTAAAGCGTAAATTGCTTGCTTTTAATTATTTTATTACTTATAACTAACACCCATTTTTCTTTGGATTGTTTTAGGATTATTGGATTATAGTGATTATTCCTAATTCTTTTACTGTCTTTCTTTGATACTGTGTTTTGGCCTCTTATTAGTCACCATTTCTTAGCTAACCATTGAAAACAGGAAAGGATATCATTGCTAATAAAATTTGTTACAAGTATTAAAAAGTCATATATTCACATTAACTAAGTTGATTTAGAGAAAAGCTCTAAAGATGAGGTATGTTGCCATTTTGATCATTTCGTTGCCTTCATGTATTAGGTAAACATAATTTATCAATAACATAGATTTATAGTGTTTTAATAAGGTGGGTTTTCTTTTTGGTCTAATAATAGTTGAGCATATTTTTCTCTTCTTTGAAACAAATCTTGAAATAAAAATAATAGTAAGTTCATCCATCAACCAATGATTAGTTAATTATTGATTTAATTTCATGATATAGGTTTATTTTCACTTGTATAGGTACAAAACAAACTAAAAGTATTTGTTATTAATGTAATAGTAATATGTTGATTGAATATTGGTTTTCTAAATAAGTTGGATTTAGTTTGATAATATAGGTTGCTCTTCTAAAATCAATCCAAACAGTGGATAACTCGAAGTTTAAACTTAAAGTTTGTTCGAACTTCGAGTCAAAAATCATTATTTTAAATTTGATAAACCAAATTTAGACCATTCAGGTTAGCCTTCTTGAACTAAGGTTTGTCACTTCCTATATATACTATAATTTAACATTAATACTTTTTTCCCAAATTATATAATGGATGAAGATGCAACTGATGAGTGATCATGTTATGAATGGTAAAGTTTTGTGGTATTTGCATTAATTTGAACTAAATAATTAGTGTATGAATTTTCTTATAATGATTTTAATTAACTTTAACCAACCTTATTATTTTTTACAGGTTTATAAACTTAGACAACACTTTTAGATAATCTTTGATAGTATGTCCAAACGTATTCCAATTTACAATTTTTTTTCTTCGTATTGTTTTGTTTATAAACTATAAGGAATGCTCATACTATTATTAATATATTATGTAGGAACAAAGAAACACCTATTAATGTTATATTACTTTTGCTAGTATAATTTGATGATATTTATATAATTTTACTTAAGGAATGCTCGACATTTGAATTAATCTTTTCTCTACAACCTAATTTGATATTAATAACTAAATAATTCAAAATAAAAAACAAATGGATACATTATACACAAAACATAACAAATTGTTCAATATTATGGATTACACAAAAAGTTTCAAAAAGTATTTGCCCACATTTTCACACATTTGTAGTTAAAGTCTTAACTTATGAAATTATAAAAACGTAGTTAAATGATTATACTTGAAAAAATATAAAAGTGTAGCAAAACATATATAACAAATTCATTGCGTATCATATGGTGCCAAATTTTTTTCACTAACATTGACTTATACTTGATATTTGGCTACATATATATAGTATCTTAGGTATCAAAAAATTAGTAGCTAATAATATTTGTTTTCAATTTTGGAAAATTTAATCTACAATTTTCTGTTATAGAGAATTAATGATATTTCATACAATGAAATGGATACATCACAAATAATTATACTCGACATTTTTTACAAATTGACTAAATTTTTATTAATTTTCTATAATCTAATTTATTCTACTGCCTAAACTCCAACCTAGAATCTATCCTAGAGAAATTCTTAACAATCCAAGATAAATAAAATGAGTTCAAAAAGGTACTTAGGAAACTTAGCTACAAGATTGATTCTATGTCAACCATACCAAAATGTTTAAAGCTTAAATTGCACAATAAGCCAACACCTTCGTTAGACCACCCTGTCAATTTATTGGCAAGTTTAAGAACCCTCAAGGGCATTGTGACATTGTGGTATTAAGGAGTGATGAGCTATTAGAGATCCTTAGATCAGGAAAACTTGAGAGGAAGAAAAATAAGCGATGAAAGACACCTATTGAGGGGAATGAAACCAAAGGAGAGAAAGGAGAAGATTTAGAAGAACCCAAATATTTTCCCTTCACACCATACAAGCTACCTATTCCCTTTTCCAAAGATTGGCTATGTTAAATTTTGATAAACAATTTAAGAAATTTTTTTATTTTCTTCAAAAATTACAAGTTAATATGCTCCTTATTGATGCTTTGAAATAGATGTCTTATTTACTATCCAACAAAAGAAGGCTCAAGGAGTGTGAAGCTATAACTTGAGATCTTAGTAGTTTTTTTTATTTCTTATACTATTAGTGATTTGAGTTTTAATCATATTCTCTATTATTTAAGGCAAAGCCTTAATCTTATCTCTTATTTAACTATGAGAAGCTCAATGTAGGTAACTTAAAACCTTTTAATATTTTATTGCAATTGGTTGACCATTATGTTCAGCCAACTCTAAGGCATATTAGGGTATATGTCTATAAAGATTAGTAAGTTTTTCATTTCTATATTCTTTATGGTCTTTGATATGATGGAAGAAATAAATGTGCCATTAAATTTGGGAAGACCCTTTTTGGCTACTTTTTATGGCCTTAATAGATATATGTAAAAGGAAGCTAACTCTAAAGGTCAGGAATGGAGAATTCAAGTTTAAGAAATTTAGACTTAAGAATCTTATTGATAATAAGAGCAATGATTGTAACATACCACTCTCATAGAGCATATGCTTGATATACCAGAGGATATTCAAGAACATACCCTACAGGAATGGCACGTTAGGACAATCGCATTAACACATTTTAAGGCATCATATATATCATAAGCAAACTAATATTCATTTTGGCCCATTTCATTAATAAACATATCCAGTCATTAATGTCATTACATTTCAAAATTTACATATACATTATACAATAGTTGAAAAATGTTGTTCTTAATGCATAATGATTATAGACATCTACAGGTACAACTGATCCTGATTACTAGCTCATGTCCAAATGCAGTAGCTATACTCCAACTAAACTAGCTAGATCTCTTCTAAACCTGAAAAAACAATGTTGCAATTTTAATGAGTTTGTGAACTCAGTGAGTGAACCATCATCGATGTGCTCACTTCAGTTAGAGCACAAAGTCAAGTATATAACCAATTTCAAGAAGTTTAACAAGTCATCTAGTATCAAATCCCACATCACATTTTGTCATATTTAATCAAGTACAAGTACAACATATATAGAAACATTTCATGACACTATTTTAGAACAATCCATTAATTCATCTCAATCATTCATATAATACATATAAAGTTATATATATATTTTTTTTTTTTGCATATATGACTCCATTTTCATTTTACTTTGTTATTACCTAGCGCCTATTTACTGTCCCGTATCCGTTGTGGATATCGGGCTCATTATTAACTGAGCCTGTGGCTCTTTATACAGAATTCCTAAGCTTAAAGCTCTTTCTCACGTTGGTCAACCCAGTCATAACTCCATTATCCGATCATGCATATCAATGTAATGGAATGCATCAATTCACATAATATGCTATCAATACTTTTCATTCAATGGGTTGATGTTATTTATCATATTCTTCGGACGTGATTCTGCAATTCAACATTCAATTGAGAACACATTCCATATTTCATATACAATTTGAAAACACTTCTATACGTATCAAACTCCTCGGACCAGCAATGTCTGGAACCATAGCAATCATATAAGTAACCATTCAATAATTGAAATTTAACCAAAAACATTCAATCATAGTGAGAAACATCTAGGTTAATACACAGTACGCCCCAAAAAAGCTATTGCCTTGATGATCTAGCAATGTCTAGCTGTTGATGATCACCATGCGTGTTTCTCGTCATACATACACACATAGTTCACAAATCACTAACTTTATTAATCATATGATTATTCAATCATTCACATATATTTATGCCATGTTTCAATGCATGCTCATTTGACTTTTCGGGTATGTATTCATATATAAAGATCTTGACCATTCAAATATTATAGCTTGTGTGCTACTATTTTGCAATCAGGTTTATACCTTAAGTAAGCTTGATTTATTCCCATTTCATCATTCACACATTCACCAAACATTTCTAGTAATATATCTTCACACAATTTCCCAATTCTCATTCCTTCATACCTAGTATACATTACTTATATCCTTTGGATCATATTTGTATTCATAAAAACACCTTTACTCTTATGAAAATTCATAATTTCCATATTTGGATACATTGATATCAAAACAATCCATTCTTTAAGTTATGTTACCAATTAACAATCTAAACTTATCAAGCTCTTGATCAATTAATCAAGCAACATACTAGGTCCATTCCTAGCCTTAATTAAGTACAAATACACCAATATAACTTGTCCTTAGTTGGTTCAACAAACACACAAAACTAAGATTATCATTTCAAAGCCTTGCCCATGATCGTGGAGGACCTTCTCATGATCGTCGGATGAGTGCCCCGAAGTGCACTATCTAATTTTCATCAATTCTCCATGAATTTCATCTACTTAGGATCATCATTAACACTTAAAATTTTCCAGAATTCATACTCTCAAAAGCTACTTCAATTCATGTTCATATAGCTTCCATCTTGGTTACAGTAAAGCTCTCTAAATTCTATTCATTTTTATTACTAACAATCATTCTTACACATACACTAACATCCCCATTTTTTTCCAGATTCAAATGAAAACTCTTTCTTATCAAATTCAAAACACCTTCATAACAATCCATTAATTATACCTTAATTATACCTTACTTATACCTCAATTCCTCATCAATTTCATCTTAATTTCCAGCTTATAATCATTCATTTAACAGCTCATAAACTATTGTTTTTCATGCAGGCTAAACATAACAGAATCTACTATTCATGCATCATTTTCGTAGCACACATTTAGCACTAATACTTCAATAGATCAATCCCTAATTTAGTCATCATCAAGTTCTATTATTTTATATCACAAGAGATCAGTATTTTACTTACTTGTTTAGATCAATTGTCTCCTCAAATACCAACCTATCTTAGCCTTATATGCATGCACAATCATCCCAAGGGCAATGACAACAAGAAGATAGCAAAATCTATCTATCTTTATGAAGAACTTGACTAAGGTTTTGAGGTGATAATGGACAGAATTTAGGCAGAAGTTCAAAGCTGTGAGGGAGAGGTGAATTTTGGTGGTGAGAAAGAGGAGAGGGATGAATCATAGCAGAAACAATGAAGAAGATGATTATGCATTAGTTTAACTTATTAGGTGCAAGGTGTCTATGTATTACAATGAAACTTGTCATGTTAGCATGCAAGCCACTTGTCCTCATCTTATGCTGCCAAATGCCACTAAGATCCTAGGCGCCATTTGTCACTCAATTCTACTACCATGTGCCACTTATTTCTTAGGCTTAGTCATCCTAATTTTCCACATGTCAACTTGTCTTATCACTTGACATTTTTCTTAGACTAAATATACATATTAATTCATCAGTCTCTCAATTGTAATAATTAATTCCAAATTGCTAATTGAAATCCACTAATTCTTGTTATTGGTAAACCAAAGTACAAGGCATTGGAAATGCACATTCATGTCACATTCATTTTAGATTCATACCCAGAATATGTCAATTGAGTGCTCATACCATCTTTACAATGTTTTTTAAAATCATAAACCATATATGTATGCTATTATTATGCATATGAACAAAATCATAAAATTATGTCGTAAATTTACCAAATTAATTCTATGTGATGTAACTCATGAGACTCAGTAATCTAACACTTTAATCCCTCAACAATTCAAGAGACGAGATATTATAATGATTGCCATTATTATGTAGTGATTGATAGTGAAATATGTTATTTCATAAAGTATGCAAACATACTGGATGCAAAGTGACAAATCTATTGCAAGATAAAGAAAAGGAAACGGGCAATCCCATTATGAAGAAACATGCAGTATGCTCGAAAGCTAACCAATTTATTAGGACGTAAAAGAAGAAGAAGACGAGTAAGGTAGGAGGCAAAATTTAAAGAGATGGTATATACCTCACAAGTAGGGATCATTAGGCCAAAGTTTAAAAAGAAAAAAGTCAAACTCATAACAAAAAATGAGAATCCGACGGAATACAATCAAACACTTATTTGCTTTTCATGTTTTAGACCTTATTAGTTTTAGTTGTTTTAGTTATTATCAGTCATTTTAGTTAGAATTAATGTCATGTTTTGGATCTTATATTATAGAATCTTAATTGATTCTCATAATAAATGTTTGGATTTAATTCATTTTTTCTTTATAAGTCCATATGTCAACATGATAGAAGCATGTCCTCATGTCCCTCCCCTTTTACTTGCCCTCATATTATTAGAGAAACACAATGTGACACTTCTAAACATGCCCCTATGTACTGGCCATATTAGAGCTCACCCCACCATGTTTTTCCACTCATTTCACCTATAAAATAGACTAAAAAGAAATGGAATATGCCACTTCTAGACACGACACATACATGGCCCTGTGTAGTGTCCAACCAATACCCCAACGTTATGAGACCCTTTATTATGCTATAATTTTCATATAGAGATGCAGAATTGGTAAGACTAGAACACAAGAGCAACACAGTTACCCTAGGTAAATAGAGCAAAACACCTTGTTTAGGTTGAATTAGGCATTAAAAAGAAATAAAAGATATTCTCAAAAAAATAAATATAACATATCATATTTTACCATAAGACATATATGCCATCATGTTCTATCTATGTTTCAACCATGACTCATTTGTTTCCTTTCTCGCATTTAATTCAACCAACACAATCCCATGTCCCCAATTATGTCTGACCCATTTTCTTTTAACACCCCTCTATATAATTCCTATGTTACCCCAATTTCTAAGACATACCCCCCACACGGTACCATATAGAGGTCGTGTTCCCTATAAAGGTTATTCCTGGGCCATGTTTTGCCATTTCTCAATTCCTCTTCCACAAGTTTTCTCTTAAATTTTAGCTTACCCTTAGAATTTTGGATAGATTTCCAATCCCTTACGCCCTCTCCATCCTTATTTATGTAGTTTAGGGATTATTTTCACATTTTCTTCACCATCTTTTAGCATCATCCAAGTATTTTGCTTTTGCACTCTTAATTCATTTTTTTAGATCCATTATGTATTATTTAAAGTTTTTGAGCTATGTTTTTTGCTTACAACTAACTACACACCCATTATGCATGATTTTAAGAGTGTAATAAAAATGACTTAGATGAATTATGAAATATATATGATATTCATGGTCAAAAATGCTTAGTAAAAACGATATTAACTACTCTAGTTCATTTAATTTACGGTATTGGTTGGTTAAGATTCTAAATTAGGACAAGGGACATATAAAGTTGAATTTTCATATTACAGGTTACAAGTTATGGTTACATTATGATAAATAATGAGAATATGAACATGGGAATATCATAGTCTAGGTAAAAATGCATTTTGATTCATATTATTCATCATTATACAAATTGAGCCTTAAAATTTCAGAGTGTTCAATTTCAACCCTAACATTTTCAAAACATTCATAATAGACGCTAAGTGGATAGAAACTTAAACAAGGTTAAACTTTTTTTTCTGAGTGCCATAACTGATGTGACATTTTTAATTATTTTAAAATTAATTAGGGGGTGCTACTGCTAAGTGTATATCTTGTGGCACAGTAAGACAGATGACTTATTTTAGAATTTTAAATTTTAATTAAAATCCCTAATTTAACTTAGCTGAATCAGCCAACTAATCCCTAAATTATTGTAAAACCCTATTAAGCCCAAAAGAAGCTAAGTAAGACGTTCTTGAAAAAATGAAATCTCAGTTATAGCAAGGAGAACTATAGAAACAACATTATCAAGAACTTCAACATATCTGGTCCTTGCATATTGTAAACTCTTACACCTTTTCAACTAGTCCCTCGTAGATAATAATCAATTCCCTAAACAAGTTTCTCTAAGATAATGGATAGATTTATTAAAGCAGATGTTTTTCTAGAAACATTAGTTGGACAACTAATAATAAAATGATTAATCCTAATGACAAATTTAGTCATATTATACTACTTTTCCAAATAATACATTCTCTTAGACACCTTTTTATAGAAAATCATATACTTATTAACCGTTCTAGGAATATCGTTCACACCCATCGATATTTTAGTGCTAATCCTTTCTACATAATTACTCTCTTCTACATGTGACGTCAATAAAATAAGAATATCAATCTAGCTAGAAAAATACTATAAACTTGATTTCCATAAGCTTTTTCAACCTCTTTAGAACTCGTTATGTGAAAAAAAAAACAACTGCACTACACCCAAAGTTTTTACTCCTAAAAGAAGACACTGCAGAAAATGTTGAATCCACAGTTTTATTGCTACATAAGAACCTTAAATTGATAATTAACAATGGCCCCATATCACTAATACTCTTGTAAGCAATGATCCAATTCCAATGTAGTAAGTGAAATAAGAGAGAGGAGAAGCTTGTAGGTTCAATTAGGGATTTTAGGTTCAATTACGGTTTCATAATAGTTTGAGGATTAGTTTATTGATTCAATAAATTATATTAGGGATTTTAGTTAAAAATTTTAGCTAATATAATTAAACTAGAAAATAATTAAGTTAATTAAAAATATTAACAATTTTAAAATGTCATCTAGGATGCATTATGCAATGTGGTATACATGTCACTATAGCACTATTTTTTAATATTAACAATGCCACGTTAACAATGATATGGCACTTAACTGACAAACGTTTAACCCTATTTAATTTTTTGTCCATTAGGGTCTATTTTGAATATTTTGTAAATGTGAAAAGTGATATTAAACACTTTAAATTCTTACAGATCAAGTTGTATTCTGATGAAAATAATAGAGTTCAAAATGCACTTTTACCATTATTCTAGGTTAATACATCCTTTAGTAGTACATTATTATGGTTCATATTTGTTGCATTATGCTCTACACTTATATATATCTGGTGCTAAAATTTCTTTTTTCAATTGGTCTCGTATGTTTTGTATTTCTTCAAGATATAGTATTATAGTGAGGATAGACCTACTAGAACCACCTAGGAGGCCTATAATATATAAGCCTTCACTTAACAGGCCTAGGGTTGATGTCTTTACATCTACACCATGCATAACTACTTTCAAGTCCTATGCATTAAGATGACATCTAACACCATAGGCACCACCACTACCACCTTTAATAATTCCAGAAGCGCCATAAGAGTAGCCAAGCCACATGTTGCTCGACTTCACCGCTAAGGCTCAGAGGAAGTGGTTTCAATCCTTCTAGATTAAGTAGTTTAAGGCATCTAAATACATCAACTGGGATGTAATACAAGAGGTGAACCTGACAGATGGAGTGAGGAGATTATCTCCTCTGATGGATGCTCAACTTTTTCAACATTTGAGTGTTGGTGTATAGGGAGCTAACTTTGGAGTTTATGTGTATACTGGAAATCAATGATACTAAGACTTTATAAGAGGTTGAATTAGTCCTTTATACTAGGAGGCGTGGACCACAACCTTAGTTACAATCAGTTTGGGTCCTCGCTAGATTATATTTATAGAAGCACAATAGGACCCTACAACCCAATAGGATATCACTAGATTAGGATTACTAAAGATAGAATCTAGAAACTATTCATAAATGATGGCCATGTGAGAGATTATAATCCAACCGAGTCCGAGGCCTTAGGGTTTAGGTTCCTAGTGATGAGTTACATGCACAAACTCTTTATGCATTCATTTTATGGTAGGAGAGAGAGCAAGATGTGGCTAGCCACATAGACCTCTTCCTCATCTACTACATGTGCCAGATGGAGAGGTTGCACCTTTGGCATGCTTTCATCTAGTTAGTTTGAGGGTACCTATATCAAGCTAATTTTGACATTATAAATGGGACTTATGAAGTAAATCACACGTTAATATAGAAATTACTTACAATAGATGATATACACAAGAAGGGGGGTTGAATTGTGTATTCTTTTTGTGAATACAAAATCTTTAATTTTTCTTGATAAGAACTTCTCTAACTTGTTAAAAGACTATCACTAAAATTTTTATGAGTTAAATCGCAAATAACTTCTATATACTTGTTTAAGAACAAAATATACTAAGTTGAGAGATAGAGGACAGACACTGCGATTTTATACTGGTTCACCCCAAACCGTGGGCTACGTCCAGTCCTCAGATTTCTTCTGAGTATGCACTATACTTCACAAATGTACAAGTATTCTTTCTCCTTCTCGAGCCTCTTCAGGTCTCGTACACTAAGTATTCTTTTTAAGCTATCTTAGCCTCTCCAGGCTCTTAGCCTTTTCTTTCTCTCACTAGAAAGATATCGTGAGCTATTATTACAGTAGTTTAGCTCTACAGTATCGCACTATAGAATTTTAAGTATACACTTGAACGCTCAAAAGTTGTAGAATCAAAGATCTCTCTAAAAATTATTTAGTCTTTGACTGCGACCAGTATTTATAGTCTAAGTCTCCAACCGCTTCTTTAAATCTTGATAACCGCTTTTTGATTCTTGATAACTGCTTCTTGATTCTTGAAAACTGCTATTTAGTTGAGTTCTGCAACTAACTCCAACTAACTAACTGCTTGACGTACTTGCATATCTTCTGCTTTGTATTGTCTGTGTTTTCTTCTGTGTTTTGCTTCTTCTGCCTTCTACTTCTTCTGTCTTTTACTTTTTCTGTGTTTCGCTTCTTCTGTCTTCTACTTCTTCTGTGTTTCACTTCTCTGTCTTCTACTTCTTCTGTGTTTGTTTCTTCTGTCTTCTACTTCTTCTGTGTTTCTACTTCTTCTATCTTC
>JAOTAY010000189.1:14709867-14725702 GCA_025629805.1 Erythroxylum baracoense
AGTTCATTTATTTCTAACATTATTATTATTTGATTGTCATCAAAATTAATTATCGTAAAGTCCTCCTGACTTAACAACTTAGTCATCCCTAGATTGGTGAGGGGGATATGAGGGCTCATAAATAAGCATGATATGGCAATAGTAGGCACTTCGATACCTTTCACGATGGACATCCTATTAGCTATATGTATGGTGAAGCTTTAGGTAGATAGGAGAAAACATTATTTATCACGTGCTAGTGCATTACCATGAGTGGTAGAGGCTCCCGCCCAGGAGGATTAGACTGCAGATACAGAGCATGCATCATCTCCTCCCAAACCTCTACGTATTGTATAAACAAACTAATCAATTAAACCTTTATATGCAAACTAATACAAGCACCAGCTAGGTAACACTTATAGAGGATAGTACACCACCTTAAGGTGGAGATCCTACCTCCATCGGTCCAAGCCGTTGAGCTGATACATAAAGAGGCAATTGTCTGGGAGGAGTCAGAGTGCTAACCTGACAAGCTCAAGGCTGATGGAGTAGAGCTAGATGAGGCCCTAATATAGAATTCGAGGAGCCAATTGGAGAGGAGGAGACCAAGGATGTAGATATTAAGGCACAAATGAGCCTATCATGCTATTAGGTTAGGGGGTTATTGTTCCTGTTGCAGACTTCGAGTTGGATGATTTAGGAAATACGTTAATAATGGTCGTAAAGTTATCCATTAGAGACCTTATGAATATGATCTCCATCAATGTCACATAAGACTCGTGGATGATGGCTTCATATGTTCCAACACTAGGATTTCAACCTCATCTACAAGATTGACTTACTTTTATACTTTTTATTTGTATTATTTATTGATTTTTTGTATATGTATTTTGGCACTCTTTCTATTTGACTCACATTTTTTCATATGCCTCTCCAATTCAAATTATGCTTAAATGATAAAATGAATATAATGAAATTACCCCAAGAATTGGCCCCTATGTTTGAAATCAAGGAAGTTTAAGTCTTCTGCAATACTACACCCCCCCCCCTTTTCATTGTTTTTATTGTTCCTATATGCTTGAAACATTAAGGACAATGTTTATCTTAAGTATTGAGGAGGGATTACATATAATAACATGCTTATTAATTTAACATAAATTTCTCAATAGGATATTACTCAAAAGCAATGTCTTTGAAAACATACTAATGAAGACTATTCATTATGAGTTTAAATCTTTTAATGATTCAAAATATTCATGTAACTAGTTATAGTTGTTAGTGAATAAGTGAATTTGATATGCTTTATGAATTTTTTAGAATAGATGTTTTATGAGCATTATAATATTCTTTATTTAAAATTCATATACACGAGTAAATGTGAATTATATTAAGCATTTTCATTATTAAAAATGATGAAAATTTTATGAATAAATAAGCATAAATAATTTCACATTGTTAACTTCAAACCAAATAAAAAGGATGAGAAAGAGTGGTGCTAATAGCTATTGCAGATAGTGACTTAGTTGAGTAACTTGGAATATTCATGAAAAGATATTTACTCTTACATAAAAAGGCTAGGTGACTGTTCAAACAAATCATTAAAGCTCTTGTTTTGTTTAATTTTATGTCCTATGGGTTGAATATGTTCGAAAGTAAGGAAGCATTTTATCTTATATATGTTCATCTTGTACATGGAATTAAATTTTATTATTCGAGTTGAAGTTTGAAAGATCATGAAGTAAAATGAAATATTTTATGAATTGATATAAGTAGATAGTTACTTAGCATTTTAATAACCCTCGTGATTGAAAAAATAATAGAGAATTTTGGTTGGTATATTTAATTTTTTGATTTTTTAATAAATTTTTTTGTTTGAGATAGAATGATGAAATTAATTTAATTTAGGACAAGCAAATGCTTCAGTATAAGGAAGTTTAATGTATCCTAAATATATATTACGTTTAATGTGATTTTTTTATAGCATTGTGCTTTTATTTTAGACTCTTTTAAAGGATTTGATACTCCAAATATGATGTATTTTGTTCTGTGTGGTATTTCTACTTGTTGAAGGAAAATGAAGAAGAATTTGGTTGATTTGGATCAATTTTAGAAGAAATTAAGAAAGACCTTAAAATACAACAACTACAAGCTACTCTTTTGGGGCTTTATTCTAAGGTGGATAATTTTATTTCTCCATCATCACCCTACATAACCCTATCTTCCATCTTTGATAAACCAACAAAAACGAGACAAATCTCCTTGTTGATGTCGTGTTAATGGTACTATTTTATAAGAATAGTTATATAAAGGGTAAAAGACAACTCAGCAGGTACATGGACCCATATTGGGTTTATATTACTCATAAAATAGGATTTTGAGTTATTAGAAGAGGAGGCAATGAAAAGGGGAAAGCTTGTTAACTAGAGGAGATCTTGAAAGCATAAAAGAGTCATTTAGAGCTATTCTATAGAGGCTATTGATCAAGGAAATTTTAATACTTGGAAGAAGAACAAGAATTCAAGAAGATTCACTAAGGATTCAAGATTAAAGATTCATGATGATGGCTCCTTTGTCTTTTTTATCTTTTTTTGTTTTTATTTATTGTCTGATTATTAACTAAATGGGACACAGATGTAGGTGGGATGGATCTTAGGAATTGATATGTTGATCTATCATTAGGTTTAATGAATTTCTAAATTTCTTGATATTTATCCATATTGTTATAATTGATTGAATATTTGATTCATACATTAAGATCAAAGAGATAATTTGTATAGTTAGATCACAATATGGATAAAAAGGGTTAAGCATAAGTTATTTGAAAGAGGTGAATCAGTCCAGTTCTTGTCTGGTTTTATTTATACGATTAGACGGTGATAGCTCGAACCGTGAGATCTTCCTGGGTTCAGGTAAAATCAATCATGACAATTCATAAATCTACGTGATGCATTCTAAAGTTTTTTTTAAAGAGATTTCAATTGATTGAATCTAAAGATATGAGTTATATGTCTTAAGAGGGAATATAATCGTAACTTAAGAACTTTTACTGGACCATGAAACTAGAATTGGTCAATAATTCAGAGAGAAGTAGAATATAGTAAAGTCTCAGGGAAGACCTTACCTAAATCTAACTTATTCAAAGATTATTTTATCCTTGATTATTACTACTTCTTTGTTATTTTGCATGGTTATTCTATTTTCCTTCCCAATAAATCACGATTATTAGTCTAGATAATTAATTTTGTGAATATTTGGTAGTCAATCAATTGTCCTTATAGGATTAACCGATACTCACCAGAGCTAGCTACAACTACACCAGGCACTTATGGTTAAAACACGAATTATCAAAATGGGAACAAAAGTAGTATAAAGTAATCTTCAAACATATCTTTTGTAACTTGTCCAATTAATGATCTAATCATATAAAGTCAAAAAGAATAAAATACTAAAAGACTAAAAAAAAGCATGGACTCGGAATTAACAACAATTCTATTAGTTGAGACACTACAAAAGGCATTTAGCAACCATTTAAAATCTCCTCAAATAAGACATTGTTTAGCCTCACATTTCATATAACATAAATAAAAATAAAAAATGTCAAAATAGTTTGAACATCAAACCCTTCTTCTTACAAAATATAAGGGTGGCAATAATCAAGAAATGATTATTGAATTGTGAACCATCCATTAAAAGAAGAAGAGATATATTTCAATTATAGCTCTTATATAAGTGATAAAACTCCTAGTGATGGAATAAGGCTTCATATGTCCAACTACCTCTTAAGTTGCTTTACACAATACAAAAAAGTTCGGAGAATCTAGATTACAAGCAATCTTAGACATTGCCTCATCATCAAGTAAGGCTACAAGATAAATAACCAACGAAAATTATTTAAACATAATGTACACAACTTACTGTCAAGAAAAGTAATTCATTTCATAGGCATTACGCTCAATTATGAATGACAATTCGGACTTGTCAAATAAAATCTACTTATAATGAATGTAGAACCAAAGAGATATCTTCCCCTTTATGTTGTTTGAAATCAAGTTAATAATCTCGCAATCTTTCCTTTCTAGATTTGAGAGCTTTTCAAATTAAGTATGCAAGAGAAAATTAAGGTCAAGATTTTATAAAGGTAGGTTATTTTGGAAAAATAGGTCATAGGTTATGATATGGACAAATGGATCATTTGATCATAGGTAACTTTGAGCTTAATCCACGTGGATGTACACGTGTGCACAATATTACCATGTGCATGTCTAGATGTCAGGTTAAAAGTCTACGTTACCGAAAAAAAACAATGGAGTCAACTGTTTGACATGAGTTATACAAGTTTTGAGATGTTAGTCATTAAATTAAAAATTTTAAAAATTTTACTACCAAAATAAAAAAAATTTTGAAAGAATTATTACTGTAAAATATGTTATATCACATGAAAATGTTTGCAATTTTATAAGCTTACTTTTATATATTGAAAGATTGAGTTAATTTGAAAACTAATTTAGCAGGTTAGTCATTTTTTAAAAAAAATTAAAAAAAGTTACTCTTAAAATTACTTTATAAAATTTTAATACTAAAAATGAATTGAGTATTTATACGGCCTTTTAAATGTAAGGATTCAAAAGATTTTGCGTAACTATTTACCTTGTAGTTTAAAAATAATAAAAATTATTGTTCAATGAAAAACATAAATTTCGAAACATCCCTTGTATAGTATTTTCCATTTTAACCATTAAAATATTTTTCAAGTTCGCCTTCCAATGTTAATTGGAATTGCATTAACTTGAATGTTTAGTTAGTTCCTAATCTTGAGAAATTGTAATATCGGTACAAATAAGCAATTCACAGCTATAAAATGAAAACAACTATTTATATATTGAGATAGTTATGGAGTATTGCAATTGTATTTTAGTAAATTAGATGAAAAAAAGATTAACACAAAGCTTTCAATATAAAAGGCTTTCACAAGTTCTAGGTTCTATTGATCAAATCAAAAATTGAACTTCGTTCAACTTTCAACTGGAGTATGGTGGTGAAATTGGTACCCTTTCCCTTGTGTTTCTTGCCATATACTCAAAAAGGTTTCTGGTCCTGTTTCTTGCCATGGAAGACGAACTTCAGACGAAGGATAAGGAAAGTGTATATAGCAATTGTGGAACTTAAGTAACTCCATCTGTAATTCATGTAAGCCTTCTTCGAATTAAAAAAGGCAAAATAATGACAAAAGTCAAACAGAAATACGCCTTCAGAACCCAAAGCCACTGCCTCAAATTCATTAGCATAATTGATGAAAATGCACGCTTTGAACGGAATGAAACCTCATGTCCAAGGACCTAAAGCTCGAGAATAATTGAAGTGTCTCAGCAACCAGCAAGCAAGCCTTTGCCGAACAAACTTGTGAGTTAACTAATTGAATGACTTGTCAAAGTGATCAAGAAAAATTTCTGTACAAAGAAAGGAAACACAATAAGAGTGATTTATCTGAATAAACAATTAATCATTGCGAGTTTGACATTTTCTCTCTCCCCAAATTAATGCCACAGCTGACTGCAAAAATCATGACGACCTCTTGATTGATATAATATCTGAAAAAGAGTCAACCAACTGTCCTGCCAAACTACTAGGATCATCAATTAAAGTTTGGATGAAGGTATTAACCACCCTACGTTCCTGTTCCAATGATCTCAAGCTAAACCAAGTCAATAATTTCAACCTGAATTCCTGATTAATGTGACCCTCGCATTCCAGCCAGCGGATTATCTTCACACAGTACTCAAAGTTCTCATCTAAACAACCTGATCCATCGGAAACATGAAATGGTGACCCATTTATCAGGGTGCTGTCCCAATCATGTATCTCTTCGTTTACAAGTGCAGTTCTTTTCCTATACAACTCTGGCCGGGAATCAACAGCAGGCGCTTCTCCACTTGGCCCATGAGCCCATATCCGAAATTCATCAGGAACACAGGATCTCGTTAAACCTTTTTTCTCTATTTCGCGAGAGGCAGCATCGTCATCTGCCTCAATTGTCTGCTCCAGGGTAAAACCATTGTCCTCATTCCGAGAAGAGTCAAATGGTGGTGTTAGCTCTTCATTTAAATCGGGCACTGAAACGACATTTAAGTCAAGACCATGTGAGGCTGGTGGCAACTTATCTTGTAAAATTTCAGGTTCGACTACTTTGCTAGCTGCACAGCATTTCTCATGATCAGCACTACAAAATCCTTCAAGACAGCCTTGTTGCTGAGCCCTGGCCAAATGGAGAACTTTCCCAAGTTCTCGAACCTTAAATCCAGAAGAATTTATAGCTCCTGTAGATTTAGATTCCCCCTTGGCACTAGACATACTACCTCCGCTAAGGCTATTCTCTTTCTTACCATTTGTAGCTTCAGAAGCACCAGGATTTTTGTGAACTATCTCTATGCTCTTAGTAAAACACTTAGCCTCAGAGTGCCCCAAGTCACCGCCTTCTGTGTAAGAAACTATACGAAAAGTATACTCAGTGCAAGGCTGTAGATTGGATATTAAAATCCTAGTCTGAGTTCGTGGAAAAACACAGATAGGGTCATTTCTGTCTGTCTCTTCTCTGCTTTTACGATACCAGAGCTTGTAGCCCTTTATATCATATGAGGATGCGTTAGAAAAATCTATCAGAACAATAACCACCGACGAAGAAGTCAGCTCTTCAAATAAGAATTTGCAAGCTGCAGGAAATGAATCCTCTGAAGAAAAAAAGAAGGATTATTTTATTATTTTCTTCAGAAAGCTATCGTTTGACATACAGAAAATAAAACAACCAACCACAATTTTTAGAATTTCTGACCTCTAAAATTTGGTTTCCCATTAGCTATGGTTGACAGCCATTCATTTGCTTTGGTAATGGCAGCAGAGCAAAGTTTCTCCATATCACTACCAATAGACAGTCTGCTGACAATACCATGAGCCATTTTAGCAGAAATGCCATTGACTGGACCAACTTCTGTTTCTAACTTTGCTTTTGCATCTTTCACAATATCATGCAGTTCTTTGAACCTTTTAGTCCCATCCAGTAGCCTGTAGCTCAGGTATATCCTATAGCAGAGCACATCAACACGACGAGCATCCTTGGCTATAATTAGCTGCTTCTTCCAAGATCTGTCAATATTAATCTCATCACAGAAATCCAATGAGCCCAAATATTGAAGTCAACCATGCAACAATATCATCCATGTCATTGCTCTCTACTTCAATTACTAATTAGAATAAGAAAAACCCTTCAAAGGATGTCATTTAAGTGGTAGAAATGAAATCAAGGTAACACAGAGCAATCAATGAGGTAGTGAACCGGCATTAATAACACTCTTTTTGAACCCAAGGAAATTTTTATGTTAGATGGTCTGAACTTTTTTTTTTGTTTGGGAAAATGCTAAAAGTGCAGAGAACTGTATGTTGTCAAGCATATCAACTTCAATTTCGCATGATGGATGACACATGATTCAAGGCCAACTAGTGACACAAATGAAGCTGTTGTAATTATCATTTACATACCCAAGTACTCCAGAAACTTTACCACAAGAAGCACAGCAATAGCTGCCATCTAGCTGCATCAACTGGCCAAGATCAACAACCCCGGCATTTTCACAATGAAGGGCACACTCAATGTGACAAGACTGCCCACAAGAATCATCCTGACCATTTTCAGATGTACAAACCAACCAGAGACTGGGATCTTTGTTATCATCAAATAAATGACAGATGCAGCATGAGCATCTTTTGCAAAATGTGTTATCAATGGGCAGAACAGCTCTACATGCAGAATTCTGGCATACCCACGTACTTGGGGAGCCTAAATCTTGGCTCTGCTCAGAAGCTGGTAGGATTCTTATTAGGGTTTCCCCCTTCCTTTGTTTCTTAGAACAAGGCTGAGTAGTGGGACCAGAAGAAGCTTTCTTCGGCTCCTGCTTCTTAAGTGTTATATTACTTGACTTTGTAAGTTCTGTCATCTTCCCTTTTGATGAAGCTGAGTGTTTTTCATCCTTCTCAAAGCAAGTCTTAACAAGTTCCTTTTTTGGACCAGACTTCAGAAACTCCTGAAGGAGTTCTGGGCTTTTTGAAGCATCATCTGAGTTTCCATTTTTCTCTGGCGTCCTTTGCACACTTGAAGAGAGGCTTTGAACTCCACAAACTGAACGAAAACAGGATACCAACCTAGAAAAGGTGAGGATGTCTTCAGGAAAAATGCAACAGTTTGTTACTTGTAATAAAAATTCTGATGGTATACCCATCCATGCACAATGCAAGAGTTATTGAGCAATGTGGGTTATCTGGGTCTGCAATGCCAAACTTCCCTTGGTAGGGGAATCCCGTTTTTTGTTCGCTTATACAGCTTTCAATTTTAAGTAACTAGATAATTTATATGGGTGCTAAATGACAGTCATTTGGTGTTAACCAAGGTTCTCTTGTCCCCTATCTACATGGTTACATTTAAAGCTGGAGATTGTTCCTTAGCTCATTTTGCTAATCACTAATTTGAATGCCACGCCAGTTCCTATGGCACAGATATCTGCTGGGGAATAGTTTGTTCAAGCGACTATAAGCCTACATGATATACAAACAATTTTAGTTTCATCAGGTACCATATAATGATCAGGAAAAACATCAAGACTTCAACACCATACTACGTAACTGCTTCTTTACAGAAACATACACATCTTTATATTTCCTGGTGGTAACATAAGACGAGGGTAATTAATTGGACCAGTCGAAAGAAATTTCCACAAAGCTTTCTGTTCAGCAAGTTAATATGAATATATGGACTTGTTTAACGATAATCCAATGTGGAAAGAGGCAGCATCAAACAAGGTGAGAAAGTTGTTTTATGGACATCATTCATCCTGAGAGGTCTATCACAATCTATTGTCTTATGTACATCATTGATACTGAGAGCTCTATCACAATCTAAACTAAAAACAGTAAAAGATAGGTTCAAAAGCTTTCATGAAGATATATTATCCAAGTATCAAGTTGCTATGCTTTACCATTCTCACATAAGATATCTCATTAAAGTGCTTAATTTTGCCAGCAGAAATGGTTTGGTAGCTATAGTCATGATTGTAGATTCTCTGGTTGTCAGAGTGCAAGATAAACTTTTAGAAAGACATGCTTCTAAGTTCCACTGTTAATATGATCACTGAAACATATAAATGGTGCACTCTATACAGATTTTCAGTGCGGAGAAAATTATTACAACAATTCAATAGCATTATTCTGATGTTTAGATATCAGCATCTGACATTTTCACCACTTGTTTATATTCACTACAACCTCATGGCCAAGTAGCGGACTTGGATAAGAAATCCAAGAAAACATAGACATTGCATTTCATTTGGATAGAAAGAATTTTGAATCATAATAAGACCCTAGCAACTGAAATATAATTGCTGTTCCACAATAGGTATTAGAATTGTAGTTTCGGTGGAAATCACCTTGGAAGGCTTAACGATAAACTAGCCATCTATAATGCTCAAGTAAAAGACTTTGTAAACACCACTTCTCCATCGCTCTTTCCATAGCAGTAAGAATGTTTTAGTTCCCATGACGTTAACATTATAATTGACAAACTCTTGGGGATTTAGTTACTCTGAGAAGGAATACACGACGTAGGCATCAAAATTAAACAATATCGAACAGTAAGTCACTCAAGAAATGGCTAAGCTCTTCTATCAAACATAGCACCAGGAAATTATAGTAACAGGACTAATATCGCATCAAGAAAGTCCTTAAAGTCAACTTCTCTCCATAGACCATAAATAAACCAAATGTCATCTCTGTTTTCATGTTAAAATGCAAGAACGGCAAAGAATGGAACACAAAGAAGGGAGTAAACGAAGTTCCATTGGATGAGGATGGCCGTCAACATACCTATAGCAAGAAACTTATCGTCCAAATCCATTTTCAAGAGGCTGGATTTAGCCCTGCAACAACAAAATGTCAACTTAAAGTGAAGAATTTGTCTACCGAAGGTACTTTCTACAAATAAGAAGTTCAAGCAAGCATAATCAGACTATTAGATTCAGACAATAAAGAATAGGTACTTATTTTCCTTTTGTTTTTCAGGTCATCAAAAAAGAGAACACTGAAAAACCGAAACTATCATCTTTAACACTGAAAAACCGAAACTGTCATCTTTCTGATTCCCACACTTTTCTACCCTATATTTTTCCAGTCAATGCAGCTAAATAGAAAACTGATAATAGAAACATGTTTAAAAAATGAGTTAAATAAATAGAACATAATTCACGTGATATTGTATCAGAGTAAGTACAATTTCAACTTCGTAGTAAGTACTTAAATGCTGTGTGTACAGTTTATATATGTGAACAGGAACCAATGAAAATAAGTAGGTAGGCGAACTTTAGTGAATTCCCGATAGTGATTATAACAGTAACCAGCAGACAAGTCCACGTGCATTGTCCCAATCTAAACGTAAAATACAAACGAAAGTAAAAGAAACAAGAAGGAGAGTAGAATGAAAGGTCAAATTTTGAGTAGATCACGACCGAAATTTGAGGAGCGCAAGAAAAAGAGCAGATCTGAGAACTGAGAAGTCAAGTGAGTCCAAAAGAACACAAAAAACGAAAGAGAGAGAAACCTACCTGAAAGTAATGAGAGAAAAATCTAGGGTTTTAGATGGGGCCAGTCCAAGGAATTCTCCACCACGAATCCTAATTCCTAAGAGTTGATAGAAATTGAGAGAAAATGCTTCATCTTCTTCTTTGATGTTGGTTCGTTTAGAGGGAGAAACAGAGACGAGCATTGTATTTTACTGCAAGAATTTGGTAGTGGAGTTTGATGAGAACAGAGAGGAGGCTCAATCTTTAAGCCGTTGGATCGTGTCATCCTAATTTAATTGTTAGATACATAAGAAAGAAGACAATAAATAGTTTAAAAAATCTAACTTTTGATCCCCAGGGCCCAGTCAAATGTCATTCAAGTAATAATAATACTAGGGTGAAAAGGGACAGTCAACAAGGAAGCAGAGTGACACTTTTGGGTACCTTATATGATTCGATTCGTTGTTCAGATACTGATATTATTATTTTTGACATGAAGTTGCACCAAAACCACGTGGGTGGGGACCGCTTAAGTAGAATATGAGTTGAATTAGACATCAAGTATCATCAACTGCTCCTCCGTACAGGTGGCTTGTTGAATTATCCTCTCTAACGACTTTGTCCAGAGTGGGACATGTTATCACCTCCATAGCCGGCCCTAACCACCCCATCTTTATAAAAGATAAAATTTTAATAAAAAATAAAATAAATTAAAATAGAGTCTATTCTTAACTTCATAAAAAACAATAAAAAAAACTTATATTTTACTTAATTTTATTTTTTGTGAGGGCCTAAAAAAAATTTTATTTTTACTTTACCCAAGATCTATAAAATATTAAAAATGGCCTTGATCGCCTTCACCACTGTTTATGTTCTGACATATCTAAATATTCAAATTAACAATCTTACCATCAAATTTCATGGTAAGTAGGCTACTATGAACATATATATAACAAAATAGGGGCTAT
Source organism: Erythroxylum baracoense (assembly GCA_025629805.1). Taxonomy (NCBI): domain Eukaryota; kingdom Viridiplantae; phylum Streptophyta; class Magnoliopsida; order Malpighiales; family Erythroxylaceae; genus Erythroxylum; species Erythroxylum baracoense. Next base: position 14,721,410 of record JAOTAY010000189.1, read on the forward strand.
TTGATGATCATTCTTAAAATTAACTACATAAAAATCAGCAAAGATAAACCAATCATTTACTTTTTGATTATACCCCTAAGGTAGGCACTAGACCTATCAATTTGTTTAATTCAAGTTTCATTTCAAAGTCTACATTTTATAAGTATATATAAAACATGGGATCAATGGATGCTATTACTTCTATCATGGCCTTTTTAATATTGTTTTTACCAATTTTACAAGGCACGGTAATCATACATAGATATCTATACTTTATAGATCCAACATGTTGAATGATTGCATAGACATACCTTCCAACCCTCATTTTCTCATGTCATTTAGGTTCCTGGTTTCTCTTAATTTTACACAATTTTCTAAAAACTTGTCATAATAAGGTACTTGTTTAAAAGCATCAAAAAAGAATATATTTACCTTACATTTATAAAAAAAAGTCTCATATAAATCTTGATATCATTCATATCTTCAAGATTTGGTTAAAGCTTAAGGAGAAGAAGGTACTAGTTGATATTCAGTAAGAGGAGGAACTTACAGTAAGTACCTCATCATCATTTGCAAGATTATCCTTTTTAAAGAAATTCTTCTCTTTTTCTTAATGTGAGGGTGTATGCAATATCTCCATTAGCATCTCAACCTTATTTTGATTCCCTAAAAACATTACACTGAAATTTTCTTTTGAGTTCAAGATTGTTTAAGTGGGTACTTTTCATAATTATGTGATTCTAGTTTACTGATTGCATTTTACATCTAAGATATTTGATGTTTCAAACGTTGAATATTGGCTCTTTCCTCCTGCTGTAATTGCAAAGTAGTATTAGAAATGGATTTAATAATATATTCTAAAAGTTCCAAAATTTGAAGCCGTAATTATTTTTTGTCTAGGAATTTATTATTACTTGTGGATTCCTATAGTTACAATTATAATGATCCCTCTATTATAAGTTGTACATGTTTGAATGTAGATCAATAGTTTTTCTTTGTTACCATGGAAATCCAAATACTGCATTTTCTTACTTCATAGGCTCCTCTTAAAATGTCATCCATATATTTGTTAAATGCCCCATCACTGAACAAATCCTATAATTTTTCATTATATGCATATTACTTATAGATCTAAGAATAAGAAAGGCTAGATTCAAGATATACTATTCAAGGGAAGAAAATATTACCTCATCGATGTGTTTAGGTATTTTGTTAAGTCTAGTGCCAAATTGCTAAGAGTGAAATGCTAACATGCAATCAAGTTCCTAGCAACCTTTGGAGTTTTATCCAACAATGCACCTTCACTAGCAACATCAATCATACTCTTATTGGCATGCAAAATTTTCTCATACAAGTAGTGAATAAAAAGTATTCATTGATTCGATGATAGTGGAAACTAGCATATAACTTTTTGAAGCGTTCCCATTATTCATATAAAGACTCTTGATTTTTGTAACATTTAACACAAATTTCTTTCTAAATGGAGGCTACCTTTACATCTAGGAAATGTCTATCCAAAAATAACATCATATCTCATTTCATGTGGAGATAAATAGTAAGCAATAAAGTCAATCATTCAATACATCTTTTAATGATAAAAATAAAGCTCTAAGCTTGCTTTGGTCTTCCATTGGTTTCATACTTGTGCACACCATATGGAATTCCATTATATGCTTACGAGAATCTTCTCCTATAAGACTATAAATGTGGGAAAGACATGTATTAGGATAAATTTTAATTCAAGCATGTTATTGATCTCTAAAGTAGGGAATATGATGAAGAAGGTTATTAATTCATATCAGGGGCAAAAAGCTCCTTCAAACTTCTATATACCGTTGTCATTTCCTCTTATATTTTGGATTACTATCAAATAAGAATTTATGAGTTTAACTTTTCTATTATGATCTTTGTCTTGATTCTTTATTTAACCTACAAAAAGTTCCTCCTATTTTTCTAATTATAATGTAAATTGAAATGATTAGAAAAACGAGTAACAAGTATACATATTTAAGGAGTCAAATATCAAATAAAAATATTAAAGCTTAAAATATATAAAAAACTAAATTAACTAAAATACTCCATGAAAATGGTGCCAAATTTTATGTGTTGCCTCTTACACCTAAAAATAAAACCTTACTACTAAGCATATATATAATAGCAATAGGAAGAGTTAATCCAACAAAGAGTACCTAGTCTGGATTTGTTCTTTGTAAACAAGAAAAAATAAGTAGGTATTTCGATTGTAGTAAAAAATTATAAAAATATAAATTAAAATTGTGAATTAAAATATAGAGAAGATAATTGAATATGAACCCTGTTCTAAGTTCACATCCACCTTGGAAATGATATACTCATTATCAATACTAGATTAAGTCAATTTACTATAAGAATATTCACCATTGCAATTATTTACTATATTTCCTTAGTTGTTGTTAATTAGAAAGAGATGGAACAAGTTGTAGTTAATTAGAAAGAGATGTAACCTAATTGACCCTAAATACTAAACAACCTAAGTCAGATGTATTGAAATTTAATATATTAGTAACCTTAAAACAAGCTACATATTGTTATAACTGTGAAATCCTTTCAAACTCTATAACCTCTCTCTAACTTTTCTCTAGCAATTTACCACATTACCCCTACCTCTTTTCTTTTATTGAAAGTTGCCTCATGCGACATGTTAGTTGCCGCTTTGGTACAACCTCCTTGATGCAAACCTATAAGGGTTCTTTTTTCTATGGAAGGCACTATACTACGACCTCATGTGACTAGTAGCATTGAGCAAGAGGGATAAACCTCACCAAGGAGGAGTTCCCTGATGCACACAGGGTACTAAAAATGGTGAATATTCAGCTACAAAGTCACCTAGTCAACCTGTTATGGACTGGAAAATAGATTAACCACTCAACATAATAAAGGCAAACTTGGACACTTTTAAGATGTCATGGTGGATGGAATCCTTACTCCACCTATGGATTTGCTCAAAGTTGGAGCTTCAGTATGGTCCTTTACACTTGTTGGATTCATTTGGCATAAAAGACCTACCTTTATGTTATTTCAAACCTAGGATGCAAAAAGGTGGAGAAAGAAAGGCCTGGAGAGAAAAATACTCACAAAGGATGATACATTCTTATTCAAATTTAGCAATGAGACATTTCTATTCTTGAACATGGGCCTTGGCATGTTAGGGGGTAACCTCTGTTCTTACAAAAATAGAAGCCATGTATTGAATTAGATAGAGGTAGTATTGATACCATCATAATTTAGGTCAATTTCCATAAGGTTCCTCTAGAATTTTGGACCATTGAAAGGCTTAGCTACCTAGCTAACTCCCTAAAGAAGCCTATTTGCATAAAAATATAGACTGTAAGCATAAAGAGGATTTGATTTGCTAAAATGTTTATGGAAATCAAAAAGAATGTTGAATTGCCTAATTGCTCATAAGGCTAGGAGAGCAAGAGGCGTTAATAAGAATGGATATACCTATTACTTAACCTAGATGCTTAATAACTTCAGCAGAAAGTGGAAACCCACAGGCAAAACTTTCAAAACAGAAGGATACGATGAGCTTATGGGATAGGATACTCAAACTAATTCTAGCCACTTCAACAATGAATAGAATTTAGAGAAGGAAAGTAAAGAGGTTGAGATTGTTACACATAAGGAGATGTGTAAGGCTCTAAATACAAGGGATTCAGACACTTTTCTTGATACAATTACTCAAGATATTGCTTAGGAGAAGGATAAGGAGACTGGTGTTACAAGTTTATGCAGTGATGAAGAAACTTTACAAGCTGGTAAAAATATGGAAGAAGGAAGGGATCCTACTATTAGTTCCAGAAGAAAATCAAAAAGAAAGAAAGGGAAGAACAAGCTAAAAGGGGTCAACCCCTTACTTGATATGACATTGCTAATCTAGAATGTTATAAAGTTGAATGACCCTCTAAAAAGACAAGCTATGAAAGAGGTAATGACAGCGTGTGTCAAATGCACTACAAAATTTACCTGACTCTGCATACTAAAATTTGTATTTGCAGTAAGTCAGGATCGAATCCACAGGGAATGTTCAGTTAATTTTTGTAATGAAATTAATTGATGTAAAGAAAGAAATTGGGGTTTTTTCTTGGGTTTCAAACAATTTAGAAAATTAAAGTAAAAGTAAACTGTCGAAAATAAATTAAAACAATTAATCGAAAATGCAAAAAGTGTTGAGTATGAGTAAAGTCTGGTTTTAGGATCAATCTCGGCCTAATCACAATCAAGCATATTCCTTCGTTCTAAAGTCTTTACAATTCTTTTCGAACTATTGATCTG
>JAOTAY010000189.1:14725802-14745745 GCA_025629805.1 Erythroxylum baracoense
GGTTCAAAATAAACAATCAAAATAACATATTAAGATCATTTATCCTAAAACCATCCAAATCAATACCAACAACATAACAATCCGAAAAGAAATCACAACTTTAAAACGACAAAAATAGCTTAACCGTGACTCGGCGTCGATATCTCTATTGAACCGGTGTCGGGAACCTAGACTTCCATATTTAATTTTATGCTATACTATGTGCCACCTCTTCCATATTTTTTTTCCTTCTGCTTAGCTTCCACGCCTGTCTTGCTCCTCTACTTTGCGTCTGCGTTCTTTGTATTTTCTCCTTGCTATGTCGCCACTGTCGTCTCTGCCAAAAACAAATAAAACTATATGAAAACTTCCACGTCTGTGCTTCGTTCCTGCCGCCACTGTACCTGCCAAAGAAAACCAAAACAACCTCAAAAACTCCCCTAACCCTTCCTGCCTCCTCTTTAAAAACGCGTCCAGCATTTTTATTAAACACTATGTATGCTATGTTTAAACGCAACACTAGCTGCGTTTAAGCAGCTGTGTAAGCACTGCGTGCGTTTAACGCATGCATTAAACGCATGCGCTATTGCATGAAACGTTACAGAGTTTTTTTTCAATTACTTTTTAATTTGTTTTAGAAAATCTCTTTTTGGTCTCAAAATATATTAATATATCCAACCTAACAGTTAACACAAATTGAACATTTTATCTTATCACATGTAAATACATTAGAAAATATAAGAAAATTCAATCATATCAGGTAATGCTTGAGAAGAAACCATGGATTGGAGGACTTCTTGAGATAAAAATAAAGCAGCTTCATTTGCAAAAATGTCTTAGATTTTTGGGGACTGAATGGAAAATTCTTACTAATCATTCTCAGATTAAAACGAGAGGATAATATGTGCGTATAATTCAGAAAAAGTAGAATTATATCTAGCATGGGAGTTTGATTAACTCATACATCTAAAATGCTAGATTCAAGATTTGCTTATTATGTTTAAACTAACTTTGATTTATGTCTCAAACTTCTTATTTCAAAAAGTTAAACTCTAGGATGACATTAAAGAAATAAATGTAGTAGTAGTTGGTCCTTTGGTGATTACTAGTGATTTTAACTGTATTTTATCCCCTCTAAAGGCTAGAGGTGGTAGAATCTATCATAAGGGTGCTTGCAAAGAGCTCATTAACCTTGTGTAGAAGGTTGATCTTGTGGATCTTAGTTACACAGGTCACCTTTCACCTGTAAAAACAAACAACAAGGGAAGTTTCTAAGTAGGAAGAAGTTGGATAGAGCAATGGTAAATCAGCATTGGCTTAATAAATTATTACAGTCATATGCTCAATGTGGTGACAATGTTTATTCTATTCACTCTTAGATTGAAATTTTAAGTTTCTACCCTTTTAAATCATCTAGAGCTCTTTTTAGGTTTTTTTAGTGGATTAACATAAAGAGAAGGTTTTTAGGAGATGGTATTTAGCAAATAGGGAAAGCAAGTAAGAAGCTATAGGGCTCACCAACTCTTGAGAAAACTCAAAATAGTTAAAGATGTAATCAAGGTCTTTGCGAAAGAACAAACTAAAGGGGTAACAAAAGCGAAGAACAATCTGAGATGTACTTAGCATTGTCATAACAATGCAATGAGAATGGTAGAGACTTAGAAGATAAAGGAGTATACTGATGCTTTATTCCCACACAATCCAATACTAAGGCATAAATCAAGGATTACTTGGTTAAGGGATGGAGATGTTAACACAAAGTTTTTCCGTTCCTCTATGCTAGCTAGAAGAAATATAAATAAAATCTCTATGCTCCAATATAATTATGGTAAACTTCATACTAATCAAATCAAGATCAAGAGGAATGCTTTAGACTATTTTATTAAGCATATGGCACCTTGGCAATGGAAGCACTATCTAGGATACTCAACTCCCTAATCTTTTGTAATGGCAGGTTTCAATTCTATCACAAATGTAGGGAATTGAGGATTAGTCACTTACCTTTTCCAGACGACCTGATGTTGTTATGTGGAGCTGGTATTCAATCTATTGAGATCATTTTAGGTATCTTGAATTTTTTACAATTTTCTTTAGATTGGAAGTCAATGTCAGCAAAAGCAATATGTTCATTTCATCTAATGTAAGGAACTGGATTCAACCAAGCAAAAGGCTGGCAATAACATTCAAACTCCCTCTTCCAAATATCTTGGTATCTTATTAACATTGCTAAGCTAAAATATATTGACTACATTCCATTGATTGAATCCTATAAAGCTAGAATCAATGCTTAGTATAATAGATTCTTATGTTTTACTACTAGGTTGATCCTCCTAACTTTATTTTAAGAAGTCTACAAGTATAATGCAGTACTCATTTAGTACTTCCTAAGAGAGTCACAAAGGGGGTTGAAAGGAGTGTCAAAGCTTTCTTATGGTCTAGTAAGGTAGAAAATTCAGAAGTTGCAAAGGTTAAATGAGATGAAATATCCATTCCAAGGAAAAAAGGGGGATTGGAATTATTCCCATATCACTTATATAGAAAGTCCGTTTAAGTAAGGGGATATAAAGGTCAATAGTTGATAAGAGAAATTTATAAATCAAATGGATTAATGAGTTATACTTAAAAGATCAAAATATAAGATAGTTGGAAATGTCCAGGGAACACTCCTAGTACTTCACTCATATGTTGAAATTGAGTAATTCCTTATACCCTTAGATCAAGCTCAAACTGGGGAATGATGAAAGCTCTTAGTTCTGGTTTGATAATTGGAATGATCATAACCCTTTAATCACAAGAAATGAGCTTATGCACTTAAGGTCTAAAATTCCTATAAATGTTCAAGCTTCTTCAATCATACAGAATGGAGACTGGTGTTGTAGTTTTAGATGTTCCTTTTCATTTAAAAATTATATACCTTAGCTATCTCATTTGCACCAGAAAGACCACATCATTTGGCTAGCTAATAACAATGGTGCTTTCATAAATGCATCATATTATAAAGTTCATAGAAACTGTTTGGAGCATGCATCATGGTATGAGTTAACATGGATACAAACCATGAATCCTAAAGCATCTTTGATCAGTTTTATTCGAAGAAGAGGATGAGAATATAAATCACCTTTTCTTTTAATTTAGGTACTCGAAGGTCATTTCAAGTAAGGTTCTACATTTACTAATGGAGCATTATCAATCATATGAATGGAATAGGGTCTTGAAATGGGCCATCAAAAAGGATAAAGATCTCAAGAAAAAGGGAATTCTCTTCAAAACTAATTTGATATCTACATCCTAATTAATTTGGAGAGAAAGAAACAGTAGCATCTACAAACGGGTAACCGATAAAAACATCATCTGGTAGATTACACTCTTAATTGGATCAAAGAAATCATGTTAGAAAGAAATGCATAAAACAATCTCACATCAAACATAAAACTTATATGGAATCTTTAAAACTTGGCTCCCAGGCTTACCGTATTGAATAATAGTTTTGTTTTTTCGTAAAATTTCTTTCATTATAATGGTATAATAGCTTTGCTAGTGTCAATAAAATTCCTTTTTTCGTCTTTCAAAATAAAAACATCATAAGCCACACTGTTTCATTCAATTCAATCAATTTTCCTTCCTAGGATATAAGAATACTTATGCAACAATCCAAAACCTATTTACTTCATATATTAAAATGAGTAAATAATTACATATAATATAGCAATAGATTGTAAACAAATATTATACTAGTAGGCTTTCTATCAATTAGAATTAATCATAAAAGATAAATAAACAAGAACAATTGATACTCAAAATATAAATCAAAAAATAAAAAGTTAAATCTCACAATTTAATATATCCCAATTTATTTGTTTCTTTTGATTAAGCACAAAAGTTTAGTGATGTGTATGAAAAATGTATATATTTTCCTTAATATTTTTCAATTTTTCATTCAAATTACCTTGGTGTAATAGATTTTATATCTTGTTTTAGATGGCTGTAGAAGAGTTGATTGAGGAATGACATAGTTAACAATTGGAGAACATTATAAGCAAAAATGTGCAGAAAACACAATTTTTGGTTGAACACAACAATTTGCTATCCCATATTGATCTCTAACATTAAAGACGAAGATACGATATGATACACAAGCTAAAGAGAGGTCATTTGGTAGTGAGAAATTTTTTAATGGATACATAGGCTAAAGCGTGATCATGCCTCAGACAATATCTTTCTCCCAAAAAGTTATAGAAAAGATAAATGGCCTAAGCATAGGAATTTCATAGCCTATGTCCCTTTTCATAAAATTAACAAAAGGATACACGACTAGTTTCTAGATCATTTTTATGGGAGAGAAAATATATAGAAGGCATAAAATAATTAGGGATTTTAAGAGATTTTCACTTCCTTTCATTTCATTGTTTTGTTTTTATTAAGATTAGTAGTAAACTACCAAAAAAAACTGAGAACACATCAAAATGTCATTTTTATTAGAGTTTATAAGTCATTCTAGAATTATTACTAGATGATTGAAATATTCATTATGGAATACCTAAACTTGATTTTTTCCCTTCTTTTTGACTAATATTTTCATTATTACTAGACTGATTTTAGGATAATAACTTTTATATCTAGATTGAATGTAACCTTAATGATTTCTTAAATACTTTTATTCTATTTTTTAATAAAGATTTCTATCTTTAAGATTTATATATGTTAATATTTATGTTTATTATTTAAAAGTGAAAGATTAGATCTAATTTGTTCTACTTATAAATGTAGTTTACAGAACTTATAAGTAGATTACATATGGTACATATATTAAAGATTGAATCGGGATCTAAAAATATACTTATGTGATCCTTTTGGTATTGGGGTAACCTTTTGAGTTTTAAAAGAACTTAATTCATTTTAAAAATAATTAATTAGATAGAAATATCAGTTAATCAATCTAGGGATAATGGCCATAAACTGAAAGTTAACATATCATTATACTAGTAAATTCATTGGTCTAAATAATAAAAGTCCTATAATTTAATAAATAATAAAAGATGAAGTTAGGGAGAAGCTTTAATATAGATAGTCTCTTTTATTATTATGTAAGTGTTCAAATGGTAATCAAAGTTGGCTATTATTTAGTTTGTTTTATTTATAAAAAAACTTATTTGATTGTTGATTAGTCAATAATAGGACTATTATCCTCAATACTTGTATTAATTCAACTCAGGATCAACCCCTACTATCATTTTACTATTATAAAACAATATGTACACTTGCTTTAGCCTTTTGTTAGAATAGTAGGAATATATAAAACCATCATCATTTAGCCACACAAGGCCATAGATAGAAGTAAAGAGAGAAAAATAAAGAGAAAAGAAGAATGACTATCTATTTTCAACTTATAAAAAATTTGAAAACTTAAGACCCTCACTAAAAAAAAAGGGATTTTAACTCTTTAAATGGGGAACCTACTTAATTTTGATGGTAAACGTAGTTTGGAATATAATCATGCCCCAAGTGTGTTATTTAATTTTTCTTTATGGAGGTGGACATTGGAAAGGACATAATATGTCATAGGTCATGTCTTAACTATTTCTTCTACTTGATTTATAGAAAAAGACAGGCACTAATAGTCACGTGTCCTTAACTATGTAATTAGAGATGTCAAAAAGGGTTGGGCGGGTTGCCGGGCCACGAGTCGGACTGGTTATTACTTCCAAAATGATGTCATTTTTGAAGTTTTTCTATAAAAAAATGACGGCCCGTGCCCACGGGCCACCATGGCCTGGGGTAGGGCTAGGCCATGCCAGGAGCAGCCAGAACCTGACCTAGCTCGTTGACATCTCTATGTGTAATTCTCTACTTCTTTGGTGATATGTAACACAACCTCTCATCCACCTATTTGTGTAGTTATTTCTTCCACAATGTGTTTAAGATAAGAACATATGTTATTAAGCGGTTGTGTTCTAGGCCTTGTTTATTATTTTATTTGTAATGTCATATGGGCTCCAATATAGTTATATCTTTATTTAAGTATATTTCTCTAACATTTCAATATAGAACATACTCTAGAACATGGACTGATTCCAATGTTGTACAACTGAGTTTCTTCAAAACTAAATATTAACAAAGAAAAAAATTTTCATTTTGCGTTCTTATTACTAGGTACATGGAAGCATAATGAGGTGATGAATAGTTAAAGAGGATTCAAGTAAGGATGGAAAATGAAGCAGTCTTAATACCATATATATGATGGTAGAGTTTAGAGGTAGGTTAAGTGATCTAACTTATATAGGGTTAAGGAGAGAGATTATAAAGGAGATTCACTCTTCATGATACTCTATACATATAGGAGGGGATAAGATGTATAAGAGCATGAAGAAAAGTTTCTAGTTAAACAACATAAAGAGGGATATAACATGAATTGCGGTACATTGAATAACCTATCAACAAATTGAAATAAAGCACTCAAAAACCTTAGAGTAGAAACAATTTTTGTCCATTAATAACCTAAGAGGTATGTGATTGAGTCGTCTTACATTATATATTTTCTACCATGGGTTTTGTTGTGTCTAGTTTCTATTGCTTTTAATTGCTTTCACATATTGATTTTGGTTATAAATCCTTATGTTTTGATCCAAATGTAAGATAGATTAAGTGAAATTAGTATAGATGTTGCATAAATCTTAATCAGATTATATTGTCAATGTGGCATGAACTAAACAAGAAGAATTGTACATATAAGTCACACTTACATGCACAGTTGTGCATGTGTAAGTCATAGCCGTGACTTACATACACGACTGTGACATATAAGTCACACTTACATGCACAGACATGTATGTATAAGTCACAGTCGTGACACTTCACAGTGTGACCCCCTTTAAACATTATTCCCATAATTGTTTTAGTTATTACATGGTAGCTGTAGAGGTTGAAGGCACAAAACCCTAAACATAGGAACATACTACAAAAGGAAAGGGAGGGTGGCGGCTGATATTTTTGACGATTGTACGATTCATTATGGATTCACACACATACCATCAAGAGATGGACACGTATTCGGGAGGCATAGAGAGATAGAGAGAAAGAAGAGAGAAATAGAGAAGAGAAATGGAGTTAGTAAAAAAAAGAGAGAAACAAGGAAGAGAAATAAAGTGAGTCGGTGAAGAAGAGAGAAACACAGCAGAGAGGTGGAAGCTCAGGATGGCAATGGGTCAGGCCGGGCCCGAGCCGCCCTCGGCCCCGCTCAGTCTGACCTCAATAATGGCAGGCCGCGGGCTGGACTGTGGCCCGTGCGGGCCAGGATGGGCCGACCCGTGGCCCGGCCCGCCAAAGGGTTGGACGACCCATGGTCGGCTCGTGGCCCACCTGGGCCAAACCCGGCTCGTCTATATTTTTTAATTAAAAAAATACAAAACGGCATCATTTTGGACAAAACGACGTTGTTTTGTCGGGCCGGGCCGACCCGTGACCCTTCCCGAGCCGAGTCAGAATTGCCATCCCTAGTGGAAGCTAGGGATAGATGCCGAAAGCGAGAGCTGGAGCTAAATCCATTGAACTTGAGTAATCATTCGGTTGGGTGAGAACAAGCTAAAGCAGAAGGTGAGAGCTAATGTGGGAAGCTTGAAAAGGGAATATTACTTATATGTTTATAGATTTCTTTGATAGTTGTATAATTGATTCTCAAGCATAAGATTACCAAGGTATCTTTTGTACTGTATTTTGATTTTACTTACGACCTATTCTATTTAGGGTAGCTCAATCACTAGCAATTGGATACATTATCTATCTAAAAATATAGCTATTATAAAAAGAATTAGAATTTATTTAGATAAAAAAGTATATTTAGATGAAATGATGTTTGTTGCGCTATTTGCTCCAATAATGAATCATTGGTTTAACTAGTCATATAAAGATAGTTAAGTCATATCTAAAGGATTTGTCATCTTACAGTAATTAGAGAGTATGTTTCACGATTCTTGATTAGTAATGATTTAAGAAATTCTCTAGCCAAAATCTATTGACATTTGAAAAGATGTTTTCACATATCAATTATAAACTAATTACCAAATAGCAAAATGAATATGATTAGATTTAAAAAGAGTAGACAGTATATTTATACTCTATGTCCAATTGCAACATCAAATGATGAAAAGAATAAATTATATATCATAACCATAAACGGAGAGGTTAAGTCAAAATATTTTGACATTTCTAATATTTAAGTGGTAATGACATGTTACTAGACGTTAATCTTGATTTATGATTATAAATTATTTAATTAGATAATTAAAGATAAAATAAAAGGTGTTTAAATTTATCTAATTCTAATTATGAATTATAATTATAATTTATAATCAATGTCAACATAATAAGAACCTAATAGGTAACTTTTTTTGTATTTTAGTTTTTAGTTTTTAGTTTTTTAGTTTTTTACTTTTACTTTTTTAGTTTTTTTTAGTTTTTTATGTTTTTGTTTACCTTTAATTGTTGTTCCTTTTTACTTCTTTCTTTGAATCTCTAATCCGTGTACTACCTATAAAATAGAATATTATAGGAAACAATGTTATCCTTGTGTTGAGGCTTAATGCCAAGACCCTCATTTTTGGGGATGCAAGTTTCATTATTTATTAATTCATTCCTTTTTTCTTTTTTCAAAAAAGAAAGAACCTAATAGGTCATACATTTATTTAATTTAAATTAAGTTTTCTATTTTAAATTTTGTTTAATTGTAAAGTTTGAGAAACTTTAAAGATCTAATATGAAATATTTGATTTTATTTAAATTAAATTAAATTATAATTAGAACTTGACTTTAATTATAGTTAAAATATTTAATTGTATTAAAAATAAAACCTATTGTTTTTCTGTTTATAATAATAAACATAAGAGAATTAAGACTCCTACTTAATTTCTCTCAAATGTTGAGTTGACTGAAGTGTAAATAGCTCGTCGTTGACACATTAGAAAGGTTTTTAAAAAGGTTTTAGCAAGAATTTCAAATCAGGTACGATTCATATTTTCAAGTTGAGGGCAAACCTTAGAGCAACTGGTAAGATTACTCATTTATGACCAAATTGTCACTAGTTTGAGTCACATCAACAACCTCTTTGTAAAAATATGCAAAGAGAAGACTACGTAAAGCAGAAAGCCTTATGCATTGATATATAGTGTTTTTTTTTATATTTTCAAGTTATTCAATTATTGTGATTCAATCAAAAATCAAAACAGTTTTATTTTTCTCTGCGCTCGTGATTCTACCATGGTTGATTTTTTGACAAAATGAAGATCTAAGATAACTTTAATGTAATTATAAAATCTAATTTATTTTGTCATCTTAATGTTTTAATGATTTGGTTTAATACATGAGTCTATTGAAAACAATCTCTCTACTAGTTAAGAGTAAAGATACAAACTACAGGGCCTTCTCAGACCCAACATTTCAGTGAAAGTTTTACTAAATAATTGTTGTAATTTTTTTTTGTGACGAAAAATTTAATTGTAAAAAATCTTACTGGAAAATAATTCTTACAAAACTTATGAAAAGTATTTGAATCAAAATTTTGTCAAAACACTATTTGGTGTTTGAAATTTTCATTAAGCTATTCACTTGCAATATATATTTTTTAAAAGATATATGCCTATCCATTACATACTTGGAGCAAAAAATGCAACAATTAAATTGATAAGAGCACATTAGAATTTTAAGAAATCCCTAAAGCAAAGACATGCTTAATTCCATTGCTTACTACACCATTAAGAAAAGAGTTCCGTTCTATTATTCAGTTGGATGATTGTTCAAATTAATACTCGCGCACATGTTCAAAAACACAGATGACAAACCATTAGAAACGTTGTAATCCGCATAATCTACATAATACGACAACTACTTAATTTGCTACAATTAAATAGGATAACATCATGCTACGAATCGAAGTTGAATATCACAAGATAGCTGTCAAATAGAACCTGCAGGCGAAAAGGAAAACATCTAAGTTTAGAAGGCCAAAAATGAAAAGAGAAGATGCAGCCAAATGAGGATTTTAAGTATAAAATTGCCCACGAGTATTTGCACTTCACCAACGTACATACAGGATTTTGCCTGCATTACAGAAGATTAATCATGTGCCTAGACTTTACTAAAAAACTGAGTCGAGGCACTATATATGGAATATCAGATGTAGCTATTCAGGGTCAGAAGCATATTTTTAACCAAATTATAAGTAAGAAATAAGGATAAAACATCACCATGTATCAGCTGAAATAACACAAACATTTAAAGATACAACACAAGTTTTACCTCGGATAAATTCCAGAGTGCAGCAGTTATAGAATGATTTTCTTTTTCTTTTGAAATTATAGAATGTCGATAGCCAGAGAAAAAAAATTGGTCAGTAACATTAATTTATGGAACTGAAAATTTAGCATTTTTCATTACCATAAGCAATCGATAATATTCAGCATTCAATGGCAAACCAAAATGGACACCTAAACTAGAAGAGGCCTCAAAAGCAATCACAACAGGTTCATGTTGAACAGCTTAAGAATTGAACAAGCAACGAAGATTAGATCCAGACAATTCAATAGCAGTAAGAAGAAGATCACATCTGGGAAATACTAGGAAAGGAAGATGGGAATAAAGTTTAATCTATTAAATAAATTAAATGCAAATTATACATCAAATCTACCTTGAACATGAGCCATTTTCAAAAACTATCGTATAAAAGTTCTGTCAGTCCCGATGCCATATTCAAAAACTAATTCAATCATGAAATTAACACTACAGCAGATTATTTAACCCAAAATATGAAGACTGAATTCTGATAGAGACATAACCTTCAAGAAGCATAGTGCTTGCCCTCACAATCAGGACTCTCGTTGAAATTCTTGGAGGGATATTTAGCAGTAACCATCCCAACCTCAAAAACCAAATCGTCTCCAGTGGACCTAATCCCTGTAATGGACCACCATTTGAACAAAGCTCGGACTCGGATGCCATCGAGCTCAGCAATACTGCCTTTAACAATTTTCCCAGAAACCCTTTTGGAGTAGGTGGCCAAGTAGTTGTCGGGGGGAAGCGTGATACGACACGCGTGACCGAGGTCCACAGAAAACTCGCCAGAGGTCTGATTCAGAGTATAACCTCGGATGGAAGAAGGGAGGAGACCGATCGGAAATCCGTGATTGATGAGTTCGGTGTGGACGGCGATTGATGGCTCTCTTTTAGGATTTGATTGATGGGAATGTTGAAGCAGAAGTAAGAGGTGGAAGAAAGTTAGGAATTTGAACATTGTTTTCGATGTTATTGAAGAGATCTTCTGACTCGGATTTCTGTTGCCTTTTGTAGAGAAAGAGGCTTTGTTCTTCTGTTGCCAGGAAGGAAGACGATAACTATCCGCGTATCCAATAGCGGTGCGGCTGACAACAGACCACGCAAACATGAAAAGGCAACGGCGTCGTTTACTTCGCACGATTTTTTTTTAGTTTTTGAAAGAAAATGAAATGCCGAGTTGAAAGTGAAACTCCTACAATCAGACAACACTTTAAAAAAATATTAATAAACTCACAGTTAAAAGTAACTTTCTAGTTACAAAATTAAAAATTTGTAATTAAACGAAACTTTTTTATTAACTTTAAAAAAATTATTTCACAGATTTTTTAGACTATTAATTACGTTTCGTTTCTCAACAATTTTGTTTTTATAGTCAATAATTTTTAGAGATGTTTTTCGCAAAAAAATTTTAACAAGTTTTATGCACTACAAGTATCTAACTGTAGCTAAATTAGCCACTGTTGACATGAATCGTGCTGTTCAAGCTCCCATCAACCCTCCAGGGCCCCGGCTTAAGCACAAATCGGATAACAATAATACACCTCGGAGTATCAATTGCAACTAGAGAGTCACTATATACACGAGGAAATCCACGTCAACTGTTAGCAATAATGGATGATGAATGTTCATAGGATTTTAAACCACTAATAGTCAGCAAATAAGTGATGGCACCAGGCAAGACACGAGAACAAATCATTAACCGTATAGAGCAACCGTTGCTGCTTCAAGGTAAGGCACTACTTGCCGAAGCCTTGCAACAGTCTAACGTGCTAATACTTGTTCAATCAGTGATAATGATGATGGAAAAATGTAATATGAGAAACTGCAAAACAGACTGGACTCTTTGCATGGGGGGAGAAAGAATATAATAGGAAATAGACAGCAGCACGGGATTCAACAAGAGAAAAGTTCCGGAGATTTTTCATTTGCATCATTAATATATGTATAAGGAGCTAAAGAAACAGACGGCCAAATCAGTTACCTTGTGGCTCAATGATACTTGTTCCCCAACCAAAAATTGTAGTCTTGAGATTGAATACAATCGCAAATAAACAAAGAAAAAAAGTAATTCAGATGAGAATAATTTAAGTTCATCAACAACCCGGGTATAATCACACCAGATGTATAACATATGATAATAAACTATATACATATATATATAGAGAGAGAGAGAGAAAGAGAGAATTGACTCATTAGTGAAAGTATGGTAAAAGCGTGTACTACCAACTGAACATTTTATTCAACCAAAAATGGCTGCAAAACATGCTTAAAATATATATTTTTACAAAATTACAGTGATATTTATCAGTGTTGATCTCAAATGGCCTATGCAATTTCTAGCCAAGCAACCTCATTAAACATTCATATGAAGTCATATGGCTTTAAAACTGTAATATTTACTTCAAAGTACGAACCAAACCTTAAACAAAGAAGGAATAGAAAATACTACAATTGCCTAAGAAAGCTTTGCTCCTCTAGCATCCTGTTTACCCTCTGCAATATCCAACAGAATGTTCTTAGGTTGACATAGCTGAAAATTTTCTGATGACGTCCCCATCACTGGAAAAAGTAGAAGAAATATTACGTAAATTCCTAAAATAGTGGGGAATTTACAGCTATATATACTGCAAAAGACAACCCGAGTCACAGTGTAAGGACAAGGAGTCGTATAGGCAATTCTTAGTTGCCACATTAATAAATTTTAAGATCCTATTTGCATTTAACAAGAAATTGAAGGTACTATGTATTGGGCAGAAATATTTTGAAATGTTATGGAACAATGGATCAACCAACATATTCGTTTTTCCTTGCTTCTCATGGTGAGCCAACTTAAGAGAATGTTCATCCTACTTTTAGATGGCCTATTAACATTTTTGGTAATAGAGAAATGACTTCTGGCTAGTGCACATTAAGCATTTACTTCTCATTCAAGTGAAGAAAAGAGCTTCTTACGTCTGGATAACAATCTTGACGGTCAACCGTCTGGTTGTTTGTATTCAGATACATCTGGCATGACACCCTTCCCTGAAACAATTTCAGGGTCATAAATTAAACTTACCGACACAGAAAATACATCAAGTGCTCAGTAGTACAAGATCAAATGAGAGAATTGATAAAATTGCCGCTCAAGGGATCCAATATACAGTGTTGAATAAAATATACTCAACTGAGAAGCTATCACCAAAAGTAGCACGTGTCACAACTTAACCTACTTGATGTAAACCCCTCTTTATTTTGAGCCTGCTGTTGCCATTAAAAACTAAGAAGTTCTTGTTTTTTCTTCTGTTATAAACTTCATGCTAATATCATCATCATATTAATCTGTACGTTTTTGTGTTACAAGATAAAAAGACCTTTAATAGTCACAACGAGTCACTTCCAGAAGGGAGAGCACCTACCCAAAATACTCTCTGACTTCAAGAATGATCATAGTTCATGTAAAAAAACAGTGGAATATCTAATAAAAGATGCATCATTAATGCACATCCACTGTAACGACCCATAAAAATTGATATACATATAATCCAAGTGTAACCAAAACTTGTAATCGTATACCCAAATCTCAAATGAAATAAATATCCATAAAACGGCTGCAATTTCTAACCCTTTCTATTTTCTTTTTTTTTTTTTAATACAGTGGAAGGTTTCTATTTTCTTTAAATGCCAGGACTGATAAGTTACGTACTATATCACATTTACACCAGTTATTGAGTAATACGATCAGACTACACCGTTTAACAAATTTCAAACATTTTTTTATATTGAAAGTGGATACCAAAACTTTGCTTCTCAAAATATTATCATATTACAATATACGTCAAAGCGATGAAAGAATTATCCTAGCTAGTTTACCTAATTCCACAAGTCTTTTTCTACAAGTAGTGAAAAATTTCAGACAGAAAAGAGTTACGTGAGATTCAGGAAAAAAAATAAATTAGAAATCATAAGGGAGACAGAAAGCCTCTTACTTCAATAGGAATTTTGAAGAACAAGAGACCAACGCTTCCTTTGACCAAGGTATGAGTATCAATGGGAATAACACCGGAAGCCAAATCCTGGATCAAGTAAAGGGCATCGTATATAACCTCAAGCCCGTTCAAATCAAGCGTAGCGTTCACATACGACGACGCTCTTGCTCTAATCTTCCCTCCCTCGGACCTCACGAACCCTAATTCCTTCCCTCTGTACCCAACCGCAACATCAAGCGTACGGTACTCCAGAGAGAAATAATCTCTGTTTCGAACTCTTATGGTTAGCGAGAAGGAGAGATCAAGAGTGAGCTTTGGGGACGTATTGACTCGAACGTGGTTGAGTCGGAGTCGGGCTAGTTGAACATTGGGGTCCGAGGGGTAGAAGAAGAAAACAGCGGCGAAGAGGAGGACGACGGCTACAGTGAAGAATAGGAGGCGGCGGTAGGAGGCACTAAAAGGAGGGCGGTAGGAGGTTAAAACGACCACGTTCTGGGGCTGCGATGGGAGGGATGTGTAGGGGACGAAGCGGGTGAACTTTGTTGAGGCCATTTGCTAACACCTCCTTTCTGTTGCAGACTTGATTTGATTACTTGTTTTTCTTCACAGCCACATAACTGTCAATTATTTAGAATATTATTTCTTATAAAATTCATCATAACTTGACATCCTTTATTTTGTAATATTACCCTACAAAAATATGTGAAAAATATACCTTAGTTATAAAATAAGTTAATGCTGTTTAAATATTTTCTATTGTTGCATTCAAATATTTTGTTGAAACCTTGTAATGATTTTTACTTTTTGTAAATTTCAACGTTTGAAATTTTTAAATTTTAGTGAAGGCGAATTGGATTATTCTTAATATATTGGATAAAATTTTAGATTAAGATTTCAAATATTAACTTTTTTAGAGATGACAAAGAAAAAGAGATTTTTTTAATGCCATGATATATAGTATTATAAAATTAAATATAGGTTTAGATGTATTCGATTTATTGCTTATAGTTTAAGATATTGGAAATAATTTATTCTTATAATCTTTTGAAAGTGATGACTAAGGGCTGTTTGCTTTCTTTGTTTTCTTTTTTGTTGTTGTCTTTGTAAATTAAGAAATGGTCGTTATAATCATGTTTAGTTAAACTTGTTTGTATATTTCATTTTAAAAATAAAAAATGGCAACTATTTTACGAAAATGTAAAATTCATGTTTTCGTGATTTTTGAAAATAGGTTTCATCTATTTTTGAAACTTTTTTTCACAAAAACAAATCATATTGGTTTCTCTCCCTCTGTGCCGACTTCGTCTTCTGTGTCTTCACCGATGTTGCAATTTCTCCATGTTTGTTTTCATATCTATTGGTTGCTGCGATTTCTGTAGGTTTGTTTTATCTGTTGCTTGTGTGTGTTTTTGTATCTGTTAGTTGACTAGCTATTGTCGTTACTTGCGTTCATCGACTTCTCTTATTTCTCTTGTCCATAACATCAGACCCATCATACTTCTTGCGATCATCAATACTACTTTCTTGTTTTCCCTTTGTGTTACTCTGAGCTAAGTATATTGTTGATGAGTAGTAAGGTCAGTCACATTAGTTTGATAGTAAAAAAACAAAATAGAGAAACTAGGCGTGATGGTGCAACTTTGACTTGCATTTTGATGAACAACAATATCAATAGTTTCAGATTTAAGAA
The DNA here is from genome assembly GCA_025629805.1 of Erythroxylum baracoense. Taxonomy (NCBI): domain Eukaryota; kingdom Viridiplantae; phylum Streptophyta; class Magnoliopsida; order Malpighiales; family Erythroxylaceae; genus Erythroxylum; species Erythroxylum baracoense. The sequence continues at coordinate 14,741,760 of JAOTAY010000189.1, forward strand.
AGTTGAGACTTGAAAAGGAAGAGAGATATGAAGAAAATAACAATACTATATATGTAGCCATACTTATTAAAATGTCTTTGACAAAAAAGTTGAAAATTTGAGTAATTACAACTGGCAGACCATGTGTAGAATTACGTCAAATGTTGGAAGAGAACAGGGTTTTCTACTTTGAGCATAAGCTTCTGCATTTTGTTTTGTGATGATAAAGAAGATGATGCACTCTCGTTCTGTGTTATTCCTCTGAACAACAATTTTTTTAACTATAATGAGTTCTCTGATGATTAGCAGAGCTCTTCATTTGATCATGATGTGTTTCAGTTCTTCAGTTAAGACTTCACCTCCTCTACTAAACCTACTAATAACTTCATCTTTTGTGGCAAGCTAATCCTTTATAAAGACGAAACACATAACCATAAACAAGAAGTGGAAACAATAGTCAGAATCACGTTATTAAAATCGAAACTTGACATTTATAAAAGATTAGAAATGTTTATAGCCATAAAGGGATGTTTTCTTCTTAGTCCTCACATCATTTTAAAATAGAGATAGATAATGGTGTTTTCTTCTTAATCCTCACATCATTTAACATGGCATAAAGTGAAGCATAGAGTATAAATGTTTATGGCGACAAAGGGATGTTTTCTTTTTAGTCCTCACATCATTTTAATGTGGAGATAGCTAATGGTGTTTTCTTTTTGTCCTCATGTCATTTAATGTGACATATTTATACCCTACGTTGCAATAAATTTATATCCCATGCTAGTTTAATAAATGAACTGAAATATACGTATTTATGCCTGAGTTGCAATCAATTTATATCCCTTGGTTTAATAAGTGAACTGAAATATTAAATGCATATGAACGACTGAGTTGCAATCAATTTATATCCCATGTTGGTTTAATAAATGAACTGAAATATTAAATGCATATGTACGCCTGAGTTGAATTTGATTGTATCTAACAATTGAGCATTAAATAAATTAGAATCCAAGTTGAACATTAAGAATAATAAATAATTGAACCTGGAAGTTGTGTCCTTGGTAGCTTCGGTAATTAAAAGGAGTTGGGAAGTGTTGCTGGGTTGTTAGTAGATGATGCGTAGCTGGGTGTGACTAAGATGTTGGTTGACGTCTAATAGCAACCAACTCATTATCATCTAATTATAACACCCAAAATGCTTCAAAAATTATATATATATTAATCTCAGTTGCAAACTCACCAATGCATCCATATTCTTCGTATTTATAATCCATATTTATAATAATCTAACAATAAAGTAATTATAATATTTTTTAGAAATTGTTGTGGTTGTCACATGCTTATCTTGAACCATGTTTAGCATTTAACACTTTGTAGAAATTATTGTGATTGATGTCACTTGTATGTTATTACATTTAGTGATGCAAAGCTTGAACAATATGAACGATTCCAATGATTGTATGGAATAAAATGAAAAATATGGGGTATAGAATGATACTATAGAGATGTATTTAATCTCCTTGATGTTTGAAGAAGTGAAGAAAGGAAATCGAACGAATATTACCTTTTCCAATCTAGTTAGAAGAATATTAAAGCAGGGCTTCAAACAAAATTCAAGAAGGAGTATACTGATATTCAATTAAAGAATAAGTATAATGGATTAAGGGCTAGATTGAAGAATTTCAAGAACTTACTCAAAGAAACAGGAATCAGTTACAACTCTTTTATTGGTGAAGTTAATGCTACAAATGAATGTTAGGAAAATCTATTTAAGGTAAAATATGTCTTTTATTTTATTAATATATCATATTATACAATATTCATTCTCGTATTCCTTTTTCATTATTATAGGTGCATAAAATGGCTCACAGATTCAAGAAAAAAGGGTGTAAGGAATTTTAGACTTGTGTCATATTTTTAGAGATACTACTGCAACTGGTATGCATGCATATCCAACAACTAAATCTCCATTGAATAAAAGAGGAACATGGAAATGATGATAATGAAGATTACTCGTATAATGAAAAAGAAGATCAAGATAAAAGTTCTCCATCTAAGATAAAGAAATCTCCTAAGAACAAGAAGGCAAAGAAGACATATTCTAACATTGTAGAAGAAGCCTTACTTATACTTGGTGAACAATCAAAAAGGAAGAATGATTTACTTGAGAAAAAACTAAGTGAAACATCATCCATTGTAGAGAATAGATCTCAAGAGTTTACCATAATAATGGAATGTCTGAATTCTTTAGATGGATTAGGTGTTGACAGTGTGCAATATGGAAAAGCTATGAAGGCTTTACATGATTCTCCACTTTATAGGGATATTTTTATGAACATAACAAAAACAAGGAAGTTGGATTGGATTATGTCGCTTTAGTTATATTTTCATGTTATTGCATATCAAATTCTTATTAATTTGGTACTTTTATAATAAGCACTATTCTATATTTTGAACATTTTAAATTTATCCTTTGTATGAATATTTGACTTAATTTTATGTTTATAGTTTGTATGAATATTTTTTCTATATTTGATTAAATTTACTTGATTGAATGTTTTATTAATTATTTAATGTTGGCATTGTAAATTCATGGATTTCTTATTAGATTTCGAATCAGATTATGATGATATACGGAAGAAGGGAATCGTTATTTTTGTAGCTGGGGGAGAGAACAAATATTTTCATTTACAAAAGCAACCATATAGAACTTTTGCTCTACCTGGTCATAATTGGATATTAGAACTTTTGAATGGGAATCCTACAAGGATTTATGAAAACTTAAGAATGAAAAAGATAATCTTCTTAAGCTTATGTGATGAGTTGAAAAGTTTACGAGGCTTAAAGGCAACAAGTCATTTAATTGTGGAGGAACAAGTAGGAATTTTCTTGATGACTATAGGGCATAGTGAGACAACTAGAGACAATGCAGAACACTTTCAACATTCGACCTAGACAATTTTGAAGTACTTTCGTAAAGTCTTATATGCAGTTAATCGCCTTGCAAAAAGAGTCATTACTCTATCATCTTTTACTAATACACCTCTCGAGATTCAACATAAATCAAAATTCTTTCCATATTTTCATTTACATTCATATATTTAATTACTATTTTAATTATGTCCTTATGATTAATAATTATTTTAATATATTTTTAATTTTTTAGGATTGTATAGGAGCAATAGATGGTACACATACTTATGCATATGTTCTGATCGATGAACAAATATCATACAGGGGCAAAAGAATTAATCCAACCCAAAATATTATGTGTTGTTGCTCATTTGACATGCATTTTACATATGTAATGGCTGGATGAGAAGGTACTGCAAATGACTATCCAGTTCTTTTAGAAATAGTGACAAATCCAGCGAATCAATTTCCTGTGTCTCCATAAGATATTATATTATTTTAAATAAACATAGTAACTATGATTCATTTTTAATATCTTTTTGTTAGTATTATGTTCTTTCTATATTAGGTAAGTACTATTTGGTTGACTTGGGCTATACTAATATGCCTAGGTGTCTTTCACCATACCGAGTGAAAGATATCATTTGCGAGATTATAGAGACAAAGGAAGACCTCAAAGGTCCACAGGAATTATTTAACTACAAGCATTCTTCATTAAAAAATGTTATTGAAAGATGTTTTGACGTTTTAAAAGCAAGATTCCTTATACTTAAAAACATGTTGAGTTATGATATGAAGAAACAAAAATACATTGTTATTGCTTGTTGTGTTATTCACAATTATATTAGAATGTATGGACAAAGTGATGCGTTATTTTGACAGTTGTGCCGAAAATGAAGAACAAATTAGGGAAAGTGAAAATGAAGATGCAAGTTCTCAAGTAGAGCATAATATCACTCCAGTACAACTTCGAGATATGTCTTGGAAGTAAGATGAAATTGCTAGGCAAATGTGGAGTGATTATATTATTTCTAATTGATTTATGTTTCTTTTTATAAATGATAGTACTATTATGTTTTCAAGAATTATAATAT
>JAOTAY010000189.1:14745845-14778180 GCA_025629805.1 Erythroxylum baracoense
TATTTTTAATTAATAGGATAATTCATGATTGATATTTATTTAATAAATTTTATAAGACATTAAAATTAAATTAATTTATAATTAATAATAATTATCACTAAAATATAATTATATTGATATTAATACTTTATAGTTTTTATTTAAAAAATAAAATCAGAAAACCAAAATTGACAAATTGTCCGTAGATTAACATAATTAGGCTTTAGGCGGTTCATAATTTTTAAAAAAGTGATAATTCGACAATTATTTGACAAATATGGTTTAAGAAATATCTTACTTATTTAATTATTTATTTTTAATTAATAGGATAATTCATGATTGATATTTATTTAATAAATTTTATAAGACATTAAAATTAAATTAATTTGTAATTAATAATAATTATCAATAAAATATAATTATATTGATATTAATAATTTATAGTTTTTATTTAAAAATTATAATCAGAAAACTAAAACTGACAAACTGTTCATAGATTAACATAACTAGGGTTTAGTCGGTTCATTTCCGGTCTCCATCATTGGGAATAAGGGAAATTAAAGCTTTGAAAATCGGCCAGTAGACTGGAAGCGTACGACTCATTTTCCTGTGCCTCACCATATGGACCGTCCCCTGTTGAGTGTCCACTTCACTCTAGTTCTGAGGGATGTTAATGGGCTGGCCCGCGATCGACTTTGGCCATAGTGGCCCGTGACTCGGCTCACCTACAGGCTGATCGGCCCACCCACAAGTCCACCTATAGGCTCGTAGGGCCATGGACAGGCCGACTGGCCCGACCTGACCCGTCATTTATTTTTTAAATACAAAATATTTAAAACGACGTCATTTTAAAAATAAACAGAGAGGTCAGCCAACCACGACTGACGAGTCCACTTATGACTCGATCAATCCAACCCGTGACCTAATCAACGTGAGCTAAAAGTGAGCCAGAGCGAGCCACTTTTGACATGTCTACTAGTTCTTAAAGAATGATCACGTTATTATAATATTAACGATAATCAGCGTACAATGATCACGTTATTATAATATTAACGATAACCAGCGTACAACTTACTTCTAACCCGGCCCGGTCGTAGATGTTATGTAGTTAGAGAAATCGTCTAGCTTGGAGACAAGTATTACTGTATATAATTGGTTTGCGTTTGCTTAGCTATATGTTAGCTTGGTAAAACGTCTAATAGACAATAGAGACCAATGATGTTTAATGCTAATATGAGACCAAGGCTTTCTTTTAACGTAATAATATATAATAAGAAACATCACTTATATTAAATAATGGCTTACCGTAAATTTAGTTTTTTTTTTTTGAGAAAAAGAAGAAAAAATTACTGTTTTGAACTGATAATGTAAGAAAGAAAGAAAGAATAGGTATCCTCCTTTATTTCAAAGAAAATCTAGGAGACCCTAACTCTCCTCTACCAAAGGGTTTAAACGGTGTGGTTCTGGTAATTAGATGGGCGATGAGAAATCCTCGATCGTGATGGGCACTAGTAGAGAGCGCGAGAGAGATCGGGAACTTCTCATCCCTGTTGACGACTCCGCCACTCATGACGCCGCTTCTAAACCTTCCTCCTCTTCTTCCTCTTCCTTATCCCATCGCGAGGTTTCGCTTTTTCTTTTTTTCTTCGCCCTTTGTTTACTTGCTGTTTTCGGAGTTAGTTGATTAGTTTTTGGAGTTCATTTGTGAACTTAATATTGCTTCGAGCTTGATGCGGGTAGTTGAATTGGATGCTTTTGCATGGTTTGCGTTGTAGCTTTCCTGTAATTTCAAATTTTATAATCATATTCTTTCATTTCTCTAGATTGGACTTATTTTCTGAGAATTTGCTACAAGAGTTATTATCTTTAATTGGATTTTCTTGTTTTTGACCGTCTGTGTCAGCTCGCTTCCTTGTGTACGATTCTTTTTCATTAATTGAATTATTTTTTTTGTGTGAATTGAGGTAAACTTTGCTGTCTACTTGATTGTGCTTGGAGGTCTTCCCAAAAAAATTGGAATCCAACTTCAACGTGTCCATGAGTTGACAAGTCTTTAACTCTTGCATGCTTAACTCAGATTCCTTTAGGACTCTTTACTTCTGCTTTTGACTATTTTACATGACAAAGTCCTTAGCTAAAGCTGTTTATGAAGTGTTTTAATTAGTATTTCTCACATCTTTGTGTGCTCTTGGATTCTTGTTTGGTTTTTCTGTCACCTAACATTTGTTATATGCCTTTGTTTTTTTCTTATGTAGACATTTTACAAAGTCATTAGGAGCTGGGCTTCAAAAAAGTTTATGACTGGATGGTACAAAATGTTTCTCCTATCCCTTTAACTGGTTGGATTTTATAAATGCATCTTTCATGTTTTCATTCGGGTTTCTGTAGTTGAGACATCAATTTACTGACAATCAAGTCCGACATTTTCGTTATTGTTGTTAAGATTTCCTTTTGAGGTTTAACACTTCTCTTAGTGTTCAAGTTATTGAGCTGTAATTCTTTATCCATAGGTTAATGGATGGATTTCATCTCTTTGCATACAGGTGACACCAAATTAGAATGTCAATAATTTTAGTTATTTGGGGAAAAAATGTTAAAAGGGGCCATGGATAAAATCTTTAATGCTATTAGCTTCATAGGTTCACGAGAGTTTTACACAGCAGCACAATGTATTTTTAGACGAACTTGCGTTTTTGGAAATCATTAGGTTGGTAGAAACCCTAATAAAAGAGTTAAAAGAATTAATTAAGATGGGTCATGTTGTTTATATTTCACGTTCCTTCTTAGTTGATTGGTTTTTGGTCCCAAATCCACATCTATCCCACTCTTTGCTTTAGAGTTGAAGATATGCCAGTTTGATATTTTACAAAAGTTTGGTCCTCTTGAATCTCGTGAAATTAAGTATTCATGCAACGTAATGAAGGATTATGTCTAATCTTTACAATTTCTCCATGGACTATAACTTTATATGGCTGTCTTACATTTGTTCTTTTTCTTCTATGGATAAGTTGTTTAAGCTTTGGCCCTTTGTTAAAGATATATGGACCTTTCTGTCTATTTATAGAGTTGTTTGTAGTTGTTTTTTCTACTTATGAGGTCTTTTGAATTTCGCTATTTTAACTGTTTGTCCTTTTCTGATACTTTTAGGTCCTCTATTAGTATATACTAGGAAGGCTAAAAAGCGGTTAATGAGAGAAGAGGGACCAAATAGCAATGAATAGGGGGCTAATTAGCAAATAAAGATAACTAAACCTATTAGGTCAGTGGGGGTGGGGAGAAGAAGGGATTATTGTGTATTTTTCCTTTTGGAAGCTGTTAGCTAGGACTGAGGCTTTGCAGTAGTCAGTGGGGGGAGAATTCTTGGAGTCTCCATTGTTACCTTTCCCTTTTGTTACTACTATTCAATATACTGTTGTTCTCTTTTCCTACTGTTGCTGGTGTGCTCTGTTATCGCTCTGCTGTTGTGATCTATTGCTATGTTCCGTTTGCTGTGTGAGTTGTTGAGAGCTGGTGTCTAATAGATACAAGTTTCAAAATGGTATTTTATGTCATTGAATGCTTCTAGGGCTTGGCTTAGAAGTAGGAAATTTGAGGATACGTAGTTGTTTCTATTTTACTTGATCTACTAGAAATGGGCCTTTTGTATTGAGGAAGTAATAAACTTTTGTTAAGATATTATTGTTGCTCTTTGATTGCTAGGAAACTGAGTGCCTGTTTTCTTTTATGGTCTTGGTTTTCCCTACTCAATTATAGATACGATGACATTATATTTTAGTGTTTGAACCTAGAACCTTTTTTTGTTTGGAAAAAATCATGAAATCTATGGATCTAATCTTTCTTTCATTAAAATATTTGACATACTATTTGAATAGTGATATCCATGCTAGATGTTTTAATGTCATATTGATAGTTCACTCATTCTTGGTTGTTTTGCAGTGTCATCCTGTTTCCCATTGCTGTTACTTTTTATGTAACCTGGTGGTTTATTCACTTTGTTGATGGATTTTTCTCTCCAATATATACTCAACTTGGAATTGATTTTTTCGGTAAGCTTGCATCTAAGTTGCAAAACATATGTTATTCTCCCTGTTCTAGATACATGTGGATGATCAATCATTATTGATGAAGCAGAGCAATGTTGTTATGGAATTAAGACAATTTTTGCTTCTAAGTAGAGATTGAATTGAAAAATTCACTCTTCTTTTCCATGTCGGATATGGAGATCAAATATTAAGTTGGAAATTATATTCTTCTTTTTACTCAAATTTTTTGTAAAGCACAAAAATTGATTCTTAAATCATATAATCGACATTGTCGTGTGAATTTGGTCTCCTTTTTCAAGTCAAGCTTGGAAATGCATGCAATATATATGGTGTATTTGATCACCAGTACTCAGATTTTGTTGTGGCGATTTGGTTTTCAAAATCTAACGTATGTTATGTAGGAAAAAGAAAAGACTTAAAGTTAATCCAATCTTAGGTTAATTTCTAGTTGAATTATATATATCTAAAGCAAAATACTTTATAGAATATTTACTTTAACCTATTACTCATTGTGGATTGTTCTGGTTGTGCCACTAAATTCATGGAAGTTAGTTTTCATTATATCCTTTGGGCTTTCATTGTCCTTTTAAAGTAGCTGACATCTTTGGATAATCCCACTTCATAACAATGCAAGGATAGGTACTAGACAATCCTGTTGTTACTTGTTGTGTCATGGACCAAGAGAATTTTTGAGCTGAATTGGGCCTGCAACATTTTTCAGCAGCTATTACTATAGCTTGTATACCAACTAATTAGTTATGCTGGTTGTTATGTGATGTAGGATAAATAGAAGAAATATTAACTAGTAGCTAACTCACAAAATTTGGGACATATGGCTGATACTAGACTGCTGGGATATCAAATTTCAGGTTTGGATGCTGAAATTTGAGATTGGAATGCTGAAATTTCAGATTTGGTAGCTTGGTTTTTAGGGTTTAATTATTGGAACTTTATGCTAGAATTTCAGTGTTTGATATGACTGAAATTTAGATTCGATATGGTTGGAATTTGGGTCTTTGGTTGTTGGAACTTTAGGTTAAAATTACTAAAACTTAGTGAAGAACACAAACGATGGATGTTAGGAAACTAGGAGTTGCTCTTTGGGTCTAAGAATCACTTTTATAAGAAAACATCACACCTTCTAATTGAAAATTCAAATCTGTAGAAAAAATTCCGGATAACTTATTATTGAAGGGTTGAGTACAAACATATTTTGAAAGAAGAATATGTTTCTTTTAATTCTTGAATAAGTCTTTCATTAAATTTCTGTACCCTTCTATATACAATAATCTGGTAATCATAAAATGGAAAATATCCTAATCAAATACCTTATAATTTGCATAATAACATAATGACAAACTAATAGAACTAATAAAAGAAAATTTTACTTCTACATATTTACAGTCAGATAATGAGAATCTCCTACATATTTACAGTTCTTAGAATCCTTATTCTAGTAGGAAAAGGTTCTAAAATATCTATATCTGAATCCTATCTTAATAAGAATTCTTTATCCTTAAACGAACTTAAGTTCTAAACAAACTAGGACAATATATCTAACTTATTATTATTTCCTATCTAATAAGGAAAACATAGCATAAAGTAAGTTGTCTTTGCTATCACTTCAATTCCCATTCTTTATCCCATCAAATTGAACTTGTTAACTAATTTGCCCTCTTTTATTTCGTTTATAAACTCTAAGCTCTCTTGCATTATTATGATTATATCATTTGTCTTCTAGCTTATTATAGCTGTTAATGATGTCATTAGTTTATAGAAAGATTGTATAGCTAGCCAATTCTATCATTGGTCTTCTAGCTCATTATAGTAGTCAATGATGTCGTCAGTTTCTAGAGCGATTCAGTAATTAGTTAGTCAATGATGAATTAATGAGTAGCTATATACATGGCAAGTTATGTATGGGTATGGCACGGAAATATAATAAAAAATTCCTCCCTCATTTCTGCCCTTTCTCATTCTTTTCTCACCTAAATCCTTTCTTTTCTCATCTTATTTCCCTTCTTTTGCTTCATTGAGCAACTTCTATGATCCAACACTGTTCATGAGTCAAGAACAGGACAGTTTGGTACCAGAACAGTCTAATCTAAAGGCACCAATTAGCAAACTTAGAACTATGGCTAAGAAGGACAAGGCCACAGCTAATGAAACTAATCAGTTGCAAAACCTGGAAGAGCACATCAATATCTTGGACCAAGGAGGGTAAGAATTTATGTGTGAAATTTATAGCCATTTGGAATCTCACAATCAACTATTCCAGGAGCAGACAGAGGTTCAATAAGCCATCCAAACTAACCAACAATAAATGAGAGGAATTTTTTGATTAAATTTCCATGTATTCATACATTGCTTGCCACATAGATGGCCAATCATTAGCTTATCAGTGACTAACAAACTGCATAATCTTTCTAGAAATTGATGACTTCACTGACAACTATAATGAGCTAGAAGACAGAGAATAGAAATTCCTTCTCATAACAACTAGCATAACTAATTAGCGGGTATATTAGCTACAGTAATAGCTGCTGAAGAACACTGCAGGCCCAATTTAGCTCAAAATTCTCTTGGTCCATGACAGTTAGATTCAAATTTCAGGTGGTCTTGCATCTGTTGGTGTTTCTGGATGTTGGCCTGCAAAGTGGGAGGTTGAGGTCGTCAATCATAGCTATATGTAGTTTTTTCCTATACTACCTTAATTAGTTTTCTGTAAGTCTTTATGGTGGATTCTCGTAAGGAATGTACCTTCCTGACTTGATTCTTAAGAGTGGTTCACAATTCTATCAATGTTTCCAAGTGGTAATTTGATCGGATCTGCTCCTCTTCAACCAATCTTATTCAGCGGGAGTTTCCTTCCTAAGAACAAAATTTTGTTCACCTATTAATACAAAAGACTTCTTTCTGCATTAGGATTATTAGTTACACTCTTATTTTGGAAGGTTGGTTCCTAATATGGATAGTGTCTCTTGAAATGCCTTTTGGATATGTAATGCTTCAGGGAAAAGGAAAGCCAATGCCAGAACTTGCTTTTATTTCAACATATGAAAGATTTGGCTTATATCTTGTAAAAAAACTGTTTGCTAAAAATGCTAATTTTCTATGCTAAAAAACTAATTTTCTACAGCTTATGAGCCATTAATACTTATGATTCTTGGTTAGGTCTTGGGTTTGTAACTTCCATGACCTTCATTTTCCTTGTTGGGGTCTTCATGTCATCTTGGCTGGGAGCTTCTGTCCTTGGCCTTGGAGAGTGGTTTATTAAGAGGATGCCTTTTGTTCGGCATATCTATAATGCTTCCAAGCAAATTAGTGCTGCTATATCGCCAGGTATGTTTCTGAGTTGATTCTTAGGCGTAAGAACAACAAAAAATTCTACATTATTCACTTGTACCTATGTGTTGTTGCAGACCAAAATACCCAAGCATTCAAGGAAGTGGCCATCATCAGGCATCCACGTATTGGTGAATATGCATTTGGGTTCATTACATCCTCTATCATCCTTCAGGTGAATGAATTTTAGGTTATTGTAAATGAATTTCAATTATTTGTGGAAACATATCAATTAGTAGAACCGTTGATAACATAACCTTTCTTGTTATTGCCACTGGATTAGAATTCTGATCGTTGCTAAGTCCTAAATGATTAATGAATTTAGTTTTCATATATTTTTTTTTGGTTTGATGTGGATAGGTATTGTGCTTCAATGATATGAGATAATGTTATCAAACTAACCTTGTGATTAAGGGCTCAAAAATGTTGGATGCGAACTATTGTGGGCATGAGGAGCTATGTTGTGTCTATGTTCCCACAAATCATTTATACATTGGTGATATTTTCCTGGTCAATGCCAAGGATGTCATCAGACCAAATCTTTCTGTCAGGGAAGGAATTGGTGAGTTACACTTTTTCATAATGACTTGTGTCTCTCACTTCAATACAGAATGCTCTGCCATTATCAACTTTACCTTACAGAGTTGTAAAATTGCTCGATGTAGCTTTTTTTTATTGTTTTTGTTTATTTAGGTTGTTGTCTTTAATATCTCATAAAGCTTCTATTTATCAAGGGAGCCTCTTTTCTTAAACAGCTTGATTTCTTTCATAGTTCTTGACGTGGAAGTTTCTTTTTATTGGTCCCTTAATCAAGTTGTTTTCTTAATTAGCAGAAATTGTTGTCTCGGGGGGAATGTCAATCCCACAAACCCTGTCAACACTGGATCCACGAATTCCAGTGGATAGAAGTAATGCTGATAGAAGTTGAATGTAAGGTAAGATAGAACCGTGCATTTATTAGTTCCATTGGTTTCAGATCAAGTTATTTGAATCGCCCTCAGTAACGCTGGATTTCGTTGGTGGATGTTCAGATTCTGGTGGCTCAGTGTAACAGACTGTCCATGTAGAATGTAAATCTATTCGTCGGGCTGATACTATAGGCAGTTAGCTTCTGTGTTATGGGTTTTTTTTTTTTTTTATCATCCCACTACATATAGAATAGAATGATTATATGGAAATTCTTGTTGAAATGACTTCTTTGGCATTCTAACACCCTTAATGTACATGACACAAATTTTCAACGCCGCTTACATTTTCTCTCCCTTATGTATTTGGGCTTGAGTTGGTGTTTCAACAAATTCTTGTTTACTAAATTGTTTTGCTGAATCTTCTGATTTAACAGCCGAAAGAAAGGTAAGGAATAGAGAATTTCAGAGCGTGAAAGAAATGAAAGAAAACGAATTGATTCTGTTATGGCATAAAACATTAGGCTGTTGCATAAGGGCTGTATATGATTTAAACTAGAAAAGCCAATCAGCTAGCTATGGATTTTGTTTACCGACATAGAAGATTCAACCATAATAAGTGAGGTGTATGTTGTTGACTTTAGTATCAATTTTGTACTTTAATATTATTAAAATGGTATTTATTGCACTTTGAATAAGGTGTGAAAGTGCAATAGTTATGACTAATATTTTATTTAAATCTTTTATGACACATTAAGGTGAAAAGTATATTTTTAGTCAATGCCTAAATAAATCATGTTTAAGATAGTTGAAATTACCTAGTTATGACATTATATAAGTTAAATTAATAACTCATATATTAAGAGAATATTCAAATTTTAATTTTGCTAGGATTTAGGGTTGTGCTAGTACTAGTTTGAAAACGTTTTAAATGTAACGTGATATCAAAGATAACAGTAGAGATTGATTTAGACTTACTAAAATATTAGGCAACAATTCATACCTTTTGCCAAGATTAAATTGGCGCATTTGATTAAGTGATATATTCTTACAAATACAGTAGTCTATTTGATTTGTTTATTGTGGCTATTGGAGCTTTTAAAGATGACAAAAAGCTCACAGTTTCGTTTGATTCGAAGTTAACGAGTTAAGTTCATGTTTATTGGGATTTAAGGTTAGGTTTGAGTTAAGGGGCTAATCGGAGGCTCAATCCAAACAGCCCAAGCGGTCTGATTTTCTACTACAAGATGATGTATTTTTGGAATGAAACTTTAAGAAATTTAAGCTTAAGATGATGTTGTTATGAGAAGTTTCTCCAAGATGACATCATATAGTAATAGCGTGCCTAGAACTAGGTTTGGTGGGTTAGTGGTTAGATCGGGCTTAGCTTGATCTATTTTTATCGCTATTTACAACAATTCCTTCTCTTACAAGATCCTTATTTATAAGGTTAGCTTTTAGGAATCTCCTTTGAAGCCCAAAGAGAAATTCCCATGTTACATTCTCATTTAGTCCATCTGTCTATTTACTCGGAGCTATGCCATAACCAATTTAATGTTTTTATCTATGGTGATATTAGTATGTTACTGTATAAAGGATCAAACTCAACGAAAAGACAAAAATGAGTAAATGAGCCATTGAATTAATTAAGTAATCACATGATGGACAAAATGAACAAAGTGAAACACATGCAATTTACGTGAAGGATCCAAATAAAGAGGAATCAAATATATAAAGACTTAAACAAATCATCATAATATTTCTTGTATAATTATCTTGATCTTTTCAATAAGATATTTTCGAGTAAGGTATAATGCATAATTTCTTTCATAATTAGGAGAATATTTGTTTTGATCATCTAAAAAAATCCCTTTAAATAAACTTTGGGGAAAACTTTTGAAATGATTATGAAATGTGTTTTGATCTTTAAAAAAATTTTAAAAGTTTTTAAAAAGTTGTTTAAGAAAGTTTTGTCAGTAGTGAGGATTTGAATAGCTAATATTAACATTTTGGATAGACTAGTTGGCAAGTGTGATAATATACTTGACTAGCGTCTCTTAGAAACATGAACTAATAGTTTGTGATTAAATTGGTTGATCAGTGTACTAAAATTGTTAACTAACGGACCATAATAGTTGACTAATGTTACTATTAGTAGAATGGCTAGTTTTTATTGTTAGCGACTATTTTAGGTTGTTTTGAGTATAAGTAAACCATATATGAGTTATGAGAAGTATGTTGGACATACTGGAGAGTTGTTGAGAGCTTTGAAAGAGCAGATTGCTCTTGAGTATGTATGTGTGCATTGTATAAATCATCCTAAGTTTTAATTCATTGATTTGAGTAAGAAAGGGAGTTTTAAAGTTGTATATGGTTTTACTGGTAGAACATTTGTATGAATTGCTTAGGGTTCATTGTGAAGGTTCCTATTTGCTTATTGTAAAAAAGATATCGTATGGAGAGTTGCTCTTTACCTATTGAATAAAGAAGATAATAAATTCTCAAGTAGAGCTTAAGGAGTGGACATAGGTCAAGGCTATTTAATCGAACCATTATAAATCAATTTTATCTCTCTTTCTTTACTATCTTTTTATTATTCTTGTGTTTATTTTGTAATTGTTTATGTGAATTTGTCATAACTATGCATTAGTTTAGAAATAGAATAAAAGCTAAATATACACAATTCATCCCTCTTGTGTGGCATCTTAGGAAGAATACTCTACTATCTAAAATGATCATCTAGGAAATTGTTGGGGGTTAGATAAGTGTTTGATTCGAAATGTATTTTTAAGTTTGAGAGATGTGGATTATTACGTTGGATAAAGGTTCTAGTTGGCAACCACAATTATATACCACCTTCCTTATCCTATTAATGTTTTCATAATACCTATTTGACAACTTGCAATTGCTCCTTTTTTTTTTCCAAGGAGTGTTATTTGTAGTCGCATATTTAGAAATACAAATTCTCCTACCTTAACTACTTGTCTGAAATTCTTCTATTAGCTTATTGCTTCATCTTATATTGTGCTTTATTTAAGTAGAATTTGGTTATTGACAATGCTACTTCCCTATCCTTCACGACTTGATCTATCATTAAGATTTTAGAATCAACCACAATGTAAGGCATGTATATGAGTGTGGGTACTATTGTGTTGTTTCAACTCTTAAAGTTCTCTCTATCTTCTCTATAAAAAAATTACTTATAACCTAAGACAAGGGCACTTATCATTGATAAATAATATAGTAACAAGTAGAATGTTGATCCTACGAGGAAGCTAAAATGGTTTAGATCAATCTCCTACTATTACTTAGACAAAAAGTTAAGATAGGTTGATTTATTAACGGAGTCGAATAATAAAACGAGATAAAATCTAAAAAAAATGTAAACTAATAAAAATAGACAAAAGTAAATAGTTGAGTAAAAATTTAAATATAAGCAATATCTAGATAAGGATTTCCCTTAGATCTTTGCAATCATAATTTAATAAACTTATAAAGTTACCATAATCTAGACATTTCGAAGTTTCTAGGTTATGAAATCACTTTCTCTTGAATCATAACTATTTATCTTTAGGTTGATTAATTGATATCTCTATCCAATTAAACTCCTAAGAATGCTTTAGGTTTTGTGAATTTCTATGAACGGTTTATGTAAGCCTATTTCTAGTACCTCATGCAATTCGTACTATCTAAGTCATGGTCTACATATATGTATGTTTTCTTGAATAGTCCACATGCTAAATAATATAAGATCTAATTGATAATATAATTAGATTGATGTTAAGAATATACAAAGATATTATACAAAAATAAATTGACTTCATAAATAATATTGAATCAATCCTTAAAAAAGACAATAAGAAGGTTCATCTAAATTATTTTTCATTAACAAATACAAGTGAAAAAAATATCAAGGTAAAAAATTATATATAAAATATTTATATTTAAATAAGCTTTGATCTATTGGGATGATCTTTGATGTGATTTATGTAACCAAATAAAATTATAATAAAGATCACTGTGCAAATACATTATTGCTCTTATAGTCTAGTTTAATGAATATGAGTGTTGATCCCATGAGTACTTCAAGTACTAGTACTAATTATCTTTCTATTTTCTAATCTTAAAAAATAATTTTACTACAAGCAAATATTAACAAAACTAAAGTTAATAATTTAATATAACAATCCAACGTAATAGATAAGAATGAGCAATTTTCAAGACACACGTTCTCGTATAGTAACTGTAAACATGTGGACCTTCAAAGACATGGTTCCTGCCTATGCAAAGTTACATACCTGTGTATATTGCCCCTGTAAGCTTCTGTGACTGTGTAAAGTCATGAATTGAGGTATTTTTGGAGATACACAGTCACCTGCACCATCGTGTAAGTGCCCTTGTATATCCTAAAGAACCTAGTTTATTGTTATACAAGGATATTATTGACAAACACATTAAAGAGAAGCAATTGAACTCAAAAAGAGGAAATTAGAGTCATTAGAGACACCTGAAAAGGAAGAGTAAACACAAAAATAGGCCGCATATCATAAGAAAGTAGATCAAAACATGGGAACATCATTATAAATTCCAGCTTTCTAGGATTTCCAAATCAAGTCTTCAAGCTGATTCATTATTTTCTTATTCTATTTCATTGCCTTGTATACTAAATGTAAATAATTTTGTTTTGAACATGATTATGGATTGCTAAATTTATATTAAGGTTTTATTATTTAATTGTTTTATTTAACTTTTATCTTATTGAATTCAATATAATCTTACTTTGTGATATTGTTATGTTCATACTTGATAAGAAATCGAGAGATTAAATCAAGGTATTTGTGTTAAATTGTAGAATGAGAGTTAATACCTTAATAGATTACAAATATCAGCTTGATAAACAATTGAAGAGAGATCTTAATTGTAAGTTAATAGTCTTTAGGATTGCTTCAAATCTAAATGAGTAGTTAGGAGTTATTTTGGAAATCAAGAGATTTCAACTCAATTGTTATCTATTTCAGTTAAGATTATTTGATTAGATCTTGAGAGACGGTAATAAAAATCTTTGGGTATCTAGGATTGAACGTAATTGAATTAACAAGGTAAAGGGAAGACAAAACAAGGATAGAATAATCCCTAATTTTTTATTATTGAGTAATTTCGATTTTATTGCTATTTTTACTAGTTCAATTATCAAATTTTATTATTTTATTTTAATTTTAGTTAATTCAATCTTTTATTACCTTAAATAAAGTGCATTCAAAATTTTAGGTGACTATATCTAATCCTTGTGGGATCAATATTAGTTATATTACAATATATGACTCGTATAGTTATGATATAGTATAAATTAGAGCAAATAAGTTTTTGGTGTCATTGTTGGGGATTGAGCTTTAGCATCTTATCCAATTTGAATTCCTTTAATTTAAGGAGTTTGATGTCTCTTTCTTGTGTGATTGCAAATGCATGAAAACAATGTCTACAAGAAGTTTAAGTAACGTAACGAACACAAAAGCTTCTAACATCACAAATCAAAAAAGGGAGATTCGAAAAGCAAAATGCCAATAAGTGATAGAAAGAAAAATGGTGGAGGAAAGAAATAAAAGAGAACAAAAATGGATCCTTATGGACTTCATAAGGCCAAGGTTCAAGGAAAATCAGTAAGGGATAATGAGACCACCAGTGTAGACTAATACATTCAAAATCAAATTAGCATTGCTGAATATGTTATAGGTCAACATGGAATTTTATGGACTGGCCAATGAGGGTCCCAATTCTCATCTGACCAACTTCTTGGAAATTTGTGGCAAGTTCAGATACAATGGGCTGTTAGAAGATGCAACCAAGATGAGGCTCTTTCCGTTTACAACCTAAAAATCAAGCCAAGGCATGGTTAAATTCACTCAACCTAGGTGACGACACAACATGGTAGTAGCTAGTTCAAGTCTTTTTGGATTAGTACTTCCCCTTAATGAAGACTAATAGACTCATAAAGGAAATCACAAATTTCTAGTAAAACGAAGGTGAGTCTTTACAAGAAGTATGAAAGCAATTCAAGGAATTGCAAAGAAGCTACCTACATCATAACTTGCAAAAGGAGTTCCTTTTGCAAATATTTTACAACTGAGTTAATCCACCCATGTGGGGCACCATTGATACAATAGTTGGTGGCTTTTTAATGAGGAAAATGGTTGAGGCAACACATGATTTGTTAAAAGAGATGGCAAATAATAATTGTTTATGGACATCGAAAAGAAGTAAATAGCAATCAACCTTTAGAGATCAAAAGAGAGTGCTTGTTGTAAATTCAGTGATAGTATTGTAATCTAAAGTAGCGAGCCTAGTCAAACAATTGAATAGTTTGAAAGCCACATCTTCCAGCCCACTCAATGCAATTTAGCATAGATACAAACTATATGGACAAGAAAGTCATATCACGTTTGATTGCTTCTTAGTGGTAATCAATAACATGGAGCAGCTCAACTTTATGAGAGCACATTATGGTCAAGGGGTAAAATCCCTACTTAATACTCATAATCTTAAGTGGAAGAACCACCCAAATGTTTGTGTGACTTAGGCGTAAGTATTATTCTTATGACTTTGTCAATTTTTAGGAAATTGGGGCTAGGCAATGTGAAACGACTTCGATGCTTATTCTTTTGGTGGATCAATTAATAAAGAAGCCATTTGGTGTGGTAGGAGATGTCATAGTTAACGTGCATAAATTCATTATTTCGATGGACTTCGTAGTGTTGGAATTTAAAGAGGATAGGAATTTCTTACTTATTCTTGGTAGGCCATTTATAAATATTAGAAGAGCTTTGATTGATTTCAGTGAAGGAAAACTCATCCTTTGGATTGGTGACAAATAAGTAGAATTTCATATGAATAAAGTATTGAAGAATTCTAAGGAAGGTGTCTCTTGCATGAAGATAGACGTAGTGGATGATGCATAAAAGAGCAAAAGGAGAGCTATAATGAAAAATTGAGTGTTGAAAAAATTGAAAATGAAGGAGAACAAGCCATTACGAAAAGTTAAGCATTTAATCAAATCAAGAGATCTTAGCGAGTTACCTACACATCTTAGGTATACATTTTTAGGCAAGGGTCACACTTTACTAATTATTATTTCAAACCAGCTGGATGGGAATAGGTGAAGAGAGTGGTAGAGATGATTAGGATGACTGTGAAAGCCACAATATCATATATAAGAGGAATAAGTCCGAATATGGTGATGCATAGGATTAATCTTGAAGAAGGAAGTAAGTCGGTGAGGGAAGGACAACGAAGGTTAAAACCTCACATGAAAGAAGTAGTCAAGAAGGAGGTAGTGAAGCTGTGAGATTTAGGGATCATTAACCTAATTTTGGATAGTGAATGGTATAATGTGTACCTAAGAAAGAAGGCACAATAGTGATGGAGAGTGAAAGTGGTGAGCTGATCTCTACTCATATAGTAACTGGTTAGAAAGTTTGTATTGATTATACGAAGCTTAACATGGTGATTATGAAGGATCACTTTCTTCTACCATTTGCTGATTAAATGATTGAAAGGGTGTTGTCCATGCATTCTATTATTTTCTTGATGGATACTCAGGATACAACCAGATTTTTATCTATCTGAAAGATCATAAGAGGACCACTTTCATATGTCCTTATGGAACATTTGCCTGTAGATGAATACCTTCTGGGTTATGTAATACATCAATAACTTTTCAAAGGTGTATGATGTCTATTTTTGCAGATATTATTGAGGAAACAATGAAGATTTTTATGGATGATTTTTTTATTTTTAGGAACTCTTTTGATCATTGCTTAACAAATTTGGATAGAGTTCTTCAAAGTTATGAAAAATCACTTTTGGTCCTAAACTGGGAGAAATGCCAATTTATATTACACGAGGATGTAGTTTTCAGATATAAGATATCATGCCATGGTGCAGAAGTGGATAGAGCCAAAACGGAGGTTATTGAGAAGCTTCCACCATCGATCAACATCAAAGCGTTCATGCATTTTTGGGATAGGCAGGACCTCTAACTAAGCTTTTAGTTAAAGATGTGCCTTTTATATTTGATGATAATTGTTTACTTGCTTTTAACAAGTTGAAGGAGGCACTTACTTCAGCACTAATATTGACATCACTAGACTAGTCATTACCATTCGAAGTCATGTGCGATACTAGTGACAAACCATTGGAAAAAGGCTACATGTTCTTTACTATGCAAGTAACACATTAACGGGTGCCAACAAAATTACGCCACTGCTGAGACATTAACGGGAGCCAACAAAATTACACCACTGCTGAGAAGGAATTGATAGAAGTTGTATTTGTATGTGACAATTTTCAGTCTTACCATTTGGGATCTAAAATGATCATTTATACGAACCATACAACGTTGAGGTATCTTTTTGCCAAAAAAGGCTCAAAATTGACACTTATCTGATGGGTGGCTAATGGTTTGATTAGGAGATATGTTTCACAGGAGGAGGTGTTAGACATGCTAACACATTGTCATGATTTTACTTATGCAAGGCATTATGGAGTAAACGAGATAGCAACTTAAGTATTGGAATGTAGTTTCTATTTGCCTAACTTGTTCAAAGATGCTCGTGAATTTGTAGCATAACATGACAGATGCCAAAGAGTGGGAAACATTTCAAAGAGAGATGAGATGCACTTTCTAACATTTTGGAGGTAGAAGGTTTCAATGTGGGGACTAGATTTCATGGAACCACTCCCATCCTTTATAGGGAACATCTACATTTTTGTTAGAGTGAATTATGTATTGCGATGGGTTGAAGAAATGGTGACTTCAACTAATGATGGTAAGTGTTTAGCAAGTTGTACCTAATGTAAAACCCTCAATATCCGCAAGTATACGAATCTTCAACTTGTAGTAATTGAGGTATTGATCCCATGAGGTATTACCTAAAACTAAATAAATCTAACTTTGTCTAAGGTTTAAAAATGTGATTTAGATGAAAACAAAAATAATCAGAAAATTAAGCAATCAAATATGAGTTGAGTGGAAATAAAATTTATAGATTAACACAATCAAATCAAATTGAGCACTTAACCAATTAATAATTGAGTTGTCACAACAAAACAAGAATGACCAATTACGAAAGTATAGGATCCATTCTATTGTCATTTTGCTTCCTTAACCATTTTTGATTTAATCGATATCGATCCTAGATTTTTGAGGGGTTGATTACTCTCTTTTAAGACCTAATCATTTAACCCTAGTTAATAATTCCTAATTGATTCCAAAATTCCAAATTTGCAAGCTCTTGATTAATAAAAATAACTTAACGTTTTCAACTGGTTCTTAAGTAATCTATCAGATAATCAGGTTCTCACACAAGATCTCTCTTTGTATGATTATCAATTTGATATTTCTGTAACTTATTAGGTTTTTAACTCTCATTACCCAACTTAAATCAGATTATTATCGACTTACTCTCTCGATTTATTGTCAAAGTATAGGCAAACACAAATATCACAACACCCAAAATATTTCATTGAAATAACAAATAATTGTCATAAAATGAGTCAAGAACAAATCATAATATGAAATTACAACATCAACATGTACAACATTCTTAATCCCAGTTTATACATCAAGATAAAGGAAATAAATAAAATAAAGAGAGAAAAAACTTGATTGGACTGGTTTAGAGTTAGTTGGACAACTGCTGCTCCTTTTGCTCCCTTTTTGCTCTTCCTTGCTTCTTTCTCAATTTGGTAAGATGGAGGCTTTTTGTTTTCGGGTTTCTTTATGTTCTTAAATAGTAAATGTATGACTTATGGTTAAATTTAGGTCTTAACCAGGTCATATTGTCCAAAAATACCCTCAAAACATCAAAACACATTAATTGTGACATGGATGTCATGATCGTGACCCAGTATAAAACTCTTCTATCATGACCATGACACTCTAGTCACGATTGTGAATTTAGGGAGGGGTCTTCTGTCACGACCGTGACACTTATGTCATGATCATGACCCTGACTTTTAGCCTAAGCTTGCTTCAACTTCCTTTAATCTTCATTTATCTGGGTTCATACATTAACAAACACATCAAAACGCCTCAAGAACACAACATTAAGGTCCAACATTATGCCCTAAACCACATAATACTTATAAAAAATAAACAAAAAATCACATTAACATAATTCCAAGCCTAAACATGCGATAATCATCTAATCAATACCTATAATCACACTAAAACACCTACCAAAACATAATATAAATTAAAACTATCAACATCCCCCCATTTAAAATTTTTCTTGTCCTTAAGCAAAAAAAAAACTTAAACAAATTAAACAGTAACATATACATTCATGCACATACACTAATGATACAATGACATCTAACTTTATGAAACCAATTTAACCTCAACTAACAATCATTCAAGTTGTTCCAACATATTAACCTATGCAAATTTATGGCTAAGCACTTTGGATTGAATATACATACTAATCAAGACACTAACATCATATTCATTCACCCAAAGAACTTATACACACACACATTGATAATTACTAGTCAATCAAAATTGCAACTATCACTAAGTAATTTTTCATAAAAATCTTGCTATTTTCAAAGATCGGTAGGATATATTTATCAAAACATCACTTTCTTCTTTTTCTTTTTTAAATTTTTTAACGATGTCCTAGTCTTTTGAAGCGAAGGAAAATATTTTATCATGAATGTCCCCCAGTTAATCAACTAGGTTATGTTTTATTAATTAGCTTGGTTCGAATGTCATTCTAGTCTTTTGACGTGAAGGCAAATATTTTGTTGTGAATGTCCCCGATTACTCAACTATATCACATTCTGAACTGCCTATTAGTTTTATTCATGACCTAAAGACCAGCGGAATAGTTACTTACTTAAGACACAATTTTTTGTTTTTTTCCATATAGCCTACCTCATTTCTTTGTTGCTAATCGTCCACATGAAAGATTACTAATGACACTACTTATTCAATTGATTTAGAATACATATTTTGGTGTTGTGATAATTGTGCATGCTCATACTTGACAACAAATCCTAAGAGTGACTCAAAGTAATTATATTAGATTATGCAACGAAAGTTGGCAATTCAATAAGTCCCACAAATATTAGATAAATAATCATTCGAAGAGAGATCTTGTGTGAGAAATCAATTATCCAATAGATAACTTCATATCTAATTGAAAATGTTAGGAAAAATTTTGTAAATCAAAAGGCTATAATTTTGGAATTTTTAGATTCAATTAGAGCTAATTAATTAGGTCTTGAGAGAGTAATCAAGACATTAGAAAATCTAGGTTTAACACATAATTGGATCAATAATAGATAAGTAAAAAAAAAAAGAAAGAATAAATCCTAAGCATTCATCCATGATTAACCCTAAATTAATTTGGCAACTCACTTGTTATTTGCTTTGTTTTATTAATTGTTTCATTTTCAGTCCATTCACATTCTGAATACCTTAGACAAAGTTATGTTCAAATTGTTTTATCTAATTCCTCGTGGGACTAATAAACTAATATGCTACAAGATACGATCTATATATTTGTGATGTATTGAGGGTTTTATTAGATATAAAACTTGCTTAATATAAAATAATTTTAGCAAGAGATAAGAACTCAATTTCAAGAAACAAGGTATACCATCTAGAATTTGGAGAGCAAAATATGTCAGATGACAGTAACCGTTAAAAGCTTAGAATAAGATAAGAGAAGTTTGATTGAAAATATTTGTTTATGAAGAATTATAAGTTTTAATTGCAAGTGTATGGTATAGCTGTAGCTAGCGTTGGTGAGTACAGGTCGATCTCAAGAGGATTGTAAGTACTAGTATTAACTGTTTTTTTTATTATTATCTAACCATCAAATCAAATTGTGAATTTATTTAAAAACTAAAGAAAACGATTTAAACTAAAGTTGACACAATAATGAACTTAGATAAAGAAAATATTACAAAAATCAATATCAAATAAGTAGTACTTAGGTGATGAATCCCCCTAAGATATCTTAAATACTAACCCTTTATCATGAAATTAAATTATTGATTATTGGATAATGGGAATTCCTATCTTAAGTTAATATCTATCTCAAGACTATTAACAATTAACCTATAGTTGTTAACTAAAAGCTCTTTTCAGTTAAAACCCTAAAAATTGGATTATTGATTCTTGAATTTCACTATTAGGTTTAATCTTAATCTAGAGGATTATAATGTTAATTGAATTGAAATAAATCAATCAATACAACTATATTGAATAAAGACTAAATCATATTATCATTACAACTTGGGGTTCATTACACCTAGGCACTAAACAATTTAATTCCTACATATAGAAAATTAAACCAAAAACAAATATTCAGAAGAAAAATAGAAATAAAATAATTCAGATTCTAGATCCCCTTTTGATCTCTAATGAATTTTTTTACAATTTGGATTAAATGATGCTCGAATCTTGTGATGTAATCTTCATATTTTCCTCGTCCTTTCTTCAAAGCTAAAATATGAATTCTTTTATTTCAATCAACGAAATAACTCTATTAAGAGTACTAATAGATTATCACGTAACTCAACTATTCTGGCTAAAGTACTTATTTTAAATTTATTGAATCGACAGCTTTTTACATTTCTAATCTATCTTTTTGATGGCAATAGTAGCTTATGCATTTGTTATTCATTAATTGATTTAAATATTTAACAATTGGATTGAAGGAGAAATAAATTGATAGAGGAATGTCTACATCCAACTCTCAAAACTTTAAGTACAGCAAAGTACATTTTCTTCCTTGAAGAGAAATTGTTTGCACTAAAAGAAAATGTAAGAGAAAAAAATAATTAACCAAACATGAGAGACGAAAAAGTATAATCTTTTTAAATGTGGAGAACTCTGATACCAACACATTCATTGCCAACATCCTGTCTTTCCAAATAAATCTACGTACAGGGGATTGCGGCATACATACAATACCTTAACAAGCATAGGAGACTGCAACATACAATTATAAACAAACAAGCAAATTTAGGAGACTTCACATAAAAAAACATAAAAGTCAGACAACAATGGACCCATTATAATGGATTGTTGACTTCTTGTTCAGAAACTCGAAGAGGTTATGAGTTGCTTCTAACATTAGAAACGATATGTGGGAGAAGAAATATTAAGGATCTAGGGACTTGTAAAATCATCTGAAGAATAATTAGGTGAGACTAAAATTGATCAAACTGAAATCATCTGAAGTAGAAAAGAATTAGGGATTGAGGAAGAAGGAAAAACGGTGCGGATTGTTGCTACTTCAAAATGGGGATGAGCACTAGATGCAGTGTTTAAATGAAAGTGGAGCCTATTTTTATTTAAACTCAAGCTTCCAAACGCAGTGTTTCAGGCTTACAAATGCAGCGTTTAAACTTCTATAGGAGCCACATCTATTTTAAATAAATATGATATACATCATCAATGTGAGGCCCACTTTAAGAAAATTTTAAAAAAATCTACATTAAGGAAATATCAGTTCAAAAATATGCTACGTGGTATTTAATTAACGGAGGCCTAATTTCGTCAATTTTTCCATCTAATTATAGTTCAAGAACTCTTTTTAAAGTTCTAATTTAAAATTTAGCAAATTCCTCGTTTGCCCAATTTTTTAAAGAAGATAGCAGGCGCCCCGGCTCCGGTATAGAAACCCATCTCTCACTTGGACCCCTGTCATAGAAGTCCGGGCTGAGATGTCGTCTCTACAACTCTCATGTGCTTTACCCTCTGTTCAACATCCCAACTCCCTCCCCAAATCCATCATAGTTTCTCATCCATTATACTGCTTTAGAAACCCTAATCTTACCTTCTCTTTCTCTAGATCTTCCAGAGCCCGCTCCTATAGGATTAGAACTTCGAGTGAAGACACCAACGTAGTTGTGGACTCCGATGGTGGTCGGGGTGGTGGTGATGACGGTGATGATGGAGATGACGGCGATGGGGAGGTGGACAAAAAGGCTGGAATTTTTCCGGATTGGTTAAATTTCAATGCCGATGATGCAAAGACAGTGATTGCTGCTGTGGCAGTTTCGCTTGCGTTTCGGACCTTCGTAGCCGAGCCAAGGTACATTCCTTCCTTGTCGATGTATCCCACATTTGATGTCGGTGATCGGATTGTTGCTGAGAAGGTACTGTTGTGTTTTAATGCTTTCGAACTTATAATGTTTTTATGTAGGTAATGAAATCTTGTGTTGCGCTTTGTATGAGATTGAAGACTTTGACCTGAATTTAGGTTACTACAACTTTTTAGGCTTCTTTATGGATGGAAAAACAATGAATTTTATGCGGGTTGGCTTCTTGTTGTGAAATGTGATTGGGAGAGTTATAGATCTTAATAGGATTGCACATATAGTGAATGTATTCCTTTTTTTTTTACTGAAGAGTTTCTAAAGATTAAAAATGAATGCATCCTTGTATTTTTTGCCTAAGAGTTATCACTCTTTACACTGTAGATGGATTTTTCTTGAAGGATAACCGTGCATAATTAACAAATTAAACTTGCCAGGTTACATACTATTTCAGAAAGCCATGTGCAAATGATATAGTGATTTTCAGAAGTCCACCAGTCCTTCAAGAAGTTGGATACACTGATGATGACGTCTTCATAAAACGAGTTGTTGCTAAGGAAGGTGACATAGTGGAGGTCAGAATAATTACAGAAGCAATTCTCAACTAATTCTATTAAATCATTTCTCATCTTGTTGATTTAATGAATTTTAATTCTTCCCTGTGCTTCAAGAGTTTCTACTAGGTTTTAAGGATGACAAGTCATTTGTCTACGTCCGTTCTTTATTAAATAACAATGTTAATTCTGTTAAAAGTGGCAATCAAATGTCTCCTATGTGGAATGTGATTCACGTCACGGAAAGAAATATTCTTTAGTGCATCTAAGAACTACTTGTTTTTAAATGTTCTAAATTTGGCCTTGGAATATGGGGAATCAATTAACTGCAGGTTCGTAATGGGAAGCTTATGGTGAATGGGGTTGTGAGAGACGAAAACTTTGTTCTTGAGCCACCTTCTTATAGCATGACTCCAGTTGTAAGTATAAATTGCCTTCTTTTCCATGTTCTGTTTTATTTGTAGTTTTCATTATAGTTCGGAACTATAAAGGGGGGTGTAAGCAGATAAAATTAGATTTGACTATTTTTAGAAATTCCATACTATAATCTTATAGCAATGTGTTTTGCATCTATTGCCTACGCTTTCAAATGCAGCGTGTGCCTGAAAAGTCAGTTTTTGTGATGGGTGACAACCGTAACAATAGCTATGATTCTCATGTGTGGTAATTTCTCTTGACCTTGTTGCTGCTGACTTAGGTTTCGTCTATTCTATTCACCTTTATAAGGGCACTGATTTTTTTGATTTTGGATGTATTAGGGGGCCTCTACCTGCAAAGAATATTATAGGAAGATCGATTTTTCGGTATTGGCCACCTTTCCGGATTGGTGGTACAATTCTTGAGAGTGGCTGTGCTGTTGACAAGAGTGAGGAAAATCCAGCTGAATAGTTCGTCCCATGTATTCATCCGAGAGTGGTATCATTCATGGCCCCTGTTGCTTATCTGTTTAACTTGTGGTGGGGCTTTTTTTTTTCCGTATTCCTCGCCATTTCCTCTAAATTTAATTAATCTTTTTTAAGGGGATTGTAGACAAAGATATATGTTATGTCCTCCAAGTGACCTCGAATGTTATAGTTGATTTGACATCGTGATGATTGACGTGGCCGGATTGTTATGTTTAAATGAAGCTAAGTTGTTTATCTTCCGTTCTTTGCACTCTAAAAGTGGAATCGCCCACCCTAGGCGCCCGTACATCTCGGCTCGATAAAGTGGTGGAGAGGTAAATCACAGTTTAATCTCACTTAATTTTTCAGAGAGGAGGCTCCGTGTCCGGTGTGCACAAGGAGCCACCACATTAGATGAAACTCTCACACTGTCGCTGCCGGGACTCGAACATGAGACCTTGCACTCAACAACCTTCCTGAAGACCAGTTGAGCTACCCGTGCAGGCTGTTTATCTTCCGTTCTTGATCCCACGGAGGGTAACATTGTTATAGTAATATGTTTGGAGTTTCGGAAGGGGCCAAATATACTCATCCTATTCTTCCTACATGTTTTGTAACCTAATCCTAGTGAACTGGGCTTCAAAAGTCACCATCACTGAAAACAGGAAAGGTATTAAAAACTGAGTAAAGTGATCCTTGCGTCACGATATGTATCTCAAATCCATATCACAGGAACGCTTTATATCAGCAGTTAATTCCTTTTATCAACAATCACAAGGTCCCAAACGTAATGCGAGTAACTGTTTCTTCAATGTTAGCTCGACGTTGCTATTCCGTGGAAATCATTCAACCATACGTGCATGATTGCTTCTTAAGTTAAACAGGCTTGTTGCTATGAGAATCAATGATCATGGAGCACAAAACGCGCTTCCTACTTATCGAATTTACCAATGCCCCCACAACATTCCCTCCTGGTCTGACCACAAAATTTTTAGTCATGGGAATTCCACCGTTGGTGTCTGAAGCGGCTGGGCTGGCCCCGGCACCGTAAGGAGGCATTATTGCTACTTTCAGACTCACAGATACAGGTGGCTCTTTCTTGGTAGATAAGGAAGTGTTCGACAAACAACTGATAAACTAATTTTTAATTTATTGACTAAAAATTAACTTTTTGTCCATTTTAAAAAATTATTGATGTGTTTGGTGAATGTGATTAGCTTATTTAATTTAAATAAGCTGATTTCTAAAAGTTCCATAAGAGTAGTTTTTTTTATGATAAGCTAAAAATTAATAGGTAAAAAATTAATTATACCCTCTTTTCATAATGTTTGAATAATGCTAATTATGCTACAGTGATATTATGAATAATTCAAACGAAAAATCATACATAACTAAAAATCATATATGTATTATACAGTGATAACTTTTTTTACAAAGAAGATAAATTTTTTAGTTACAAAACTTGAGAGCTTTTTTTTTTACTAATGAAATAATTTTTTAGTTGCAAAATAAAAAATATGTTATGGTGACAAAGTTTTTAAGAATGTCCTATGTTTTTATTAAAGTTAAAAACTTAAATTTTTGTAAAATTAAATATTTAATTATGGCCTTATAAATTCTTTTTTTACGTCATGCGTTCATAAGTTATGTTATACTTAAACAATTAATACCAAACAACTAATTTATCAAACATCTTTAATAAACAACTAATGTTGTTCGCTGATTAAATCAGTTAACATAATTAACTGTTAGCTAACTACAGAAAAAATCAGTTAACATCTAATACAATATGCTGATTACCAAACACCTCTGATAAGTTTTCAACTGAAACCACAAATCTTGATATAAAAATAGAGAGAAAAATGAACATAAACAGGCGGAATTTGATAATAATCTTGTGGCTCACATGCAAACAAGAACTTCTTATACACAAAGGTTGAAAGTTATGAAACTAAAAACCTTTCCTCTCCTATCTCATGTTTCTCTTATCAATTAACCTGGTGAAGATTTATGATGGTCATAAGTTAACAGATGATATTACCTTGCCAGTAGCAACAGTAATCTACGAATACATTAGATTGACAGGCATAGAGCTGACATGAATCCCAAAAAACTTTATGGATGATGCACGTTCATCTTCATCGAACAGTTTACTGTCAACATCTTGGTTGGGACACCCGACAAGTCGGGTACTTGGCCAAAATAAAGATTGTGCACAGTCAAGCTCTGTAAGGTAAAAACTTGGTTGTGCAAAGAAGTTAAACAAAAACTGCCTAATTAGTAACATGAGAATTAGCAGTAAAATGTATGTGAATATTGAAGAAAAGGGGATAAAAGTTTTTTATTTTTTGATTCTGCGAATTGAATCATAAAATTACATTGAACTGCGTGTAATAACGGTATGATAAAACTGAGTCCAGATCTCATATCCAATTTAACCCTGTATTATTCTGTCTAAAATAAAAACAACGTCGTTATTCATTAAATTTTAAACACGCCTCTCCTCTCTAGCATTTGCTCTGAAGAATGCTCGGCCATGCGGCATAACGCACGGTTGTGCAAGCTTTTTTTTTTAATTTTAATTTTTATTATTTAAAATTTAAAATTTAAATAATATATTATTTAAAAAAGCTAAACTGAAAATAAAAAAAATAAAATGCACGTCCGAGTAACAATTTTTTATTTTTAGTTTTAATTTTTTAAATAATATATATTACTAAAAATTTAAAATTTAAATAATAAAAATTAAAACTAAAAAAGCCGTGTGACATTTTATTTTTTATTTTTATTTTTATTATTTTAAGTTTAAAATTTAAATAATAAATATAATAATAAAAATTAAAACTAAGAAATAAAAAATTATTACACAGGCGTGATTTTTTATTTTTCAAAAATAAATTATTTAAAATTTAAAATTTAAATAATAAAAATTAAAACTTAAAAAAGAAAAAGCTTGCACGGTCGTGCATTATGCCGCACAGCTGTGCATACTCCAAAGCAAATGCTAAAGAGGAGACATATGTTTAAACTTTAACGAATAATGACGTCGTTTTTTATTTTAAACAGAGTAAAACAGGGTTAAATTGTACCAAAAATCTTAACAGGATAAATTATGTAAGTGAAGTATGGTTTAGTCAATGAACATGGAAGGACGCCACCTTAACAAAAATCAATGTGAAGGAGATAATTAATCATCATAATCCTCCAAGTCTTAATTGGACAAAGATAACTTGAATTAAAGAGGAAGAGAACTTGAATATGTTGTATGTATATGTATGTGTCTATATATATATATACCTTGATAGAGATCTGAGGGTTGTAAGGTCTGCTAGTCCCCCAAATGATCAAAAGGAAAATAGAGAAGATGGCAACAACCCTATTATATAGATCAAAACTTGACACCTCCTTGAGACTCTATCATCTCCGAGGTACACGTTACCATAGTCACCAAGTTCCTCTTGTTCCTCCCTTTCATCGTCGACCATGAGGAGGCATAATTTGTAGAAAAATCCTGGTACGTGCATCACATATACATGGTGGGGAAAAACAAAATAATTTGTTCTGCGACTTTCCTGAAGTCCAGGATCTATATGTCTATACAAGGAAATATCATTAAACCTAAGTGAAAATTCTCATTTCACATACATGTTCATAACATATATATATATATATATATATATATATATAGGAATTCATGGCATTTACTATATATATATAGGAATTCATGGCATTTACACAAATCAACCATTCATATAATAACCGTGTACCTTGTGTGTAGTCTCCTACGTTCTTCGATCTTCTACTCATCGGGTTGTCGCAAACTAGGCCGTCTCCAACGATATCCACGCAGAGATCGAAGAAACTAACAGAATCAAACTCTTTGATCTGAAAATGTCTAGAACAAAGACAAGAGGACTAGCTCTTTTCTTTGTTCTATGGAGAGCAAGATCGTGGAAGCAAAAAGGAGAGCAAGAAGATGAAAAAGATGAGAGAGTTGGGTAAGAAATTGTGAAGAAGAAGATTACTAATTCATTTTCACGATTTACATCTTACATGCTTTTCATTTTTGTCTTTTATGGTTTTGTCTTTTATAAATTAAAGACCATAAATGAAGCACTTTAAATAAACCTTCCTTCTTCCATGTTGCCTACACCTATATATATATAAATGATGAGGTGGTTCAGCCACATTGGGATCGGTCCTACCGGGTCCCGAGTGTGGAAAAAACACTAGAGACCTATTTCAGTAATATTGATGTTGCGATCTCATTGGGAAATATCCCGATCTCATCGGGATCCATTTGGTTCTATTGCTCTCCATATAATAGATCTCTATCCAAAACCATTTTACGAATCCTCCAAGTCACTCTTATGCGTGTGATCCATTAGGTTTCCAATTATGTTGGCTACTTGGATTAACCCTTAATCCAAGCAAGTCATGAGCGGCGTCTAGCAACACATCATGATCCCCAATTGACCGGAAAGTAAGTGGTTTGATGAACGAACCAGTGCTCGTCACAAATCATCTTATGAACCCTCCCATAGACAATTGCTGTACAATTCGTCCTTTCACCATTGTTAATGGGCAATTTTATATTGAATTTAGATACATAATTTGCTAAACTCTTGTTCATTTAATGTTTAAATTGTACTAATTAAGAGTTATTTGTTTTAAGGCACACGTTAAATTTGGAACCTTTAAATGCCTAAAGCACGAAAAGCTCCCAAAGTAAGCAAAGAAAAAAAAAGAAGAAAAAAAAGTTAACATTTTTGGGTGGCCAAAATCGTTAACATTTTGGCCAAGAGAACAAGGTTGGCCATGTGTGAAAAAGGAGAGGGAGCTGGCGTGAAATGAGAGTGGGACCGTGGAAAAAACTAGGGAGCTGAAATAAATATTGGGTGGAGAAGAAACAAACGAAGAAATGGCAGCAGGAAGAGAGAAAACGAAGAGAGTGGTGCGTGAATAAGGTTCTTAGACACCAACCTTATTTGCCACATCAAGATATAGGACAGAAAAAAGAAACAGCTGGCGGCGCAAAGAGTGAGGAGCGTGAAAGTAGTTGGAGGCGTTGAAAATAGAATAAAACAACAACATGAAGGCTGGAAAAAGAGGAGATAGCTGGCGGTAGTTAGAGGGTGTAAAAAGAAAATAGTGAAGCTAGCAGATGTGCGTAAAAAGAGAGATGGAGGGTAGTAGCAACAACGAAGGTAATAGTGTGAGTAGAGAAAAGGAGAGCTACATGAGAGAGAGCTGCACCAGGAAGGAGTGGAGACCGCAGAAAAGAAAAGTAGCGTGAGTAACGTTGAAGTGAAGAGAAAAGAACAGAGAAGAGTGTGTGCATGAACAGTGAGGGTGTAACAAAACTCCCTATTTAATTAGTCACATCAGTACAAAAAGGAAGGGAGCAACAACCATCGTCTTCACTAATAACACGGCCAGCACCAAACCAGCAGTAGCAACACTCCATCAATATCACCACATTAACCATGCAGTACCAGCCCCACATGGCAGACCACTGGCAACAACGAAACAAGCAGTCTCCATTCACGCAATCCTCAAAAGAAGACAGTACTTGGCCAAAGCATTTCAATCCCAACAGCTACGATTTTGCTGGATTTAATTTATTTTTATTCCTTATTTATTTTAATTCTCGTGGATTTACTTAATGCAATTTTATACTATGACTATGATTTGTGTTGCATTGATGGATATGTATGAGTAAGTTTGTTTTTGGTTAAGGTTAGGATTGATATTGGATTAGGACAATTTTTGTGGTATTGGTTTTTGCTTGATTGAATGCATTTTTTAATCCTAATTTAACTTGATCACCTAGATTAAGGCCTTAGATGATTGAATTCCATAACCAATGGGATTTAATTTGTCGAAAAATTAATCAAGCAACATAGTTGAGACTAAAG
The DNA here is from genome assembly GCA_025629805.1 of Erythroxylum baracoense. NCBI lineage: Eukaryota > Viridiplantae > Streptophyta > Magnoliopsida > Malpighiales > Erythroxylaceae > Erythroxylum > Erythroxylum baracoense. The sequence continues at coordinate 14,775,583 of JAOTAY010000189.1, forward strand.
TGTAGATCAACCTTAGGATCTTGTGTGGGACATCTAGGATTAATGAACTTAATTTTAGGCTTCTCGTATTGAATGCCTTTTATCCCGAATTATCTATGAACCAAGTAGGTAACTTGGATTTAGAAGAGAAGGGAATTCCTATGAACATTGGGTTCGAATTGCTTAAGTGAAGTAATTCCTAGATCAATCCACCGTTATAATTTTTAATGTCTAATCCAATTGAAATCTGACACCTCAGCTAATTTTGGTCATTTGATTAAGTTTAGTTGCATTTAGTTTATATTTTGCATTAAGCATATTTCCTTAATTCTCTTATTTTATTTCATTTTCAAATCAATCAATTCTTGATCATCTGAGTAATTTTGCATCATTTAATTTAATTATCTTGCGTGTTAGAATCCCTTGGGTACGATATCCGGTTCTTACCATTTTATATTACTTGTCGACGAGGTACACTTGCCTCTAGTTGGTCTAGATAGAATTTAATTTATATTGCGTTGTTTAGACCGTAACAAGCTTTTGGTGCCGTTGTCAGGGATTATTCCTTATTGTGAGTCATTATATTAACGGTATTAATTGTCTCAGATTTAATTCTTGCTTCGTTGTTTGTTTACGTATTTTAGTTATGTGCTTGATTGCTTCAATTTGGAGTGTTTTATTTTCAATTCTTAGCTCTGTTACTACTATTATTATTATAATTAGTTTTTATTCATTTCATTTTGTTTATGCTCACTCATGGTCAAAAGCTCGAGAATTTGCTATTTGATACTGAGATTGAAAAAATAGCTCGTAAGTTACGTAAGGAAACCAAATTGGCTCGAAATAGTAATAGAGAAGAAGGGATTACAAAAGAGCAGTTTGTAGAGATGGAACAACATAATGAGGGGTTGATAGCACGTCCTGAAGAGAGAAGGGAGTTGACTATGATGGATTTGACTATGGGACACAACAATAGATCCATGCCTCCCATTATAAGGCCGATGATCACAGCGGCAAGTTTTGAGATTCCTCACAGCATTACATCTATGGTAAGAGCATCTCAGTTTGGAGGATTACCTTTGGAGGATCCAAACACCCATTTGGAGACCTTTTTAGATATTTGTGATTTGTTCAAGCAGAATGAAGTGTCGGATGATGTGGTGAGATTAAGACTATTCCTATTTTCTTTAAGGGATAAGGCCAGAGTATGGTTGGCCAGTTTGCTCCTGCCAGTTTGCAGTCAGGATCAATTACTACATGGGATGAGATGATGAGATTATTTCTGGATAAATCTTTCCCACCTTCTAAGGTTGCAAAGATGAAGAATGAGATCACTTCCTTCACCCAATATGAAAATGAAAGTCTATATGAAGCGTGGGAGTGATTTTACAATATGTTGACACATTGTCCTAGTCATGGGTTCTCCACATGGCAGTAGGTTAACACTTTTTACACAGGAATGACCCCATCGACCAGGAGTACCATAGATGTTGCAGCAGGAGGTAGTTTAATGAGAAAGACACCAGATCAAGCTTACAAGTTGATTGATGAGATGGCCACTAGCAGCTTTCAGTATCATACAGAAAGGCATCCTAGAAGACCTACAGGAGCTCGTGTAGTAGACAATACAGTGGCTTTATTAGCTCAGATGGATGTTTTGACGAAAAAGCTGGATAATCTGATGCACAGTGTGAGAGGAGGGGCTAGTTCTTCATTGAGGAGTTGTGCTACATGTGAGCATTGTGGTGGAGATTCCCGTCTATCTTCTAAATGTCAAGCTGGGAATCCTTTTGCTCAAGAGAAAGAAGAGGCCCATTATGTGGGCAATTATATATATAGGGAGGGATCCATATTCTAATACCTACAACCTAGGGTGGAGGAATCATCCAAACTTCTCTTGGTGGAATGGTCAGATGGCACAACTACAGTCATCCAATGTTCAGAGATAGCCACCTCTAAGTTTTAAGGCTCCAAATCCTGTGCCACTTGAGAAATCCAATCTCGAAGAACTACTCTCGAAGTACATCTCTACCACTGAGGTTAGGATGTAGAATTAAGAATCTTCTATCAGAAATTTGGAGAATTAGATGAACCAGATTGCAAGTTTGTTGAAGGAAAGACCTTCAGGTTCATTGCCTAGCACTACTGAGGCCAATATGAGAGAACATGCAAAGGCAATCTTATTGAGGAGTGGTAGACAGCTTGAGGAAGTTAAGGAGAAGTAGAAGGATAAAGAAGTGGAAAGGAGTGAAGAAGAAGAAAGTCAAGAGGATAGCAAGAAGGCCAAGGAAGTGCCAGCTGCAAAGGAGGATCATCCAAGGTTATTTTCTGATCCCATCACACATCCGGTAAGACCTCGGATCCCCTATCCTCAAAGGTTGAAAGGTATGCAATTAGATAAGCAGTTTAGTCATTTTCTTGAGATGTTTAAAACGTTACATATAAACATTCATTTTATTGAGGCCATAGCACAGATGGTTCTTATGCTAAGTTTTTGAAAGAAATTTTGTCTAATAAGAGGAGGCTTGAGGAATATGCCACAGTGAAGCTAAATGAGGAGTGTTCAGCCATATTGTCGAGAAAGCTACCACCGAAGCTTAAGGATCCAGGGAGTTTTAC
>JAOTAY010000189.1:14778280-14790432 GCA_025629805.1 Erythroxylum baracoense
AAGTTATTTTTCCCTTGTTACCCCCTTTGAGCCTTTAACCTTGTTGTTTTCGTATTAATCGCATTGCATTGAAACCTGAAAATCTTTTTAGCCTGACCTTTTCACAACTTAAAGGAAGTACTAAGTATTTGATTCCTTGATTTAGGGACTTTTGTTTTATATGGTATTCTGAGATGTTTTAGAGGTACATCTACTCAGTTGTTGTTGATTTATGCTACTACTATCTTCTTTTATGTTTATCTTTACCAAAAAAAACAATAAAACAAGAAAAAACAAAAAAAGAAGAAAAGAGGAAAAGGATCAAAATAGTAGCGTTTGATAGTGATGAGTAGTTGTAGTCCCATATTTCTGTTTGTACATTTCAAAAGTTCTTTTTGATTGTCCCATATTACTTGGTGCTTTATGAATTCTTGTGAGTAGCCTTTGCCCTTTTTATCTCACCTTAGCCTAAGGCCCATTACAACCCTTAGTAAAAGCCCTTTTGATCCATGATGGCATGTACTCTATGTAGTGAAAAATAGGTGAATTTGCAAGCTTATGGTAATGTAATTTCTTAAAGGAAGCTTTGAGCAAAACACAACCCTTATACACTTGAGTGACATGAGTGAATATCGTGAAGAAAGTTCATTTTAATTTTATACTTGCTTTTGATCAAATATATCTACCTTTGAATTTGTTATGTGTATTAATAAAAATATTATGATATATGTTGTAGCTTGATACTTGAGTTTGTTGAATTTTAAGGGATTCCAAATACTTGATTTTTGTTGAAAATGAAATGACATAATACATTAGTTGTGACCTAAGTAAGTTGCTTGAAGACAAGCAACAATTCAAGTGAGGGGGTATTTGTTAATGGGCAATTTTATATTGAATTTAGATATATAATTTGCTAAACTCTTGTTCATTTAATGTTTAAATTGTACTAATTAAGAGTTATTTGTTTTAATTTTAGGGGCTTTGGAACATTTAAGGGCATAAAGCAAGAAAAGCCCTTAAAGGAAGAAAAGATACAAAAAAAAAACGTTAACGTTTTTAACCACCCAAAAATGTTAACTTTTTGACATAATAACAACCACAATTTTTGCATGAAGAAGGTTAAAACGTGAATGAAGAGGTGTGGGACCAAGGAGACCTAAATGGATGTTCAAGGGATAGAAAATAAGAGGTGAAGGCAACTGGCGGCAAAGAGAAAAAAACAAGGATCGTGGTTATGCGTGAAGTAGAATTTGACATTCAATACACAACTAACAAAAAGAAGTTGGCTGGCGGTGTAGATAGAAGAACAAGAAGACAAAATCTGTGCATGAAAGGTAGACAAAACTCTCCTAAAATCATGTAGAAAGCTGGCGGCAAAAGGAGAGAATATGCAAGCAGCTGGTGGCGTGAACAACAAACAATCTTGTTAGGCGTGAAAAAGAGGGCTAGAATTATTCAATGGAGAGAACAAAAAAGGAGTGAAGCTGGTGGCACAAGAGTGTTATGCGTGACCTGACGGCATTCAACAGAGATAAATAACAAAGTAGCTGTCGACATGGAGATAGAATAGCAACTTGAGTGTTTTTATCTGACAAATAGAGGACAGCTGAAAAACATTAAAGAAGGTGATTAAAGAGTTGATAAAATAGCAACTTGAGTGTTTCCCCTTCATCTAAAAACACATACTTCAAATTTTCAGGTAACTCTTTCAGCTCTACTTTTGGTGGGATTGCATTATTCTCTTTATTGGAGGCTATCTCTAAGAATTTACCAAACTCTTCTCCCGCAACACTGTCTAGAAATTGGCAATACTTATCAAACTCTTTAACCAAGTCTAACTCCTTTGTTTCTTCTTCCTACAAGGCAAAATCAAAATCTGCAGCATTAATCTGATAAAAAAGAGAACCCTCCTTATAAACAACAGTAGTAAGGATAGGTTTAACATTAAAGATCGAAAATACTACTATTTCTCCTAAGACAATCACGGTCAATTTCCCATTCTTCATTTTAATCAAAGTGTTGGCCATAAAAGGTCTCCTAAGGAGTATGTTGTGCTCCTTCTCTTGCTCCTTTATTTCCCTCATATCTAAAACCACAAAGTCTACAGGTACAATCAATCCTCCAACCTTCACTAACACATCTTCCATTATTCCTTTTAGATAACGGATTGACCTATTAGCTAATTGCAAGCACTTGTTGGTAAGTCTTAATTATCTTAGAACCAATTTCACATAAATAGAATGAGGCATTAGGCGCTTAACCTCCTCACCATTATCGATTGATATCTTCATGATGAAACTCCCTGGATCTTTCAATTTGGGGGTTAACTGCTACTGAAAGACCGCACTTGCTACTTTAGAAACTATTAACTTCTCATGTAGTGCAAACTTAAATTTTTTAGTGCTGAGTTCCTTGAAGAACTTCATATAAGCTAGAATGTTCCTAATCACATCTAACAATGGCAGAGTAATATTAACTTTAGAAAGCATGCTATAGAGATTAGAAAATTGCTCATCTTGTTTTGAGTCTTTAAGGTGGCTTGGATATGGAATTGGAGGTCTATAAGGATCGGTCGCTTTATGCAGTTTTGGTCCTTCATCACCCTTGGTTGCATACTCGAGTTTTTCACCTCCCTGACTGTGACTTGAAGAGTCATTCCCATTGCTCTCCTCCATCCTCTTTTTGATTACCTACATTAGCCATATTAAAAGGAATCTCAACATGATTATCAATCACCTTACAACTTCTTAGAATCGTAACAGCCTTAGCTTGTTCGGGTTGACTAAGCAACTTTCCTTTTTAATTTCCATACAATTGAGTAGTGAGTTACCCCACTTGAGTCTTATCTCTCTTTATAGAAGCTTCCAATGAATCAAATCTCTTGATTCTGAGTGGTAGTTTGAATGAACGCATTCAGACTTTCCTCCAAAAAAGGCTTTCTTGGTATGTTTTCACTCGAAGATTGCCCTTGGAACTGATTCTATCTTTGAAATTTTTGATATGGTGGTTGTGGCTACATTGGTGGGTTGCAAGACTTCCAAGAGAAATTGAGGTGGTTTCTCCAACTAGGGTTGTAGGTGTTCGAATATGGGTCATCTCATACCCTTGGTTGAAAACCATTAAGTGAATTTGCTTGTTCTTTCTCACTTGCAAAAGATTCAAAAGAATACGGACAAACATTAGCTTTATGACTAAAATTTTTGCATATACCATAAACCTCATGGCTAAGAGCATCTTGGGATTGTCTCATGGTTAGCATTTTCACATGCTTTGTGAGTTCCGCCAATTGCATAGCCATTTCTTGATTTGAGCTCATTTCATGAACTCCAGCTCTTAACCCTCACATTCTTTTATTGAGAATTAGCCCCTAACATTTCGAAGATCTCATATGTTTCGTCGGCAGTCTTCTCTCCCACAGCTCCTCCTACTGCATTGTCTACCGTATACTGATATTATTGTGTCAATCTATCATAAAAGAACTAGTTCTGCATGCGAAGTGGAAAATGATGGTGTGCACATTGAATGACCGGGAGTTTGAAGCATTCCCGTATCTCATAGAATGGCTCTCCATCCATCTGAGTGAAGGCAGCTATCTTTGTCCGTAATTCAGAAGTCTTCTGGTAGGAATAAAACTTTCCCATGAACTTTTTATACACCTCTTCCTATGTAGTCAATGAACCGGGTGGAAGGGTCATCAACCATGCCTTAGCCCGATCCTTTAATGTATATGGAAAGTATCTCATCCTGAGTTGATCTTCATTTAAACCACCCAACAGGAATGTTTGGAGAGTGATATATAATTCCCTAATGAAGTTTAAAGGGTCTTTATTAGGAACCCCATAAAAAGAAGGCATTACATTGTAGTGGATACACTTTAACTCATAGTTTCTGGCTACCTCTTCTACAAGAATGTACGAAGTGGCACTACCAATTACTATTTTGGCATACTCCTTTATTACTGGCTGCCTTTCACCCATCTCTTGATCTTCTAGTTTGGGTCTTTTGAGATTGTCTTCAAAGTCCCTCGGAAGTTCTCTTATCTGATGTACGTTTTCAATAAAGGGAGCAAATTTACCTTCTTAAGACCTCCTTTCTTGCATAAACTAAATAAAAACAATAGTGAATTAACAAGAAAATTACTAAAGCAACTCAATGAAATAACACAACAAAAATATATGCATGAACAGACAAAACAATTAAATTCAATTTAACAAACAAAAACAATCAAAATTAATTCAAGTTCAAAATACTAAACACCTCCCTAGCTATGACATCAAAAATTTGTTATGCCCAAAAAGTTCTAAAAAGAACTAGGCTATCATACTCACAAGTATACGAGATAGCTGTATTACACAGGTCTCCCATAGAGGTGAAATCAGTTAACCTAAATTAATCTTGAACAAAAAATAAAAATAAATGCAATCCTAAACACTATATCCCGAATTGTTGAGTGAAAGCTCCAAAGAAAGTTACAAAATTAGAATGAAAAGTAAATAATTCAATTGGAAACAAAGACAAATAGATTAATTGAGATGGAAGGCTCTAGAGAATTAATTTCACTAATTTAATCTCCTATGCATGAGTAATGAAAATAATTAGAAAGTTTTCTTACTAAAATTAACAGTTGGGCTCTAAATCAACTCGAACAAAGAACTAATCTAACTTTCGTATTCAACTAGTTATAATCTGAATTAATTATGGAAGCTCGACTACTAATTACCACTTAAATTAATATATTTCTAATTCTTAACCTAGACATCATAGTTTCTTGTTTCATATTAAACTTCTCCTCTCAGTCCTTCATTTAATACTAAAATGATGCAAAGTTTGATCACGCTATTACATCTATTCAGTTCAGAAACTATAGAAAACACACAATTCCTCAATCATGTATATTGGACTAAAATAACTTCATTAATCCTCAAGAAAAAAAGATCAGCGCATTATAGCATAAATACAGTTAATCATCTTCATACACTTTGCTCCTATGTTACTGTCAACAGAAGTATTAGAGCAACAAAATAGTGAATAATAAATGAACTATAAAAATGAAACAAATAGCAGTGGGTTAAGCTATAAAAGTAACAATTTCAATAAACAACAGAAACATTGCAATAGATGAATAATAGAGCATGCAAATAGGGATTGAGTGAGTGAGGTACAGTGGTCTCCCGGCCCTCTTAAGCTTCCCGTGTTAGCTCTTGCCTTCTACTTCAGCTTGTTCTCACCAGATGGTCGAAGGCTTGTTTCTGCTTCCACCTCTCTACCTTGTTTCTCTCTTCTTCACCGACTCCCTTTGTTCTCTTCTCTTCTTCTTTCTTCTTTCTCTATCTCTCTTTCTGCCTCCCCGAATGTCTATTTGTGTATAAAGAGTAAAGAATAAAAATGAAAGATAGTGTAGTGTGCCACCACCTCCCGTACTCTTTTTGTTTATAGTATGCACCTGGGTCTAGGGTTTCATGCCCTCTACCTCTACAATTGCCACGTAAACATTAATGAAAATGAGGGAAATGAAAGGGGTGTGTAAGTGACAGTCGTGACTCACACATGCACGGTCATGCATACAAGTCATGATTGTGACTTATCTTGCACGGTCGTGCATGCCAGTCGTAGTCATGACTTAAGTTACATGATCGTGCGAGTGCAAGTCATTGTCGTGACTTAACTTGCACGAGTGCAAGTCACGATAGTTAATTAACTTGCACAACTAGACATGGTCAAAATATGAAACTGTATATCATGACTCAACTTGTATAACCATGACATGATCAAAATATGCAACTATATAATGGTCATTTTCATGCACCATTCTTCTTGATTAAATTCATGCCATATTCACAAATTAATCCAATTAAGATTCATGCAACATCCACACCGACTTCACTCAATTCATATCAAATTTGAATTAAATCGCAACTAATTTCAACATATGACTATAAAAGTTAGTTCAATATTTTTATTCATGTATTAATGTAGTAGTAAGTAGTATTATTTGGATTGAATATTGATTTTATATTTTTAATTTTACAACAAGATGCAAGAGTTATTAGAAAAATCTGTGTCTAAAGGGAATGAGATCAGTGCAAAAGACAATTGTGATACAATACATGGTCCACATTCCGGCTATGTGAAAGGTCTTGGCTATAGCCCTAAGCCAAATGTTTCAACCTTAACATATAAAATAATCATTGAACACCATCAAGAGGAAAACAACAAGCTTAAATGCATTACAAACTGATGTAATTAGGGAACAAGAAGCTTGAGTAAAATTAGCAAAACATGATATGTTATTTAAAAGATTACTTTGCCCATATTATGAAATAAATGAAGAGGAAATTGAAGAGTATTAATTCTATCTCCTATACTTTTTCTCTTTCAATTCCTATACATAATATAATTTAAATTTAATACTTTTCATTTCGGATTATAGAATGGATGAAGATGTAACTGATGAGTGATCATGTTGTGAGTGGTAAAGTTATGTAATGTTTGCTTTAACTAGAACCAACTACTTATTGTATCAATATTTATAACAATTTTAGTTGATTTTAATTAAACTTTTTGGATGATTGCAAGTTCATCAATATAGACAAAACTAAGAAGTCGTTTGAGTTATGGTCTATTATTTTTATAATTTGAGCATTTACAATTTGTAAACTGATCATTTTCTTTATTGTTTTGTTTATAAGAATTGTTCAAGTTGTCATTAATATCCTGTATAGGAACAAATAACCATCCTTTAATGTTATATTCTTTTTGTTGGTATAATTTAATGATATTTATATAATTTTACTTTATATTTATAATGCTCGATATTTTAAATTAATAATATTTTATACAATTTCATTTTATGATAAATTCACAATGAAAAATGTAGCTTATAGTGTTTAGCTACGAAGATGAAAATGTAGCAAAAAACTATTAGCTATGTTTTATTTTCTTCGTTAGTTATTTGATGTCAAATTTTTCCTCGTCAAGATTTGATTCTTAGCAACGTTTTTTTTAATGTTTTAGCTATGGAAAATTTTTGTAACTAATAGTTTTTGTCTATTATTTTTCAAAACGTTGTCTATAACTTTCAACTACTAAGAATTGACAATGTTTTGTGCGATGAAACAAAAACATAACAGATAACTTATGTTACAATTTTTTAAATAATTAGCTATGTTTTTTTAGCCAAAAATCTACTTTGTTGTAGTGTTACATTTTTGTGATTCAGCATCTTAAAACAAATTGAAATCAAAAATCGTGCAAGATAAAACCGCGTTTTATATTAGACCAAAATTAATTGAAGTTCCTCAAGCGTATAATTATTAGAAATTAGCTACAGTAATTATCACATCAACGAAATAGTCCCATATTTTCGGTTGAAGCGTCGATGATAAAATGAAAATCGGGACATGATCTTCTGGCCCCTTTACTTTGTCCCTACCCTGTCTCATTGTATCTCAGCCATCCATTTCTGTGAGTCCTACGTAAATAGATGGATGAGATACAATGAGATATGATAGGAACAAAGTAAAGGGGCGAGAGGATCTGAGGGGATTAAAATCTACATATCCAAGTACATTTGTGGGTGCATGGATCGTAGACAATCATTAACACAAAAGTAATATATATATATATGCCATTAGAAAACGCACCAGCTAGTCGTTGCAAGGAATGGAGAGAGAACCAATTCAACAACCGTACGCGCTCCTATCTTTCTCTAAAAGAGCCAACGTACCAACTCCCACCATGAAAAGTAAAAGTAAGGAAACTATCTTATAACAATGACAGGCAACAGTCCCACAATCTTACATCAAGCTGAACGCCATTGTCTGTTTGGACAAAGAGAAAAGCAGTGGGGACTCGCCGTTAATTTTCTTTCTCTCTTCTTCTCTCTTTTACTCTTAATATAGCTTAATTGCCTCAATCCTGCGCATTGGAAGCTTCTATGTAATCGACCACCGCGAGAAAGATCTTTGTTTTATGATGCGGGATTAGTTGCACTGGTTGCATCCGTACATATAATAACTTACGTACCCTAGCCTAGACAGAACCCGAGAGTCGTCAAAAATGTTGCTTAAAAATCCCAGTTCCAGCACCAAAAAGTTTTGGCGAAAGACCTTTCAAGGCTTCAAATCTTTTTTCTCCGGTGGCCACTACCTGAAGCTGCCGAAGACCCCTCCTTACAACCGCCTACATGAACATGATGCCACTGAGTTGGAGATAAATTCGCAAAAAGGTTTGAGCAACAACGACTTGGAAAAGTTCTATAACGACCTCACCAACCGATCGGACTCAGATCACAACAATAAAGGATTGAGGAGAAACAGAAGGAAATTGATGTCATCGCCCCGGATGAGTACCCCAACCAAGCCAGATGAGCAAGTAGACGATGATGCCCTAAATGGAAGCTTCATGAACTTCGTCAAACTAGGTTCTGCCAAGAGTTATCACACACAGAGAAGAGATGATTATACTAGGGATGATATCAAGAATGGGTGGAGCTGTAACGAGAGGCAAAAAGTTAAAAAAGAAGATGATGCAAGATCTAATTGTTTGACCAAAGAGGGAAGGATTTGGTGGGTGGCAAGGAAGCTAAAGGAGATGGAGATGATGGACCTTAGCAAAGTAGATCATATCCTTGACATTGAGGAAGTTCTTCATTATTATTCTCGAATTACAAGCACTGCATATCTCGACATTATTGACAATTTCTTCAAGGAATTGTGCGCAGAGTTCTTGGGTCCTCCACCTGTAACCCCATCCAGCGTTAATTCAATTCAAGGCGTACGCTACGTGCTGATACGTGAGGTTCTTTCAGACTTGTTTTAATCTAAGAAGATGGGCATGCATTTGGGTCTTGAATTCACATTTCGTAACTATTTTCGTATTCTTTTTGCTCCATTGGTTTTTCCCATTGCTCATATCGTTCGTTGCTTCTGAAACCGAAAATTGTGTATTTCAGTGACTAATCATTTTGTGTATTGACTTCTGACTGATAATTTAAGTTTTAATCTTCTTGGCATTTCTATAAGATGCTGAAGGTCATGAAGCTTTGATCATTTTGACATGTTAAATTTAACTACATGAATATAAAAACTGCCAACTTCGGTCTCAAAAGTGATGTGAACATCTTTCCATAATTCTATGAAGTAAACTCGTTTAATTTATTATTCCATTTGATTAGTCCAACTTTGCTTAGACAACATTCGATCATATCTAAAAGGAAATTAAGTGTATGGGATATGGATCATTAACAGAAATAATGTTTTAGAATATATAGAAAATTCATTCCTTTGATAATGTTTTCAGTGACGCCTTGATTTAGATGTATTCAAGATACCCTTACATGGATTTAAAAGTGATAGTCCAATAGCTTGTTCATATTGCTGCCGTTGTCTCCTTGCCATAATGTCAAAATAGATGTTCTCGACAACGAGGAGTGGCCTAATGGCTTCAGCTCTTCACTTAAGGCTCTCCTTTAAAAGGAGGTCTTGAGTTCGAGTCACGCCAAAGGAGGAGAAATAGGAATTTGTCCTATTGATGATCCTCTAGCCCCCTGGGCACAGCTCCTTGATCGGATCAATTACGGACGTCTCGCTTCCAGCGGCAGTGTGGGAGTTGAAGCTACTAGGAAACCTGAGGCTGCTGGGAACCTGATGCTGAGTAGGGGGCCAGCGATCAATCAGTAGTTGACCAATCAAGTATGTGACGACTCCTTGTGCGCAGAAGTGTACAGGCTACGTAGGAACCTGAGGGGGTCTTGGGGTTCCAGATTTACATCCTCTAGGATTATTGGGGTGGAGTCTTAGAGGCTTAAGATTAGTCCGACTAAACTGAGATACCTAATGTAATCAAAAAAAAAAAACTCTCACAAAAGTTGGTAGACGGCTTTTCTTTTCCCGCCATGTAAAAAGAAAGTATAAAGCATTGCCATCATCACAGATTCACATTTACGTAACTTGACAAACGGTTCACTTTTGGATGTTTGAATGTGCTACATGGACATCCAAGGGGCACACTAGCTATTCTAGAAACTGCAAAAGATACAGGGAATCAATCCTGAAGAAATCGCCTGGAATACCCCAGAGTTACTGCTTTGCCAGCATTAGTCAAGCACAAAAAGATACTACATTTTAAAGTTACCAAGAAATATGAACGAGATTAAAAGAATGAAAACTATATAGCAAAAGAAAAACGGTTCTTCACTTTTATTCAAGATCATTTTTCCATTTTGTGCATGTAAAATTCTTGGGTTGGTAATCAATCTTCAACAAGACAAAATACGTATAAGTGAAACACCCAAATAACTCAAAACGTCTAAAATTGGCCTCAATTAAACACAAATAGGTAAGAAGCTGCCTTGATCACTATGTTGTGCATTGGTCGATGATTAACTCAATCTGCATCAATGAGAAAGCTGCAGCTTCACTAGGCCACGAAGTGATTCAATATAAAAGGAAACCCGAGACCAAGAGAGATCAAGTCCAACTCTTGTATTACTTGACAAGAAACACAGGTTAGATCAAACACTTTCTAAGAAGACAATGATAAATGATCATAATAGATCTCCCAAGTCAAGAAGAAACAAAAATGGAATCTGAAAATTTCCTAAGAATCTGAGAATGCAACGCTCAAATTGTACATGAAAATTGCCTTGTAAGTTGACCAGATGAAGCTCAGTGATCTCTCTTTTATCTATATCCAGCATTGTTGAAGCAATTTGAGAAATTTATTAAATTCATTACTTCAGAAGTAATAGAGATGTGATCCTGGTATAGGAGTCAGAGATGAAGCCAGCTCACATCTAAAATTAAAAATGGCACAATTGATAAACAGATTGTAACGCTAACCTTTATTTGCGATGCAGACTTGGGTTTTAGGCATTTTCATCTCGACCATAGTCATACACGATCTCAATCTGCAGGCAAAAAAAGCATGAATAACTTAATAGAGCTGCCCATAGGCTACACCGAAGAGGGAGTTTTTTTTCTCTCTCTCTACAAGTTAATTTCCCAATTTATGTCCAAATTCTTTCCTTCATATGTCTATCCAACTCAAGCGGATGTTGATACTGAACTCAGTTCAACATCAAGCCCAAACTAGCAGGGGGTATAGCACATGGCTTCTTTACAGAGAATTACAGCATAGGAAACCCTCCCAATAAAAACATACGTACACATATTGTGTGAATGCTTTAAGAAGGTCACCATAAACACACAATTACAGCCAATAAGATACAGCGTTCTACTCATGGATCTGAGGACCTAAGTTCTGAGTTAAATAGAATTAATCCATTAGCATATAGCTGCAGACTATGATGTAAACAGGTAAAAACCGGCCAACGGAAGCCATTCTAGCTCATACCAAAAAGAAAAGCAGAACAAATGGTTGATTGTAAACAAATGAAATTCAAAGAAGAGGAAACACAGTAGTAATAAAAACTTGAATTACCCCGGAAGGTGGAGTTGGTTCCTAGTAAACTTGGAGCCGCTGCACAAGAAACCACATTAATGAGCACCACAATTGCAATTATTAGCCTTAGAAGTGACAATACTAGAGAACTTGTGCCAATTAGAATGTAGTATGGGAACCCCAAATGCAATAAGAACTGTCCACAAGAAATTCACCATACCTAAAGTCAAATCACCGATTTAAACTCTGTTTCTTACAATTAAAATGCAATCAGAGTTTTGCCTCCCGTAAGAGACTTACTTGGTTCGAGCAAAAATTAGTCTAAGTGTGAATGATTTAAAGGTGTCTTCTTATAATTAGGACTTGTCTAGAACATCTCGTATGCAACCCAAAAAAAAAGTTTACACTATCAGGGCCACCTCACTAAGAAATGATCTTCCTAATTTACACACAAATTGTGGATCTTTACAACAGCACAACCATAAATTCAGTTAGCGTGTAAAAAGTGAGATCATAAACTTAATAACATGCGTCAATTTCCTCAAAACAATAAGATAGACCCCAAATTTGTAAATATCACAGCCATACAATACCAATATAAGAATTGGAATGGTATTGTGATACGTTACGATATCTTAGTTACGTATTTCGGATCGAACGTAAAAGGGCAATAAACGAAGGAATACAAAAAATACCTGGTTCAGCCGGATTCTGACGAGGCTGCACGTTGCCGTTTGGATCCATGGAGACAACTGTTGGACACAAGAATT
>JAOTAY010000189.1:14790532-14833021 GCA_025629805.1 Erythroxylum baracoense
ATTTTCAAATCAATCAATTCTTGATCGTTCGAGTAATTTTTCATCGTTTAATTTAATTGTCTTACGTGTTGGAATTTCCCTTGGGTACGATATCCAGTTCTTATCGATTTATATTACTTGTCGATGGGGTACGCTTGCCTTTAATTGGTCTAGATAGAATTTAATTTATATTGTTTTGTTTAGACTGCAACAGAATAGGATATATGTAGATAATTAAAGGCTAAAATAATTCTTCAATGTTTTGATGAATAAATATAAAGAACTCACTCATGAAATTTTGACAGTTCTTCATGTAAATAGGAATTCTAAATTATATATGAGAAATACATCAAGTTTAAGCGTATGGTTAAAAATGTAGAAATGCCATTCAATGATTTTTTTAATAGAGCTCAAGTTCTTTACTCTCAAGTTCATAAAGACAGAAGCAAGAACTATATATAAGAATTCTCATTTGATTTTTTTAACATTTTCCTTTTTAGTTTTGATGGTTAGTCTTAGAGGGGAATTGACTCTAATCCCTAAGAACTTTGAACGTTAATATTATGTGGTACCCATATTATGTCTATGGTCTTTTAGTATCCATATAGGATTATCTCCTATACAATTTCTAGAAAGAGTTAGAATCATGGTATAGTGACCTTTAAAGTTTTTTTTAATCTTTAGTGTCTCATGGCAAGCAAATTGTGCAACTTTTGCCATTATTTTTCTTTGTACGATAAGTTCTTGAATGATTAGTTATTAATTCCTTAATTCTTAGTGATTAAAGTTATTTTGAGTCTAAGATACTTATTTTGGTTTAGGTACAAGTTGGAAGAAAAAGAACCAAATTGAGTTAAATTCATATCTTTGCTACATTTCTACTAATGTTTGGTCTTTTTTTTTCATCATGAAGAAAAAGGAGATGAGTTAGGGTGAAAATGGGATAAAGAATAGAAGAATTAGAGTTGCTATAAAGTTTCACACCTGTGTGTGTTACGTATATGGCTACAGAGTTAGTTAGTCCAGCAGGTAAAGGATTTTTAAAGGCAAGAGTTGACGCTTTATCCAAAATTTGTGTGGTTGGCCTTTCTAAGGTTATATGTGGAAATATTTGAGGTGTTAGAGGGCTAGTGATAGACATTAATGAAAACAAAAAGGAACAATTGCACAATAATGTTAAAGTAAATTTAGAAGAAGGAGAGCTAGAAGTGCCACATTTCAAACATTACAATAATGGAAAGGAATAAATAATGCACAAAAGGTCTAAAGAAGTAGGAAAGAAGCCAAAAGTTAAATGATAAAACTGGTGAAGAAACAAGTGGAGTTGGCAGTATAATGGAAGAAGAAACTAAAAGAAGGTCCGAGTCACCAAGAGAAGAAGAAACTAACTCAAGACCCAGAAGAAAGGATACAACTTATTCAAATACGGTAGAGAGAAGTTAGAGTTTCTCTCTTGTCCATTAATTTCTTACATGCTTCATAGGCATGTTTTATTAATGAAAATTTATGATCATCATAGTGGAACATGTCAATAATGAATTTAAACTATTTTGAGAAAATATTTTTAAAAGATAAGAAAATTTTAAATTTTAACTGAAATTTAATTATTTATATGTTATAACATTTTCACTTACGAAGTAATCTAAAAATTTTCTAGAGCTTAAATAAATTATAATTTTCAATTTTAAAAATATTTTCTTTAATAATATGATATTTTTGGTAAATTTATTATTTAAAATTAAAATTATTAAATTTTAGTAAAAAAGATTATAAATTTATGGAAATAGTTTTAATATAATTTTACATATGAATTAAAATTAAACATTAAACTTAATTTATTACTATAGACGGAATTCTTAATAAATCAAACTATAAGTCCTAATAGTATGAGGGCACAATAATGATTAATTATTAATTTTTTAGATTGTTACGAATTAATAGTTTATTATTATTGATTCTCAAATTATTCTTATAAGATAAAGTTATAAATATATAAAATTTTATTGTATTCTCAAATATATGCTTATTTCTCTCTAAATATCAATTTTAGTAATAATATTTTATTATTCCATAATATATTAAAATAAAACTATTTATTGAAACATACTAATATTTAGCAAATGCAAAAATATTTTAATATTAACAAGAAAATATGTCAATGATTTTTCAAGGGAATCATGAAACAAAAACTACAAATTACAAAAAGAATAAACAAGTGATATCAGCGCTGAAATTTTAGTTATAACTTACTCTATGTTGTCAAATGCAGTAAGATTTTTAATTCTTTAATTAATATATTTCTTTCTTTCTATGTACGCAAAAGTAATCCTAGCTTGTTCGGCAAAGATCCAGTTTCTATGTAAGTGCCAAAAGATTCCATCACGGCATAACCGTATAGCATGCGAAATTTAAGACAATTTCATCAGTTTGGTTGTTTAAGTTATCATCATCATACTAAAACCGTGAACTTTCCCAACCATTTTGTTAATACAGTGATAAAGGTTTGATTAAACTACATTTGCTATATATTGCCTACTAAAGGTTGTCCTATAGGCTACTCCCTTTACAAGTTCATACTAGGATTGTCTCGTCCTTGCATTCATCGCACTTTATCATTATTCATCGCTCAGTAATGGACGTTTATTTCCGTATGGTTTTCTTAATATCATCGGTTAGTTTTCGAAAACATGACATTCTTATTGAGAATACTTCCGATTCTTTAATCATACAAATGGAGGTAGTACGGTACAGTTATCTACCACTCTTTTGCAGCTTGTGCTAAGTAAATCTCTTGCTGCTTCACCTTCACAAGACTATTGGCGGTCAGTTTTGCCTGATACTCCAATGCCTAAAGTTCTGCATGAACTTTTACCAACTGGTAGAAAGTGTTACCCTCTGTTACTAAATATACTCTAGTTTCAATAAATACATAGTTTTGAAAATAAATGCATGCATGTTTTTAATTTTAGCAATCAAATTCCCGAGAATTAAAAGCAATTGCAGTTTTATTTTCAAATGAATATTCAGCGCCATCAATATTATTGCCAAATAGGTTCATTACTTCCAATTATATTGTTTCTTTTTCTTTTAATCTTTACGAGTTATTGTTACTTAACGTTTGCATGTTTGCTTTTCAACTAAACAGTCCCAACGCTTGACAACAACGATACAAGTCTGACGAACTACACTGGTCTGAGTTACAATCAAAGTGCTATGAGTATAGGAATCAACTTGGGTGGTATTGGCATAACTTTAGGCCTTGGGGGTTTAGTATCTGTGAGCTGGAGTCCGTTCAGTGGACCAAACATAACAATATTACCTCCAAGTTCTCCCGGCGATGAGAGTCTATTCTCGTACAATTACGCAGCTATCAAAACTCAGCCAAGAAGCAGCACTAACATTTCTCTTTTCTTCAAGGAGAAAGACATGATTCCTAGAAAAAAGTTCAACCTTTGTTTCATCAAAACAACACCTAATTATAAAACCAAATTCTTACCCCGCCAAATTGCAGATCTGATACCTTTCTCGTCAAGGAAATTCTCTGAAATTTTGAAACTGTTTTCTATTGAATCAAATTCAACAAATGCGGATATCATGAGTAGGACAATAGAAGAGTGTGAAGCAGAAGTATTGGAGGGTGAAAAGAAGAATTGTGCTACATCGTTAGAAGCACTGGTAGATTTTAGTACCTCGCACCTTGGAAAGTATGTTCGAGTTTTAACGACTGAGGTTGATAAATACGATAAGGAGCAACAAGAATATATCATCGGACAAGGAGTCAAGATACTCGGAGAAAAGATAGTAGTTTGTCATGCCAAAAACTATATATATCCTGTTTATTACTGTCATAATATGCATCAAGTTAGGGCTTACATGGTTTCATTAATTGGTGCTGATAATAACACTCTCAGAGCTATTGCCATATGTCATCTTGACACATCAAAATGGAATCCAATCCACTTAGCTTTCCAGGTCCTTAAGGTTAAGCCTGGTACGATTCCTATTTG
Source organism: Erythroxylum baracoense (assembly GCA_025629805.1). NCBI lineage: Eukaryota > Viridiplantae > Streptophyta > Magnoliopsida > Malpighiales > Erythroxylaceae > Erythroxylum > Erythroxylum baracoense. Next base: position 14,794,519 of record JAOTAY010000189.1, read on the forward strand.
TCACTTCTTGCCTGACAGTCATATTGTTTGGGTTGCCAAGTAGATAAAGGAAAATGTCAAAAAATGTTCAAGGATCGATAAAAAGCTCTTCAAGTGTTTTTACGAGTTCACCAGCAAGCTCTTTGAGATCTAATATGTCGTACTTTTTATTTTTCGTTGTTGGAATGTTTGTTGCAAACGAAATGTCGTGAAATATTATGTATACAATTTATTGTCTTAAGATAATATAACAACAACAATAACGCTAATAATGTCCTAGCAGAAATCCTATTGAGATGTAGAGTTTGGAAAAGTTCAGTAGTATGCAACTTTATCTTTAACTAGTAAAGAAAATTTTTCCAATCAATCTACGGAAAAAAATCTTTGAAAATGAATGAAAGAAAATAAAAAGAAAACGAGAAAAAATAATAGGTAAATATGTAAATAAATAACTACATAAATTAAAATAAATAAAAGTAAAAACAAAAATATAGATAAAAGATAAAGACAAAGATAAAAATCAAAACAAATAAATTCAAATTCAAATTAAAGGTAAAGATAAAAGTGAATAAATAATAAATAAACAGACAAGAAAGGAAACAAATAAGTAAAATAAACACACAATTGAAAAGCAAAGAAAAATATTGTATGTAATAAATAAATAAAATAAATGAAAAGACAAGTACTTCAAACAAAAGTATTTAAGGTGAATACAAGATACCCAAAAAAAGAAAAATGAAGGAAAAGATTCAAAAGACCTATAGAAGAGTCTCTTTATGAAAAGAGAAGGACCTTTGATGTACAATCTTATATCTGAATTCTATTAAGGCCCAAGTTCTCAGCAAGCTCTAGTAAGATCATATTATGTTGGATCACCTCCCTACAACTCTTTTTAGGTATTCCTCTTCTTCTTTTATATTGTCTAAGTACAATCTTCTCGTTGGGGCATTAGGATGTCTCATCTTAACATGCCCAAATCTACTAAGCCTTCTGTCCCTTAATTTACTATCAATGTTAGCCACCCCTCAATTTGTCTCTTTCCATTACATTCCTAATCTTATCTCTTTGTGTAAGATTGTATATCTAATGTAGCATCCTCATTTCGACTACCATTAACATATGAATATGCACATGTTTGATAAGTCAACACTCCGCCCCTTAGAGCAGGATTGGCCTCATTACTAAAACGTAGAATATATCTTTTAGCTTGAGTAGCATCTTCTTATGACATAAAAATCTTGATGCGCCACTCATTTAAGCTAATGCGCCACTCATTTAAGCTATCCTAATTTGACACGGTAAACTATGTCATCATCTATCTCAACATCGCTTTGTATGATTGATCTAAGGTAATTAAAATAATCATTTTATGATATAACTTACGAAGTAGTCTTTTTCTCTACATCAGGTGTAACTCTATAGCCTGAAAAGTTACACTCTAAGTACTCAATCTCAGTCTTGTTTAATTGAAATTCCTTCGACTCTAGTGTATCCTTTATAGTTTTAGCTTGACATTAACCCTTTCTTTTGTTTTATCTACTAAAATGACATCATCAACAAACAACATACACTAATGCATATCCCCTTAGATATTCTTGATAAGCTTATCCACAACTATTGTAAATAAGAAGGGCCATAATAAGGATTCTTGGTGTAGCTTGATACCAATAGAAAATTACTTTGTAACTCCTTTTCTCATCCTTCCTCTAGTCTTAATACCTTCATACATGTCCCGAATAACTAGCACATATGTCATAGGAACTCACTTAGTTTCTAAACACCTCCACGTGACTTCCCTAGGTACCATGTCATAAGCCTCTTCTAATTTAATCAAAATTATGTGCAAGTGTCTCTATTTATCCCTATAATATTCTATTAATCATCTAATGAGGTATATAATTTTTGTCATGGACTTCCCTGGCATGAAACTAAATTGATTCCCTTAGATAGTTTCATCTTTTCTCACTCTCTTCTTAGTTACCCTCTTTTGTAACATTATAGTTTGACTAAGTAGTTTGATGCTTCTGTAGTTGTAATAGATTTATATGTCCCTTTTATTCTTACAAAGAGGGATTAGTGTGCTAAATGTCTACTCATCCAACATCTTGGTGGACCTGACGTTCACATTGAAAAGCTTGGCTAACTAAGTAAGACCCTCTCTTAGGCTCTTCTACACCTTTATGGGTAACTTATTAGGTCTTACTGCCTTTTCACCCTTTATTTACCTCGAAGCTCCTTTGATTTCTTCTCTCATTATATTCTAGTAATAAATGAAGTTTAGATGTTTCTTAGAAGTGCTTAGATCACACAAGGAAACATTGTCATATTTGTCTTCATTTAAAAGGATATAAAAGTATATCCATTTTCACCTGATGTTGTTTTCAACTACTAGCACTCATCCTACTTTATCCTTTATATATTAAACTTGATCCATGTCCCTCGCTTTCAATTCCCCATATCTCGTTAACTTAAATATGTCATTTTCTCCATCTTTAGTTTCTAATCATTTATTTTATCATAGGCTTTACTTTTGGCTTTACCTTTTCTTATAAATCTTCATGTCACCATCAAGCTCCTTCTTACTACCCCTAGCCCTTTAGAAACTCTTAATATTTACTTAGTTATATTCCTTAAATGGACTGCTACCCGCTCTTACATTTAGTTAACATCGCCTTTTAGTTTCCATTCTTCTATAAACATTACTCTATCCCTAAATTATTCCACAGTGTCCCGTTTTAAGTTCTACCATCTAACTATAGTGCACCTCTAAGAACTTCTATTTCTTCTCCAAAACTTAATTATAAGATCCATAATCAATATTTTTTGTTAAGTTTACAAGAATGTGTTAGATATCACCTTATAATCCTTACAACTTAGTCGATTGCTTCATCTTACAAGGAATAAGTTGATTTTAGCCTTCACAGTTCCACTGCTAAAGGTTACCAAATGCTACTCTTTTTTATTGAAGAATAAATTGGTTACCCCCAAATCAAATGCCACTAAAAAGTCCAATAAAGAAGTGCCACTAATGTTCCCATCTCTTTACCTAAAGCACTTGTGAGCATAAGAATACTCATTTGAAGTTAACCCTATATAGCTGTTAAAGTCTTCATTAGAATAACTTTCTCATTACGGGAAATCTACTAAATTTTCTCATCTAACTCTTCCAGAAATTCACACTTAGGTTGTTCTTCCAACCTTTCTTGGGTGCCCAAACACACAGCAAATTTAAGACAATATTTTTCACTATAATCTGTAAGGACAAAATCCTATCATTGTTCTTCATTACCTCTATAACATCATGTATTAGTTCCTTAATAGTCAAGATAACTACACCAGTCCTTTGCCTTACACTCTATATACCAAGTTTGAACTCACTTGTTGTCTCAATATAATGTTCTATTTTATTATTTTTTTGAACAATATCCACCTAACTTTTTATTTTCAATGAAAATAGATGATTAATGGAAAAAATCAACAACTATACTATAATTACCATTGTTAATAAAATAAAAATATTCATATCCTCTCTAATCAAGTGAAAGTCATATGCTATGTTAATAAATTAGGACTGACTACTTGCCAGCTATCTGTGGTCATCTTTGACCACTAACTTGCATATAAGCAAGTTTTATAGAATTATATTAATAAGAGTAAATGAAGATTTTTTCCATTCAGAAGAGAAAAAAATATCGACATTACAAAGTTAAGCACTCTTCCTAAAATTTATCATTTTCTTGTTCATTATGTCCTATGTTTTCCTAAAAATTATCAACTATAAAAGAGAATCTATTTTTTAATTTTTATTATTGTGATTTTTTAAAACAAAATGAAAATTTTATAATAAAATTATTTTTATATCATACTAACTATTTCCATAACAGTTTTAAAGAAATAAGAATTTTTCTTTCATATGTATTGATATAAGTGCGTTTTAAAATAACAACAATGTTTTTTTTTTGGCTAGCTAGATCTAATCTATGTTCATTTTTAATTCTACTAATCTTAAACATAACCATAATAATTTTTATTGGATGTTAGATGCTAAAACTGAGACTAAGAGGACGTTTTAGCTTGCAGTATCTTCTTTTATTTTTGAAAATTGAAAGAAATTTTCATTGACTATTGTTAAAGTATTTAAATCATTACAATGAGGACTCCTTTAAGGAAATCCAAAAAGACTACATTACAATGGTCAATGCACAAAAAGTTACACTATTGGCAGTAATATGTTCCATCGAGATTTCATTCTAGTTGACAAGTAATGTGTTGCTTCCCTAGCTATTACAAGAGCTCTGATTTCATTAGTAATGTTCTCTACTAGTTGGTATTTATTTGTTTCCTCCCTTATACAGAGCCTTTATTTCTCTCCTTCTAAAAGTTGTAAATTGAGATTGCGAAAGCTGTTTTAAATAGCATGTCATCTTCCATTTGATGTTTGAAAATTTTGATAAGCCAGTTCAGTATAGCAATCTAATAATAGAAATTGCAATAAGCTTCCAATATGTGAAGCACTTGGCTCCACATAGTTTTGGAGCATATACTATTGAAGAATAGCTAGTTCTTGTCTTCAACTGACATCTTTCTTAACTCATAGATAGGGTTAAAACTCCCTGCCATCTGTCTTTAGTGCTTAATCAATTTTTGATCGTTAGATAAGCAATCATGGAGGTTTTGTGATATGTGCTTAAATATTGATTCATTTGATCCACTAAACTTTGTGATTAATGCCTTAGAAATGCTTAGGATACTCACTTTAGCTCATATTTGATTTTAGGTACATTTTGGAAGTGAAGGAGCTAAAGTGACTCGAAAGTATGTTCATTGAAGTCATCCTCTCAATGTCCATACTTTATTGATTCGTGGAGTAAGAAGAGAATTAAAAAAAGAAGACCACTGCCATGGCTATGATAGCCATCTTATCGCTTGATGGAAAATTTTCATAGCCGTAAGTAAAGTCTCATGGCTATGATAGCCAACTGCCATGTTCTCAGGCTTCTTAACAACTCCTATGCTCTTGCTATGCTCTCACGGTGATAGCTCCCAAGCATGCATGCCTCTCATCTAGCTAGCTGCTTCTCACACCAACACCCATACATTCTCCTTCCTGCCAACTCCTATACATTCTTCTCATAGTGACAGCCAGCCCATGCATTCTCATGACAGCTACCTTCTGTCCCATGCTTCTCACAAATAACACTCAACAGCCAAGCATCTCACGCTCACCATACAAGCCATGCTTCTTACCATCATGAAAAGCTAGTCATAGGCGTGACTTATTAAGTCACACCTGTGTGGTGCTCTCACACCCGTGAGAAATAACTAACAGGTGTGAGAATGGCCAAGTGTCCCATAATTGGCCAGGTGTCCCTCAATTAAACCTAGTTTTATTCTATAAAGGGAAGTGTTATATGATGACAAAAAAAAGGATATTCGGTACATAAACTAGCTGACAGTTTTTCTCTAATTTTCTCTTCAATTTTCTTCATTCTTGAACACCGATAGTGTCAATGGAGAGGATGGCCGGCTATAAGAGCTTGAAGATGGAGATGGAAGGCTAACTTCCTAACATCGGTTCAACAAGGATATGAACACCAAGTCACAGTTATACTATTTCATCCTATTAACGTCGCAATCTCTTTTCAAATTATTGTGTTGTTTGTTTTGATTGAATTGGGTTTTGTATGGATGATCTTAATACGTTATTTTGATGTTCTATTACGAACCTATTGGTATAATGTTGAATATAATCTGTAATGATTACATTTTATGTTTGATAATAGTATCTAATGGTTTTGAATCATTAGGAACAACATAATTTAGGCTAGATAACTCGAACATGTGAGGTTACTACCTATATTGGTCATTTTCCATGCCGTAATGCTACTGTCAAATTAAATCTAGATATCATATCCTAGGTTATTAGGTAGTTAGGCTTAATTAACGATTGTATCTTAATTAAACATAACTTAATGGAAAACTAAAATTAGCAGGCGTACCGTTAGTCTCTTATCAATAATCTGAAGAGAGGTGTAAAGACATTAGGATGATGGAATATGCTTGATTGTCTTTAGGCCAAGATTGAACCTAGAACTGGACCTTACTCATATTCGACACTTTAATCATTTTTGGTTGCTTGCTTTAATTTATTTTTGATAGTTTATTTTGATTTCATTTTCTAAATTGATTAAAATCCAAAACCCCCTTTTTATATTTTCCTTGCATCAATTAATTTTGTTATAGAAATTAACTAAACATTCCCTGTGAATTCGATCATGACTCATCAGAACTACAAATTTTAGTGCATGTAAGTTTTGTAATGTAATTGATATGAACTGTTAAATTTTGGCTTCGCTATCGAGGAGTGTGTTAGATTAATTTTCATTTTTGATTTTAGTTGGTGCTTTTTGTATATATTTTTTATAATCATTTTCTTTTGTTATTTGTTAATTTTTAACGATTGTTAGTGTTGGTGTATGGTAGTGACCAAATCTTTTTATAAAGAAATTGAGCAGCTTGATCTAGATATTGAGAGAACATTACGGAGATTGCGTAAGGAAGCAAGATCAACTCTAGTAGAAGAATCAGAATCAGAATCTGAATCTGAATCTGAAGTCACGATGGAAAACCTGAAAACTCTAAGGGACTCGGCTACGCTCGACTTAACTTAAAGACCATTATGCATAACATTTCCAAATTTTACTGAAAATGTTACCTTTGAGTTAAAGTCTGGATTAATACATTTATTGCCTAACTTTCATGGTCTTACAGGTGAGGATGCACATAAACACCTCAAGGAGCTCGATGTGGTTTGTTTGAGCATAAAGCCTCTAGGGGTGATGAATGAGCAAATCATGTTGAGAGCCTTCCCGTTCTCACTCAAGGATGCAGCGAAGGACTGGTTATTTGATTTACCAGCTAGAAGCATAAATATGTGGCTAGAGATGAAGCAACTATTCTTGGAGAAATATTTTCAGCTTCAAAGACAACAAGTTTTCGAAAGGAGATATATGGTATCAACTAGTATAACGAAGAATACCCTTACGATTACTAGGAGTAGTTTAAGAAGTTATGTGCCAATTGTCCACACCATAATATACCGGAGCAACTCCTCATCCAATATTTTTATGAAGGACTATTACCAATGGAGAGGAGTTTGGATGATGCAATAAGTGGTGGGGTACTTTGTGAGAAGAATCCCATTAAAGCCATGATCTTACTAGAGTAGATGGCCACTAACACATAACAATTCAGCACTCCCAATGATGTTCGATGAGTAAACAAGGTAACTAATTCATCCATTGATATGTGCTTAAATGTTGATTCATTTGATATACTACACTTAGTGATTAATGCCTTAGAAATGCTTAAGATACTCACTTTAGCTCATATTTGATTTTAGGTACATTTAGGATGTAAAGGAACTAAAGTGACCCGAAAGCATGTTCATTGAAGTCATCTTTTCAATTTCCATATTCGCTTGTCTTTGTGGAATAAAAATGATAAATATTGGAGCAAATAAAGACAAGAAAATTAAGATGATGAAGCAATATAGCTCACAACTGCTATGTATGGAAATTAAATAATTTTGCATGGCCCAACGTGAAATTAATGGTTGGAAGCAAAAATATAAAATGACAGTAGAAGAAGAAAACAAGAGAATGAAACGATAACAGCATGATGAGATAGCCCCATACATAACATAAATTAAATGGCAGTAGACCATGAGCAAAGCATGCAGCAATTGATGAGCTAAACGACGTAGAAGCCAAGAAGGATTGGCATGAGCATTTGTGTTTCATACAAAAAACACTTATGTAAATGAAGATGTTTCAAGCTAACATAGACATTATGCAGGGTTTTTAAAGATTGAAACGCATAGTAACGAGGGGCATGAATGTGGACCAAAAATTAAATTAGAAAATAGAGACGAGCGTAAAGTAGAGGGTGGAGGAGCTTGGTTATCTCTTCATTCTTTCACCATCGAAGCAACTACGAGAAGATGATTGATGCTTGGAGCATAGAAATGGAGATGGAAAGCTAGGTTCCTGACGGCGGTTCAATAGGAATATTGACGATAAGTCATGATTAAGCTATTTTATCATTTTAATGCTGTAATTTCATTTTGGATTGTTGTGTTGTTAATATTGATTTGATCGGGTTTCAGGATGGATGATCTTAATACATTATTTTGATTGTTCTATTTCAAATTTATTTCTAAAACATTGAATGTAATCCGTAATCGTTACTTTTGATGTCTATGAGTGGCATATGATGATCTCATATCATTATGAACAACATAACTTAGGTTAGATAACCCAAACGTGTAAGGTTACTACTTATATTGATTGTTTTCCACATCATAATGGGGTTACCAAATTAAATTTAGAGATCATATCCTAGGTTATCTAGTAGTTAGGTTTAATTAATGATCGTATCTTGATTAAACAAAACCTAAGGGAAAACTGGGATTAGTAATGCATTCTATTAGTCTCAGATCAATAGTTTGAAGAGAGTTGTAAAGACGTTAGGATGACGAAATATGCTTGATTATGTTTAGATCGAGATTGATCCTAGAACTGGACCTTACGTATATTCGACAATTTAATCATTTTCAATCGCTGGTTTTAATTTGTCTTTGATACTTTGCTTTTATTTTATTTGCTAAATTGCAAAATTCAGAGACCCACCTTTTACATTTTCCTTCAATAAATTAATTTCATTATAGAAATTAACAGAACATTCCTTGCGGATTCGATCCCGACTCACCATAACTATAAATTTTAGTATGCAGAGTCAGGTAAATTTTGCAGTACACTTGACACATGCTGTCAAATTTTGGCACTGTTGCCTAGGGAGTGTGGCATTCTAATTTTTGTATTTTATTTTAATTGGTGTTTTGTGAATATATTTGTTTCTTTTCATTTTTTTTATTATTTGTTAACTTTTAAATGTTTGTTAACTTTTCATAACACTTAGCAATTAAGGATAACAAATTGCTTAAGATACTCACTTTGACTCGTATGTGATTTTAGGTATAATTTGGAAGCAAAGAAGTTAAAGTGAGTCGAAAGCATGATATTTAGGCTATTTTTTGAAGATTAATTTTCAGTTGTCTTTATGGAGTAAGGAGAAGAAAATTAAAAGACAGAAAGAAGAAAAAAAAGAAAAGAATGTGACCTGCATGGATTATGCATGCAATTACATGAATTAATAGTAGCCCATGCAACGTGTTTTATATGAATTAAATGAAGTCAAGAGGTTGTTGGAAGAAGGAGAGAAATGCAGCACAGCTAAAGGAAAATGATGTTTAGTGCAAGAAGCCAAGCAAGAGAAGAAAACGAAGATCCAGTAGCCCATGACAATCAAAAGTCCACACAAAATGGCACACAAAACTGCAATAGATTAAGCAAAACATACAAGTGGCATGTACATTACACGCAATAGATGGACCAAAATGATAGTCTAACTAGCTGGGAGGTGAAGCAGCAAATGATAGCAGAAGCAAGAGCAGAAAACATAGGAGAAGAAACGCAAATGTATTGCCAAAAAATGCAGCACAGAAGTAAGGCACAACTAGAATGAAATGTAGTTGTTAGATGAGGAACTAAAAATGCAGTGAATAGTGAAGTGGACCAATAATTAATTCATAAAATCAGAGAGAGCAGTGGTAGGTGAGAAAGAAAGAAGGGCAGCGCTATGGGGGAGTCTTCAGCTGGGACATTCTTGGTGGGGCTGAAGCTTTTTTTTAGGTGAGACCCATGAAGTGCTAAATGTCTTGATGCCAGTTCGGAGGTGACATCGACGTCAACAATCCAGGTTAAGTGTATTTCACTATTTTTGTTGTTTCTTTTTCTCATTAGAAATTGATTGTGTTATCCTATCTTAATTGATTTGGGTTTTGTGTATGGATAATCGTATTCTCATTATCGTTTGGTTATTTATGTATGAACCTATTAGGTATTATGAAGAGATGATTTTAATGTGTTAATTGAATTGTTTATTTGCAAACCCATTGTTAGAATTTCGATATAATCTATAATTGTTATGTTTAAATTCATATTTAGCGACTAATGATTTGTAATCATTAGGGATAACATAACCTAGGTTAAATGACGCATCGCATGTAGTTATTGTCTTGATTAATCGATTTTCCTAATTCGTAATGCTACTACATAATTAAATCTAGAGATCGTACCCTAGGTTATTCTATATTTAGGTTTAATTAATGATCGTATCTTGATTAAACACTACCTAAGGGAAAACTCGGGTTAATTATTAACTCACGATTAATAGTTGCTAGGAGAGGTTAGAGAACAACAAATCAATAAAATATGTTTAATTAGGGAATAGGCAGAGATTGAACCAAAGAACCAGGTCCCTACTGAATTCCCCACTTTAATAATTTTTTACATGTTTTTTTACATTGCTTTTGTTAGTTATTTTAGCTTTATTTTATTTTCTTATTTCTAAAAACAAACCCCCTATCCTGAACACCGATTAATTTCATTTCAACAACTTTACACACACTCTCTGTAGGATTAGCTTAGACTTACCGCTACTATAGTTGTAGTATAGTTTATTTTGGCTAGCGTTATAATGTGCTGTCAATTTTGGCACTATTACTGGGGAGTGTGTTTTGGTTTTCGTTTGTGATTTTAATGGGTGTTTTGTACATATTTGTTTTTAATTAGTTTCTTTTTAGTTATTTCTTGATCTTTTCACTTTTTGTTTAGTATTTGTGAAAAAAATTGACATGGATAGAAGTAATTTCTTTTATAACTCTTGTTCTCAATCCTATAACCAAGGTTGGACTGATCATCCCAACTTTGGTTATGGATGCGATAACTATCAGAATTACTTCTATGATAATTTGCAGGATGAACAACAATTCCCATATAGACCAGAAGTTACTTATCAAGATTTGTGTATAACTCTAGAAGAATTGATTAATGTTATGATTACTAATACTTTACAATTCTAGCAGGATGTACAAAAATAGTTCCAGTAGTTCCAACTGGAAATATAGCAACAGCTTCAACAGGGTATATAACAACTCTGGTAGGATACAACATCTTGACTCCATAACGTGGCAAGCCAAATGGGTGAGACAACAACGAGGATTGACTACCCAGAATCACAAATGGAAGAGGAGCAGCCATATCACCTGAGGTATACCCAATGGATGTTAGTGCAAAAACCTTACAGAGTGATGAGGAGCTTGGAATTTTGAGTGCAATACTCATGGACTTGCATGTGAAGAAGAATTTGAGGAGGAGCTCGAACCAAAAAGAGACAAATCATTTAGTTCAGAGGTAAGTAATGAGTTCATGATTATTTTTGAGACTAACTCTTCTCCTTTACATAACAGATTGGAGGAATCAAATGAGGAAGAAAAGGTGAAGAGACATTTAAGATCATTTTAGAGTGCATGGACTCAATCAAGATTGAAAGTTAGATGATAAGGAAGATCCTGAATATGATGGATTATCAACTGAGACCCTATCCTGAAGAACCTCACATGGAGGAGCCGCATGTGACACTTGAAGATCACAATTTTATCATATAAGAAGGAAACATGGAGTCGGGCCAGTGACCTTAAACAAAAGAACTTTTTAGGAGGCAACTCAAAGGAAGTAAATTTCTTTTCTTTACATTTCCTCATTACTTTTTTTCATGAATATATGATTTTGAATTTGTTTGCTTTACTTTTTTTAAGTTTTCAATCAAAATGAGAGAAAGAATAAAACAAACAAACAAACAATTTCTCTTTTCTATTGATTCTAGGATTATACCATCATGATTAGAGTGTGAATTGACCAAAGAATGTCATAACAACTTTAGCATGTATTTTTACTCTTGTGATTGGTCGATGTGCATTATCTTTAAAAGAGTAGTGATTAGTGATAGATAAAGACAGTGAGATTTTGAGCCTTATTTAACTGACACATCCATATTTGTCTCATTATCTTTTGATAATGTGTGACTTTTGTGACATGTACATCCTAATTTTGCCTTGAATTTCTATTCGGGACCACATTTTTATCACATGCATTAATATGGATATGATTAGGCATTCTTTGCTTTTCTGAACTCCATTAGCCAAATAGCCTATCTATTATATGATTTTCCTTTTTGATAAGCCCCCTTGAGCTTTATTTGCTTCTTTTTTGTATATTAACCACATCACATGCTTTAACCTAACCAAATGTCCTTCCTAAGCCTTAAAACTAATGGAATATTTGTTGTTTGTTGAGTTTATGGATATACAAAAGTATAAGTGTGGGGGTATGCATACGTTTGGGTTAGTTATAATGTTGGGATGTTATTTTATGCCTTAACAATGAAATGCCCATATTAATGTAGTTTATTTTAATTTTTATAAGAGAAAAGAAAAAAGAAAAGAAAAAGAAAAAGAAAAAGAAAAAGAAAAGGAAAAGGAAAAAGAAATGTTTAAATAAATGTATCAAGGAGGAAGTGCATATGTGGTTTGCAAGGTTATTCATACTTAATGCATCTTCCTAAAGTTGTATTGAATGGGCTATTTGAGTATATTGAAGATAAGGTAGATGTTGGCTTGGAAGGGTCACTCTTTGTGGTTTCAATGTATTGTCATCAATTGTATGAGTGATCCCTTCTTATTGGTATATACTTCATGTAATTTTGTGTATGAGAGCTCAAGTTTGAGTTGTTAAACTTATTTCTATATTCATCATAGTTGATGTACACAATTGTGAGTGAATGTTAGTTTTTACACTTTTTTTTTTAAATTAAAGGAATTTTATAAAGATTATATGAAAGAGAAACATGAGTACAATAGCTACTCTTACATACATGAGAAGCTACAAAATGACTAAAGCAAAGCCAAGATGACACCGTAGAAATAACATGAAACAAAAAAGACAACATTTTCTAGGTGGAAGTAAGACGCGTTACCTATGTTTGATAGTTGTATATGGTAAAGAACACTTCTCCTTTCAAATAAAGTATTGTGAAGCTTATGAGTTAGGGCAATAGATGGATTTTTCATCTTCAAGAGGTGTTCTTGTCTCCTCGAGGGATTTTGTCAAATGACAAGGGGTCTCATAGAGGTCTAGGGGTTTTAATGCTGGATCAGTCGGTTAGGTATTTTAATTTCTTCGTTGTTGTTTTAACTATACTGTGTGTCTTCTTCTTCTCTTTCATAAATTTGATTCGCTTCTGAGCATAGCTTCTAGTTAAACATTTAGTGAATCTAGGATGGTTGTGTTACATGTTTGATTGAGGTTACGAAGTAGAATGAGTTCTCTGATTTCATAGAGGATCTTAGATGTAAGGACCTATTTGGGTGAGTTAATTCCACCAAACCGTCTGAGGTTTCTTTGTTTCCATAGTCTATATAAACATAGTCCTAGGGATAGAATTTGGATCTATCTATCTGAGTCTATAGTAATTATATGGTTTGTGAATTTTTGGATCACCTTTGTGATAGTGTTCCCTATATTTAGCCATAGGCATTTGTTGGATATAGATTCCCATACATAACTGCTATAAGGGCATGTGAACAAAAGATAAACTCTTATTTCCATATGGATCTTGCACAATCGACATGTTCTGTCTATTTGAAGATAGTGAATTCTATGAGTACTATTCAGCCTATCTAGAATTACTAACCATAGTATGAAAGAAACCCTCGGGGTTAGTACCTTGCTCTAAGTAATTTGTGCCATTCCACCTTTTATTTCCTACATCTTAGAAGATATCTTGAGGCCTTGTTTATAAGTTTAAGGATAGGTTGGGTCTACCAGTAGAAAGTGTGTTGATGGTAAAAATTATCTACTTGTTTTATGTTCAAAAATTGCAAGTGAACGGATCGTGACTTGCAGTTTATAAGAGCAGATATCGATCCTATAGGGATTGATGCCCAGACACCACTTAATTTAGATAAAACTTTGTTTAACAAATGAAATTGTTAAAAGTAAATAATATGGAAAATTAAACTAAAATTAAAAGACTAACTCAAAATAATAGACAATACCAACTCTAGAAAAATCGGAATTCAATAATCTAAAAGCTAGAGATTACTTTTTTCCCTATTTTGTCTCCCTCCTATTTTGTTGATTGAATTGTGTCTCACCCTAGATTTTTGAATGTAAAAACTACCCTCTCTTAAGGTGTAATTAATTTTCCTTAATCGAATTTAAGGGAATTAATTAGACGATCTCTCAACCTTCCCAATGACTCAACCTATTTAACTAGTTATTAAACTATCTTATGGGTGATCAATTAACTAATCAAAATCTCTCTTCTAACTATTCAATTAACGTAATAATTGTAAGTCTATAGGTCACCAACTCTCATTGTACAATTCTACACAAATTTATCTTACTCACTCTCTCAATTTGTTACAAGATAATAATTTAAATCAATAATTATCAAAGACAATTCATTTAATTCAACAAAATAGGAGTTTTGACAAAATAGTTCAAAAGTAATCCCTAAAACTGAATCAGCCTAACATGGTCTCCATAACATCATCAACATTCAAATAACCATTTTTTAAAGAATAGAAGAAATAAAATTGACAGAAAATTGAATAACAAGACTCCTCTTCTTTGCCAAAATTTGGAAATTTTGGTGTTGATGTGCTATTTTTCCCAATCTTGATGATGATCCTTGATTTCAATCCTTTCCCTAAGGATCTAAACATATATTATTCACTCCAAAGATGGTCTTTCTACAGAAGGGTTTCGTCCTCTCCAAGATGGAGGCTTAATGATGCTTAAATAGTCAAAAAACTCTAAGTTTAATGAAGCCCCACATATTATCTTAATTATGATTCCCACGATCGTTGGAATTGGTCATAGATACACTCCTCTTTTCTTTTCCTCTTAATTTCTAGCTCAATCTCCAAGTTGTTCCATCTTCCTTCCTACACAACAAATAGTCAATTCTTACCCTAAAATTAACATCAAACACAAAAGAACAACAACGGAAATCAAACTAAGCAAAACTATACAAAATGAATCCTAAACTATAACAAAAATCAACAAGTATACAAGAAAACGCATGCCAATTACATAAAAAAACATAGACTAATGCACACCTATCAACATCCCTACACTTGAATCATTGCTTGTCCTCGAGTAAAATAAATACAACCACTCAATTCTATCATTTCATCTTTACAAAGATCAAAGCATACAATCCCTCAAATTCAGGTTAATTCAAATATCAAGTTAATACATATATCATGACTATTTTCTCATTGATGTACATAAGCAAACTCAACAATTGACACCATCACTTAAAGATAATAAAGATGCAAAATGAATGTTCCTCATGGTTTTCACTCATTTCTCTCAAGTGGTTAGTAGTTAGTGTTTCGCTCAAACTTCCTATAAGAAACTACACTACTATAGGCTTGCTAATACACCAATTCTCCTCTACAATGATTGCATGCATAAATAAATCACAAGGATTTGTTTAGGGTTGTAATGTGGTAAGGGTTAAGGTGGGTAAAGAGGGAAAAAGGGTTAAGCACAAGAATTAGTAAAGTAAAAAGTGGATAAGATTGGGATAATCAAAACTTACTTCGAGATATACAAATGAAACTAATATTCTGCACTTATTTATGCTACTTAATTGTTCTTCCTTTTTCTTTTTTCTTTCTTTTTCTTCATACATGGAATAACTATGACTCGAAATAGCACTATATACAATGTAACTCATAAGCATAAGTATACTCAACTCATCTCGGTAACAAAAATTTCACAATGATCCCAACTAATGTTTTACTTAATACTTTACTAAGTGTGTGAACGGGTAGGTTAATAAGGTTTAAAGTTTTAAAATCTTAGGTATTTTCAAGAATCAAAAGGTTAAGGCTCAACGAGGGTAGCAAGGGATAATACAAAAGGTAGGTCGTTTAAGCCAAGGGTTAAAATAAGAAAAAGGGCTTAAATCATCTTTATGAAGCATGCATCCTATAGACTTAAACCGATTCAAAGCAAGTTCTAAAGGTAGTAACCTAAGGAAGTAACACTTAACAAAGAAATAGAATGACTATGAATGGAGTCATATGGCTCAATCCTCACTTTGGCTGAAATGAAAACTCATTATGCATCTCTACACTACCTCATTATTCTAAATGTCAATTTGTGACTAAGCTTATATACTTAACTACTTTTCGTCACTCTATATGGTTCACCCTCTACTCAAGTAGCCTAATCCGAGTTCAAGCATGCATTCAATCTAATTCTGACTAGTAAGATAGAATTTTATGACAATATTTATCAGAGTGATTCAAATATGGTTCTATTGCTGACACAAAGCATATATAATATGCTTAAACATGCATCCTATCTAGTAAATTGCAAACAATGCAATTACGAAAGTCAAAGTCACCTCCCTACATTTAAAGTTCACATTATCCTCAATGTGACAAGTCAACCACCAAGTAAAAGAAAATGACATCAAACCAAACAAAAGAAGTTGAACACACAAAATGACATAAAACCAAACAAAAAATGAAATTAAACCAAACAAAAAAATAACATGAAGTTAAACAAACATGAAATGAAATAAAAACAAATAAGAGAAACACCAAAATTAAAAAAATAAAAGAGTAAGAAAAACTTATTCAAATGATGGTGGCAACGATGTTGGTGAAGAAGCTTCAAATTTGTTCCTCCGACAGAAGTTGAGGAACCTCTTCTTCAAGCTGAGCTGCTCCTTATGGACTTTCTACATTTGGGTTCTGAGTTCACTAATTTGGGATGTCAACTGTTGTTGAATGGAGGCCATCTGGTCTAGAATTTGTTGATATTGATCGACCACAGCTAGCGCACTATATTGTCTTTCTACTGCTTCCTCCTCGGGCTCTGGAGCTGCTTGGGATGTGGAAGGTTGTTTACATCTGTGTCTCGGCCCCTACTATTCCTTATTTCAGTGCACGTCTAAGGATTGCAGAGTGCCATAGACTGGACTTCCGCAATCTCAGATCACCTCAAATATAATATGTCAAACATATCGTGTGCCGTTGTACGTACCTCATCCACATTAAGGTTATAAAAATGAGTTAAAGCAGTTACAACATGCTTCATTCCAAAATATGAACTCTTTTTATTGAAAACACCTACTAAGGATCAAAAAATTCTGAAAGGCTTGCTAATTTTAACTTTTCAATCTATGCACTATAAAAAGAAAAGTTCTTTAGCTGAACATTTGCTAATTTCGGTTTTATTAAACAAAGTTAAACATATGAATTTATGCAGGAGCAAATGTTCGGCACTAAAAATTAAAGCATTCGGTGCATTGCGTGAGTTAAAATTGTCTTCCCCTGTTAAAGTTTTCCAATAGGAATCCACATCAAAATTAGTGTGGTCATCTAAAATTTTGTATTTTCCAAATCGAAAATATGACGCATGACATTATAATCTAATTTGTAAATAGTACTGAACAATATAAACTAGAAAATGTCTAATTTGGGGGTATATCAAACAATAATGAAAAACTCAGTGGTCATTATAGGATGAATAAGCATATCACAACAGATGAACCCATTATAACCTATATTTGCAGCTAGTTGTTCAATCTTCGATCTCAATCCTATGTTTTCTAATACCTCGAAATCAAAATACCTAGGAGTGATTAATGATCTATCCCTAAATTCACGAAAGTACGTACCTTCTTCGTCCGAGTAAATTGGAAAGGGAGAGCGGTAAGTCGCTGTTAAATCAATCTTTCCTTCACTAAAAACTTGACAGCAGATTTCGTCAGTCGATTTCCAAGACATCATCTTCTTTGCTGCTATTGGGAGAGGAAATTATGCAAAAAATGAGAGAAAAAGAGTGAAATTCGAGTTTTAAAAAGAGACAGAGTGAAATCTTACCCTAATTCATGTGTTTTGGAATGATTAATGCATGAAAAGATGAAATGATTGGAAGAATAATGAAATAGTTAAAGAAAATATCAAGAATCTAGAAGAAAATTTAATATTTTAGAAAATGGGAGGATGATTTACATGAGTTAGAGAGAGAAATAGTGAAAATTTTGAGAGTGGATGAAAGAAGAAAATGGGAGGGAAGTTTAAATTTCCCTCCTGTATGGGATTCCCACGATCGTGGGAATTCCCACAATTCCCACAATCATGGGATTACTCTCCAAAACTTTCTAGAGAGAATTCCTAAAATTGAGAGAATCACCACAATTCCCACAGTTGTGGGATTACTCTCCAGAAACTTTCTGGAGAGCTTTCCCATGCTCGTGGGAATCACTGATAATGGGAATTAGTGATTCTCCCACTTTCAAACCGTCTTCTAAGCTTAAATTTACTTCTCTATGCTCCCACAACCTACAAACTCATCAAGTTAATATCATCAATAAGAATTTTGAAAAGAAAATAAGTTGTACTTCAAACATAAACCAAATTAAACATCATTCAAACTCAATTCAAGCACATACATAATTAAATAAATCAAATGAACAAATAGACAAAGGCAATCAAAAAGAAATTAAACATGTTAAGTTATGGTCATTAGCTTGACCATTCCTCATACATTCATGAAAAAGTGGAAGATAGGAGAGAGCTAACTTCCCTTCCTTGTGGATATGCCCCTCCATAATACGGTTTACAGCAGTGCCCATTGACCTTGAATGTTTCCCCTTTTTAATTTATCAACTCCACAGCTCCATGGGGAAGCAATTGAAGAATTTTGAAGGGCCCACTCTGTGATTTTAGCTTTTCTAGAAGTAATGGAAGTCTTGAATTAAATAAATGTACTAAATCTCCACTCTTGAATTTATTTTTCTTGATATGATCATCATGCCACTTTTGAGCTCTTTCTTTGTATAGCTTGGCATTTTCATAAGCATCATACCTTAACTCATCCATCTCGTCGAGATGTAACAATCATTTTTCTCCTACCAGCTTCCAATCCATGTTCAATTTCTTAATTGCCCAATATACTCTATGCTCCAACTCCAATGGTAAATGACATGCCTTGCCATACACAAGCCGATATGGTGTTGTGCCTATGGGGGTCGTGAAAGCTGTTCGATAAGCCCACAGTACATCATCTAGCTTTAATGACCAATCTTTTCTTAAAATGTTCATTGTCTTCTCCAAAATCTTTTTCAGCTCTCTATTCACTACCTCCACTTGGCCACTAATTTGGGGATAGTACGTGGTAGCCACTCTATGATGAACATTGTATCTTCTCAAAAGGTTCTCAAATGATTTGTTATAAAAATGACTCCCCCAAATCTAGTAAAAATCTTCTTAATGAACCACCTTGCTATCATTGGTAGGAGTGGTGACTGCTTCAACCTATTTAGAAACATAATCAACTCCAACTAAAATATAGGTGTTAACTTCGGAGGATGGGAATGGTCCTATGAAATTAGACCCCATACATCAAATATCTCCACCTCCATTATATTCGAAAGCGGCATTTCATCTCTCTTTAATATGTTGCCTACTCTTTCACATCTATCACACTTGAGCACTAAATCATGAGTATCCTTAAACAGAGTTGGCGAATAGAATCCATACTCTAAGATTTGTACGACAGTCTTGTTAGCTCCATAATTCCCTGCATACGGTGAGTTATAATATTGTGTTAATATCTCAGACATTTCATTTTCAATAACGCACCTGAGAATTAATCTTTTAGCATAAATCTTATAAAGTATAGGTTCATCCCAAATATAACAAGAACACTGAAATAAGAAATGCTTCCTTTGTTGATATAACAAATCAAATGGAAGAATACCACTTAAAAGGTAGTTTGTAATATCTGCAAACTAAGGAAGGAAAGGGTTATCTACCATTATCAAGTTCTCGTTAGGAAAACTTTCCTTGATTTCCTTTTCCTCTTCATGATGTCCTCCTTTAAGTCTCGATAAGTGATCTGTTATGATATTTTCTGCTCCTTTCTTGTCATTGATTTCAATGTTAAACTCTTAGAGCAGGAGTACCCATTAAATGAGCCTAGCCTTGGCATCTTTCTTA
The DNA here is from genome assembly GCA_025629805.1 of Erythroxylum baracoense. Lineage (NCBI taxonomy): Eukaryota > Viridiplantae > Streptophyta > Magnoliopsida > Malpighiales > Erythroxylaceae > Erythroxylum > Erythroxylum baracoense. Next base: position 14,814,491 of record JAOTAY010000189.1, read on the forward strand.
GAGAAAAGGCAATGTATTGCTGCATGGTCTGTAAATACAATAACTTGTGAGCCTAACAAATAGGAACGAAATTTTTCACAAGAAAATACAACCAAAAGCAGTTCTTCTTAGTAGTTGTGTAATTCAACTGTGCTCCTGTCAACGTCTTGCTTGCATAATAAATAGCATGCAACCTCTTCTCTTTCCGCTGACCTAGTACACACCTAACAGCATTGTCGCTTGCATCACAAATAATCTTGAATGAAAGAGATCAATCTGGCGATGTCAAAATTGGTGTTATTACGAGTGCCTTGTTCAACCTGTTAAAAGAATTCAGATAGACATCATCAAAAACAAATGGCACATCTTTAACTAATAGATTAATTAGGGGTTTTGCAATAAGGGAAACTTCCTTAATGAACCGTTTGTAAAAGCCCGCATAACCAAGAAAAACTCGGATACCTTTGATGTTGGAGGGCGGCCAGTAATTTTTCAATTACTTTTGTTTTAGCGCAATCCACTTCAATCCCTTTATATGAAATCTTGTGGCCTAATACAATTCCCCCTTAGACCATGAAATGACATTTTTCGTAATTTAAAACTATATGCAACTCCTCACATCTTTAAAGCACTTTGTCTAAGTTGAGCAAACAATAGTCAAAAGACTCTCCAAAGATAAAAAAAAATCTATAAATACCTACATAAAATTTTCATTCATTCTTGCAAATATGGCCATCATGCACCTTTGAAATGTGATAGGTGCATTACTTAAACCAAAAGGCATCCTTCAGTACGCAAAAGTTCCATATGGACATGTGAAAGTAGTCTTCTCTTGATCTTCTGGGTATATAAATATTTGATTGTACCCTAAATATCCATCTAGAAAGCAATAAAAAGAATGACCAGTCACTCTCTCAATCATTTGGTCCACAAAAGTAACAAAAAATGATCCTTCTTGGTGGCCAAATTAAGCTTCCTATAACCAATACACACTTACCAACCTGTAATAGCCTTAGTAGAAATCCTTTCTCCTTTCTTATTTTTTATCACCGTCATGCCACCCTTCTTTGGCACACACTATACTAGACTCACGCACTCACTATTCAAAATGGGGTAAATTATCCCAGAATCCAAAAGTTTCATCACCTCCTTCTTTACAACCTCTAGCATATTGATATTTAACCTTCTCTATCTTTCCCTCACGATTCTACATCCTTCTTCTAGGTTAATCCTATGCATCACCACATTGGGGCTAATCCCCCGAATATCCAAAATTTGCCACCCTACAACTCTCATATTTTTCTTAATAGTCGTCACCACTTTCTCTTCCTACTCATAATTTAATTCATTAAAGATACTGATAGGTAAAGTGTGGTTCTTCCTTAAAAAGGTATATCTTATATGGGAAGGTCAAGGTTTAAGTTCTAAAGTGAGAGGTTTAGCAATAGATGGTGGTGTAGGTGCACCAGCTCTTTCTAAACTTTCAAACTCCACTTCCTCATATAAATCCTCTTTCTTCACACTTTCATCTTTATGTACTTCATTCATTTCATTGACTTCTTCTTTAATCTCCTTCACACACTCATCTACAACATTAATTTTCATACACACATTTCCATCCATCGGTTTCTTCAATGATTTTGTCATATTATACTCAACTTGTTCATCACTGATTCTTAACACAAGTTTCCCTTCATGCACATCAACTAATGCCTTATGAGTATTCATAAAGGGCCTCCCCAAAATCAATGGGCAATTCTTATCAGCTTTAAAATCTACACAACAAAATCAATAGGAAATATAAATTTGACTAGCTTTACCAATACATCTTCCATGACTCCAAATGGTCTTTTTATTGATTGATCCACAATTTGAATCATCATGGAATTTGGCTTGACTTCTCCTAATTCTAGTTTCCTAAAAATAGACGAAGGCATCAAATTTATAGTTACACCTAAATCATATAAACATTTATAAAATTCAAAATCGCCAACAACATATAGAATAGTGAAACTCCTTAGATCTTGCAATTTTGAAGGCATTTGACTCAAGATAATGGAACTACAATTCTCTGTGAATGTAACTGTTTGATTGTCTTCCTAAGTGCATTTGTGCATGAGTATATCCTTCAAAAACTTGGCATATTTGGACATGCACTCTAAAGCTTCCACTAATGAAAAATTAATCTGTAGCTTCTTTAATTTCTCCAAAACTTTAGAAAATTGAGTATCCACCTGATGTTGTTTCACTCTTTGTGGATACGAGAATTTGGGTTTGTACAGGGGTGGTGGAACATACGACCTTCCTTCTTCCTTTTCTTCTTCCTCTATCTTTTACTTTTCTCTTTTTCGTGGTTGTCCTTTCTCTTACTTGGTTCATCCATCTGCTTGCCACTTCGAAGTACAATAATTTCGAGTTGCTCCCTTGGAATGAACTCAACGTGGTTTGATAAGCTACCTACACTTTGAGAAAATATAGCGTTAGTAAGTTGACTTACTTGAAGCTCTAAGTTATGGATCAACAAGGCATGGTTCTTCACGATCTGGTTAAATTTTGCCTCCATCTTCTACTGGCTTTCCTCCTGGCTTGCGAACATCCATTTCTGACTCTCTTCCTGAGCTGCTAGTTTAGAACCAAACATCTCTATAAACTTGTCCAACTTACTTTCCATTGCTCCGATCTGATCTTGTTGAAATCTTGATGGTCCTTGTGGTCTTTGCTGGCCACCTGCATTGTTATTACTCTAACAAAATTTTGGATGGTTTCACCACCCCAAATTATAGGCATTAGAGTAAGGGTTATTACCTTTCTGTGGCTGGCCCAGATAACTTACCTATTTAATACCACCGACTTCCAATAGAAATCACTGCGCAAGGTTATGGTTGCTCTACGCACATAACATACACCGAATTTGTATCGCCTTATCTGTTGAGGAAGTTGCTCCTTGCATGTTGTTTAGTTGGTTCGTAAGGGTCATGATTTGAACCTGCAAGGAAGTAACGGAGTCAATAGGTATCATGCCTTTTTGTTCCTTCTGCCCCAGTATGCTCCTCTCATTCGACCACATGCAGCTGTTACTTACCAACTCTTTTAACAAATCATGAGCTGCTTCCACCATCATCTCATTAATGAACCTCATGTCGCTGCGTCAATGGTTCCTCTAGTGCTTGGATTCACTCCATTGTAGAAAGTATGAAGCAGGAACTCTCTCTGTAGGTTGTTATAAGGATAGATTCTCTGAAGTTCTTTAAATCTATCCCAAGCTTCGTAGAGAGACTCCTCGTCGTTTTGATGGAAATTTGTTTGCTCTTTGATAATCCTCGTCATCTTTGTCAATAGGAAATACTTGACGAGGAATGTTTGGGCAAGTTACTCCCAAGTCATAATCTGGCATGAATTCATTGAGTTGTACCACACTTTAGCCCGATCCTTCAATGTAAACAAAAATAGTCTCAGCTTCACCGCATCATCGGACACTCTGTTGAACTGCAATGTGTCACATATCTCTAAGAAATTTGTGATGTGGGCATTTGGATCCTCATTGGATAACCCATAGAACTGCATACTGTTTTGTAGAATGTACCGCCGACTTTATCTCAAAATTAGATGCTTAGACCACCGGTCTCGACACTCCTTGAGGACTAAAACCTAGCCTCAAGAAATCCATCAAGGTCCTCTCCGGTCCTCCTTGTTCTCCTTCTTCAGCCATATCTTGTTGTGAAAAGTTAAGATGCTTTTCCCTTCTTAACTCTATTTTATGCCTCTTGAAGTTGAGAAATTCATCTTCACTCACTTCTTTCGTTCTTCGTGTGCTCTTTGTGTTCATGCACCTGTAAATACATAAAGAGAAGCATCAAAAACTCTTAAATCAAAGTAATTTAAATTAAACAAGATGCTAAACAATCAATTCGTAGCAACGGTGCCAAAAACTTATTCATTGTAAAGCCTATCTACTTGTTTTATGCTCAAAAACTGCAAGTGAACGAGTCATAACTTGTAGCTTAAAAGAGCGAATATTAATCCCACAGGGATTGATGCCTAGATTGTTAGACCTCGTTTTCAGAGTCTAACTCGTGAGTCAGGAAACGTGAGTGTAGCACTCTGAAGGGTTCTTATAACATCCCAAACATCAATAATTGAGCACTTGACATACAACAATTCATTCTTACGTTCATATCCTCAATCGTCACCCTAAACACATCACTCAATTTATCTTTTATTTCCATAACCAACTAAGTATATTTCAAGTTCCATTCAAGCCTAAATATACCATAGATAAGCAATGATAAGCCCATAACTTATAAAATGTACATGATTGGGAAAAAAACCATAACTTTTAGTATGGATGTCAGATCAAGGTAATTTAAGTACGGTTTCGAAGAGAACTTCGATTTCTACAACTTTTGTGGAGACCTCAGAGAGAGATTTTACCATCTAAAGGGTCAAAAGTTTCACATTTTCATAATTGTCCCAAGAATGTCCGCTTAGTGGACATATGTCCCTCCAAACAGACATGAACTGAGCTGAAACGCTGGAATACCTGAGAAGGTCCACCTAACGAACATTAAGTCCACCCAATAGACATTTACAAGTCAAATTCTAGATTTCTAACTCCTACAAGTTTCACATGACCCCTTTTATGCATATCTATCATTTCTAACTTATTTTCCTCATCATTTTCACCTCCATTCCAATTCAATATCATTTATAACCAAATTATAATCTATGATTGATCATCAACCCAAAAACATAACATTCAAACTTATGCACATTCATCCATAAATTCCACATATGCTCACATAAATACAACATCAACCATGTCGATACCTTCTTTTTCTGCATATGATCACATAAATACAACATCAACCATGCAATACCTTCTTTAATAACTCAACACACATTCGACTCCCTTTATCACCTTCATTTCATCTCTAACTTATCACACTAATTCTTCCCATTTCAAAACACTATAGAACTCATTTTTTATTAACTCAAGTAAAGAAAAAGGATATAATGTATCTAGCATACACCTTGTGCGGCATCACTAACTTGTAAATAGCATATCTCTCAACTCCGATCTCCAAAAATTACACACTCTATATCGTTGGAAAGCTAAAAGGATAAACTACAACTTCTAAGAAGACAAATTTGACCAAATCAGCATATATTATTACAGTTTTTCCCCTAAAGTAAGAATATAAATTTTACCCCTATAAATGCTTGAAAATGCAATGGGAAAACTTGTAAAGTTATAAGCAAAACATAAATATATTTCATTAACATCAAAAGAAAAGAGTTTTACAAAGCTTTAACAGGCATTTCAAGACCCAAGATACATCATTGGTCTCAGAATCCAAAAATACAAAAATACACATGATTGATACTTGAAATGCGGCTAAAGCCTTGAATATCCTACACTAACTTAAAAACAAAAATATGTAGATTTGGAGTGATGCCTTGACTCTCGATCACTTAATCTCTTTCTCTTCACCTGGAGATGGGGAGGAATAGGGGTGAGCTTAAAAGCTCATGGGTAACAAGTTTATAGCAGAGAAATAAGCAAAACCATTGAAAATATTCATTGCCATAGTAAATTGCATTGAATCCATAAAACACATATTTCTCAAATTCTCAAGCTTGTCAAACAATTCATCAACAACATAAATCATGTATTTCTTAACTTATCAAACAATCATAAACACATAAGCAATCATAATGGTTTGGGTAGTCCATATACATGAGGGAGTTCCTACGAATCTCCATAAACATGAGGGAGTTCTTACGAATCTCTGGTAAACATGAAGGAGTCCGTGAAGGAGCTCCATGCCACTAATGGCAGGCAAGAGAAGCCTTTAACATGGTCAACATACACGTGACATAACATGATGGATCACCACAAACCCATACAAACATGAATTTCATATCTTGTAAACATCTTGTCGAAAAGGCACATTTTGAAAATATGATTTCTATAAGCATGATATTTTTCAAATACAATTTTCATCATCATTTCATAAATCATCATCAACATTCATGTACCAAGCATATAGCAAATACTTCAATCATTCAAAAAGTAACAAATGCAATATTTATAAAGAAATTGAAATCATTTAAATCTTTCGGCTCAAAAAAATATTCATGGCTCAATAACTCAACTATAAACATGCAACCCACTTGAATTCCTTGCTTAGAAACTTGTTTAAAAATGCGCCTCCTCTTCCTCCTCTTGCCTTACTTGATTTCCTTCAACATTGGCAAAATTTCAATCCAATAGGAATCCAAATTGAGAACCCAAAAAGCACATTCACTAAAATTGATTCTAGAATACTTAAACCCATGCATTTTCTAAGCTTCATTATCCAAAACCCTTCCAAAAATCCAAAGGATTAAACATAAGTTTACCTTGAATCTTCACCAAACAAAGAGATGTTTGGCTCAAATGGAAGCTCTTCTCTTCCTCTTTCTTTTTCTCTTCTTGAATAACCTTAAAATCACTCTTGAAAACTAAGAAAAGATGAAACCCTAACTTTGTCTTCTTTCTTTTTCTCTCATGGATGAACTCTCTCTCACTTATTTTTCTGTTTCACGTTTTTCTCTTCTTCTCTCCCTTCATTCACGTTTTTCTTCATCTAATAAACAAGACAACATTTTCCTCTTCCAGTTATACCCTTAATGAGTGTGAAAGGTCAACCTTACCCTTCCTTTTATGCTTCATGGTTTCTAAACTTAGGTGACATGCCACAATTGCCCTCAATACATTCCTACTGCTTTAATTCAACTAGCCAGTGAAATAAAATCCTACTAACATTGTAATAAATAATTTAAACTCCAATAATTATTCTATCATAACCTCATAATTCATTTAAATCATGCTTAACTCAACAAAAAAATTCGGGGGCCAATAATAAAACATAGACAACACTGTTGAAATAAAGAGTATATGCAAAGCATAAAAAATACAAAAGATCACATAAATAAAATAGACATACTAGAGGGATAGAGTTATTGATCATCCAGAAAAAGAGGGAAGACCTAGAGAAAGAACAAAAGTCAAGTTTCCTATATTAGAGACATCTCAAAATCACAAGTTAAACTATATCAAGAAAAGGATTTGGCAAATCCTCCTTGCTAATGACATTAGGAATACAATCAATGAAATATTATGATAAATTACACTAAAACTATGAATATGAAACTACAGAGTATAAGAATTTCAGATCTACTGCTAGGAAACTTTTTCGTAAAGAATATCTAGAGTAATTCATAAAGGGGAAGAGATTTTCACCTATAAAGGCCTTCATCAAATAAGCAGGACTAGTCATTGCTTAAGAAATGTGAAAGGTAATAGGAGACAGAATGTCAAAAACATGATTAGTAGTAGAGATAGCAAAGATAGTAATAGAGGGATTCAAAATGACAAACTCGTCACCTTAAAAACTAAAAGGTTAAATGATGAGTTTATTTTACATAATTCTACTATTTTAATATTCACCTTAGGCAAGTATACATATCGTTTTGTAATTGTAAAATGTTATTAAGGATTGATCCCATAAGAAGTGAACAAGAACCAATCCAATCTTCCAACTGTTATCTAACCAAATATCCACTAAAAGAACATTGCACAATAATCAAAAAGAATATAAATATAAGAAAATACCTATAGTAGATTTCTCCTCAACTTCGTCTTATGTGCTTATTCAATTATAGGAATTCCATTATTTGGATTGGTGAGATCTCACAGGGTAATGATCTACCACCTTTCAATATATAACTACCTATTCCTAAATAGGTTAACCAATATCTATATCTAATTAACTTCTCTTATAATGCAATATGTTCTTTAAAATCCTATAAAAGGTTATCTTGATACAGAAAGTTCATAAAAGTATATCTCTAAATCTCCATTCAATCTAATTTGTATATAGGTTCTCTAGACTATGTCTCAATGTAAATTAAATCAGACCAAAGCTCTCAGTTACGTATGGTGATAACAACATATAATCCTCAAACCTAGAAACCTTTATTAAAATTTCATCAAATATATAAAAATGTGTTAAAATTTTTATTTAATCTAGATAAAAAAGTATTTAGCTATAAATTATCCTTACAAATATGAAAATAACAATTTAAAAGAAGGAAAATCTCATTCTAAGATATCACCTGATGAAATTCTCTATCTTATATTAGTTATCGCTTCTCTAAAATGGTTTTAAATCTCTCTTGATTAAAAAAAAACCTTTGAATGTGTTCTTAGGTTCTCCTTGGGTAGTAATAACTAACTCTACTTGAATTAAATCCTGGAATAAAAGAAAAGTGAAAGAATATAAAAAGCTTAAATTTTGCTACCTTTCATAAATTCTACCTACAATGGATATGGTCTGGGACACAATTGTGTCCTAGTCTGTGTAACTTTTTGTAACTTTTCTAAAAATTAAACATAGATTAAGATACAATCATGCCTTAGATTGTGTACCTTTCTATTTCTCTTATTTTAACAATATGGCCTCCTCTAACCCATGTACTTTTTTCTTGTCTAAGAGGAACATAGGCTAATGCAGGATTGTGTTCAATTAAAAAGTGGTGTTCTCTTTATATTTTGTCTTGCAATCTATTCCATTTTTTGCCATATCAATTTTCAAATAACTTCTTTCATAAGTACTTGAAAAAGATATAAAATTAATTAGACTAAAGTAACTTGAATTGAAAATACAATAAAATGCTAAGAAAATTTATTTAGTTTTCATGTACATTACCTAAATGCTTCACAAAATGGCAAGCTAATCATCTCTTAAAATAGTAAACTTAAACAAGCTACAAAAAGATATGGCAATTTTCTACCAAAATAACATGCTAAATGTCATGCAAAACAACAAACCTAGATAGGCCCAAACAACTACACACCAAGTCATCTTATGACTAGCTAAATGTCATTCAAATGGTAGATTTAATATATTATGAGACAATATATTAAGCATTAAGAAAAACTAATCATTGCAATATGTTAAATATTAACACAGAAAAATATAAATTGTTATGAGATTACAAAAATTTAACCTCCATTATGCCGGATTGAACTTCACACCAAAAATAATGAACCTATATAGATAACTTTACTTATAACAACACACTATGGTTATTTAGAATTGCACAAACAAAATACGTTCAATAATTTCTTGAATGATTATCTTACAATAACTTAAATACAAGGACACAAAACAAAGTATAAAGGAATCATATGTGGCATATCTTCCACCTTAAGCTCAACATCATTTACGAAGAAAGTTTTTTAGAATATTTATGATAGAAAACAAATCAATTGGTATTTCTTCATGTTTGGTCTTAATTAAATCTTTGTAGACCTGAAAACCATTTGTGAAACTAAAGATCTTATTTCCAACAAAGACCTCATTGTCTGAGAAAAGTTTTCATTCACTAGATATGAGTTGAAAGACATGTTACATGTGAATTATAGATTTTTCAAGGGTTTAAGCCCCATCTTCGTGGCATATTAACAAATTGGTGAATGAAGATATATTAGGCAAGTAGGTCAACTAACATAAAAGAGTGAAATAACAGGCTCGCTGCCAAAAGAAATGATTTAGAATCCTTATCGGAGATATGGTGTGGGCCTAATAATAGTGTAGACTTTTACTTATAAGCCTAAGCCGAAATATTGTAAAGCAAAAAATTCAACCTAAAAACAAGTATATGTAGATGAATCTTGGAGTAAAACGATACATATAAATCACATCTTTATAGACCTAAACTTAATGAATGGCCAATAAATTAAGAATTTCTCAACAATGCGTAAGATAGAGATGAGTGGCACCATCATATTTGTCTACAAGTCACTGTAAAAGTAATTATTCTTTAATAATGTCATTCTTTTCATTCACACTTTCTCTCACTAATTATCAAATCTTCTCCCTCTAATTTTACTAACTTCATCATTAGAAGTTAACCATAGAAAAAATACTCCAACATTTAGTTCAAAATCTTTATTGAAAGGAGGCCCACAAATTAGAATTAAACTATATTCCAACTTATTATGTCAAACCTAATCCCAGATAATTATACTCAAACTTAGACTCAAAAATTTCAAGCCAACCAAAATTACACAGTAATACATTCCATAACAAAAAAAGGGTTAAATTTTAAAATATTTCAAACACAATGTATGATATTTGAGAACATAGCCATACATTTTAATCAAAGAATCTACATCAAATAAAATAAACTAATTTAGTGAAACTTTATTTCTTTAGCATTTTAGAAATATGTTAAAAAGGTAAGCATGCACGTTAAACTTCTAAGTGTTCACTGAATATTAAACTTTAGAAGATGTCCGTTTTGTTTTGATTGGCATACAAGAATAGAATGCATAAATATTCCAATTTGCCCAGCTTTTTATTAGGAGTTTAATCATACATGGCCTCACTTTTTTTTTTCATCATTGTGACATACAAAAATATATATCTATATATGCCTGCGTTTTGGTCGCCTGTTTCTTTGTTTATTGTATTGTACATTCTTCTTAGTTGAGGTGGACGCATTTTATGTTGTTATTTTATGTACATTAGTGAAAATGAAACCAATATAAGAAAACAGTAGAGGACAAATAAGACACAAAAAGAACAACTTTAAAACTAAAAGTATCACTAAATCATGTAGTGGGTTATTGCCGATGAATGTCTATAATACAATAAAAAGCTGTCCAAGGTGTAAAGTTGGCCTAAAGTTATACAAAGCTTTTGTTAACTGGGAATTCTAAAATTCCCACTATCATTATGCCCTAAACAGGACACATCAAATTCAATGGACGTAATGATTCCATTATCTGGATATTAGCAAGTGAACGGATTGAAAAGAACTGGATGCAATTGAACGGCTTATTGGTTATTCAATTTAATTTTAAAGGGATAGGGTAGAAGTGGCTGTACAACAAATAGTTCTAGGAACTTAAATCCTAACTTGATTATTGCAACACAGCCTTCTTTACCTTAATTTTTCTATTATCAAAAGACTAAGCTAAATGCCCGGCTTCATTGCTAACTGGCTCAGCAACAGATAGTGTCGAGTCATGTCTGTCACGGGGATCAACTTTCAACCAATACAAGCCTAAAACTTTGGCTTTCCCCGACAGGATAATGAAGATACAATCATTTCACCTGGAAATAGTTGCATTCTTTTTAATTTTGTAATTCGAATATGATCGTCATGTGAAGGTTTTTTCAAGTGTAGAAGCTATGTCTCTATTTTAGATGCACGTTATAGCAGGCGGCGTAGCTAGATAGGGACCTTTAATGATTATATAAATAACTGAATTCACTTTTTTTTACAAGTATCATGTTGGAATTGTATATGGAGCTAGCATGGTGCATGGAATATAATGGATCCATGTCATTCCTTAGATTTGGAGGATCTTTGCATGGGTTGCTTACTCAATCAACGACTCTAGATTAATTAAACAATTATATAGCTAATTGTGCCCGGTGTTGTGCTATGATGGAAAATTGTTGTGATGGAGAAATGAGTGTGATACTTGTGTTGGATTTTACTTTATTATATAAGAAATGGGTATAGCAGGTTTTAACAAATCAGTGCGTTCATCATATCAACATGATCACATGCCCCATTTCTTGAAATTGAAACAAAAGTTTTAATTAAATTGCACGAATCTTTTGTTTACCATTTTTTATATAGAGTTGAAACTGAAGCACCCTCAACTTTAATTCTTCTGTTGCTATTTTCTAAACGTACTTAATTAGGGCCTCAATTCACTACAATAAAGTAGACATTTAACTACGTTTTTTTTTGCAATGTTCGCAAAATCGTCGGCAAAAGTTATCATATTGTGACGATTTTACAAATCGTCATTAAAACTAAGCCTTTAGCGACTAACTAAAAAAGTGTCAATCGTCTCCAAATGGTAAACATTTAGTGACAATTACCGAAAATCTTTACAAAATAATCCATAATGGGTGACGATTTCAGAAATTTGTCGCTAAATTAACTTTTGGCGACACTTTTCAAAAATAGTCATCATAATTTGTTAAACATTTGGTGACCAATGTTCGAAATCGCCACCAAAGAGTTCATAAGTGGCGATGATTATACAAAATCGTCAGTAAAAGGACTTTTGATTTTTTGCTATATTTTTTACATTGTTGTTAAAAGTGACCATTTGGTGAAAATATTTGGAAACGTGACCAAAAGATCAACATTTGTGACAAATTTTGAAAATCATCACCAAATGTTACATATTCAGTGTCGATTTCTGAAAATCATCACTAAATGATCCATATTTGATGACGATTTCTAGAAATCATCACCAAATGATCCATATTTGATGACGATTTCTAGAAATCATCACCAAAGGTTCTACAGTAATTTGCATCACATTTAGTGACCATTTGCCAAAATCGTCACCAAAAGGTTGACATTTTTTAAAATTGTCAAACTAACATTTTTATAATCTATCATAGTTAAGATATGTTTTATTAGAGATTTGTTTTGAATGCTTACAACGTATTATTGAAAAAACACACACAACATAATTTTAAGTATTAAACATTAGTATTAATTAATCATTAATATTTACTAACATTGCAAAAAATAGTTATAAAAAATTTAAATAATTGTATCAATATAATAATATGATATATGGAGTAGTACGAACTTTGAAGTAGAAGTTTAACAATTCATATAGTCATAGAACAAGAACAATAACAGTCCACACTCAATAATACGCAGCTTGACCCTTAACTAGTAGAGAGTTTGTTTGACAAATTCTTACAGATACAACAATAAATCAACTTTAAAGCTAAGTCCAATTGATTGCATCGATAAATGACAACGATATAATTATTTTTTTAGATTCCAAGTGACATGAGAGTCGATAAAGGTAAATAAGTCTCTAATGTCTGGATTCCCAAGAAGGGTCCTTGCATGTTCGAAGATACCTATTGAAACAGTAATAGTTCTTCCCTCAGGTGTAGAGTTTTTCACACCCTCTTACAACAGCATTTCCACTATAGCTAAACTTGTAGAGGAAGCAGTGAATGAGTCGCTATATTTAGTATGGAAGAAAAGTTCTCCAGATAAACTGTCAATACAAAGCGGTTTACCTAAAACACAATAAGTATAGAACTTAGATATTGTCATATTATTAAACCAAAACTAACTGAAATTGGAGTTACATGCATACGTGAATGACTAGACAAAGTCTATGAAATTGAAGAATTTTCCAAAGCAACCGATTTCCCTAATCCTTTACAAACCATTGTGATATCGCTCCCGCCTCCATGGGCATACATGTAATCTTCAAGATTCAAGGAAGCTTAAAATAACATGTAGTATATACCATCAAATGTGAATATATATAATAGCTTCATAAAAGAAAATGAGATGTACATAATAAGGAAAGTGGCGTTGTTCAGATGATACTAAACACCTCGAAGTGAAAAATCGGCCATGGAAGGCAAACGATGATTAGTGTATAAAGTGGAGATTTTTCTGCATTGTTTATTTTTCAGTAGGGACAATTTTGCCACATTCTTCCCAACGGAATGAATTAGGGCTATCCGGAACTAGTATCTATGTCGACATTTCTTGATTAATCTGCAAATGTCGATTCACAATTAAATGATGATATGTTCAACTCCAATTTCAATGATAAGTGAATGTAGTCAAGTTTATCACTTATACATCTTCAATGTGCCTAATGATATGAAAGTTACCCTTAATAAAATTTAAAAAATCTATTGTGTAGTTTGTGTCATAAGCAAAATTTAGAATTTAAAGTAAAATAAACATGACTATGTTCTTGATTTATAGAAATATAGTAGTATCCATAAAATGCATCAAAGATATAACAAATAAAACACAATCATAACAAATAACAAAGGTAGACAGACATAAACAAATAACAAAGATAGATAGTAAATCATCTTTTAAACACAACCATAAATACAACTCATACATCAAATGCATAATTAAGAACTCACATTAAACACCTAAAGGTATAAGTTAAACTTAGCACAACTTCGTTGATGAAAATAGAAGAAAAGAATAATATTGATTCAGTTAATAATGGTTCTTCGACGATGATGACCACAATACAGATGAAGAAATAGAAGAGAGGATTTAGAGAAATGTTGACGGCTTGAATTAGAATGGAGTAGTCTTTTATATTTTTGTCTTTGAAAACCTAATACAAAATGACGTCATTTTTTTGTTTAGGCAAACGATGTCGTTTATTATTTACTGTAGTTGTTTGGAAATAGTGTTAATTAATTTGCTACGTTCTATTGTATTTGGTCAACAAACGTCAGATGTAGGAACTAATACATGGTTCGTCGCCAAAGCCCGCGGGTTCATAAATAATTTTTAATAAATTTATTTTTCTATTCCAAATAAAACATAATTTGAATTTAAAATTAAATTATTCAATTGAAAATTATTTGCAAATTAATTTGTTGACTGTTCAAATAAATAATAATTGACTTACAATTTTTATAAAATTATACAATTTCATTATTATAATTTAAAACACGTATTTCAAAAAATTATACAATTTAATTTTTTAATTTAGAAAAACTAAATTATAATAATTTAATAAGACATTGTAATATAATTAGAAAACTATTTCTAACAAATTATATTTAAAGATTAGTCATTCCAAAAGATAAGCAAATGAAGAACAATTGCATGTATAAGTGAGAAGATTACTTTGTCACAAAAACTGAAAATATACATTTAAATTCAATGTATCTTTTTATAGAAATAATAAGGTTAATGGTAGATTAAGGACTAAAGGGTATATGTTGTAATGTTAGTGATGAATTTGGTTTAAATGAAATGTGATTTGCAATTCTTATTAATTCAGCTAATAACAAAAAGAAGATAAAAATTTTTAAAAAATTTCCTATTTTATTTTGTTTATCTACCAAATTAAAAATATAGATTAGTAATTCTCAAAAATTAAACAAATCAAGAATAATTCGATATGTAAGTATAAAAGACAAAATTTTCATTTTGTTATTAGGAATAGGAAAAACTCATATTTGTTAACCAAGACAGATTGTTGATAGCAATAATAGCACAGAAAGGCTGGAAAGTGTTCTAGTTAGATGTCAAATCAACCTTTTTAAATAGTGTGTTATAGGAAGAAATATATGTGGAACAGTAAAAGGGGTTTGTGAAGCAAGGTAAAGAAGATAAAGTCTACCTCCTGAAAAAGGCTCTCTATGACCTAAAACAAGCTCTAGGATAGATGAACATTTGTTGTGCCTTGGCTTTGTAAAGAGCTTATCGGAGTCCATTCTTTATGTGAAACATAAGGACATTAACTTTCTCATATTGTCCCTTTACGTTGATGATCTCTTAGTGAACATACATAATACAAGGCTGGTCGAGGAGTTTAAGCAAGAAATGATGTAGGTTTTTAAAATGACAAACCTTAGTCTTGTAACCTACTTTATTGGAATGGAAATCAAGCAAAGTAAAAATAAGGTGTTCATCTGCTAGAAGAAGTTTGTAAAGAAAATATTGAAGAAATTTCAAATTAACGGATGAGTGCAATGCAATAAGCACACCAATGAATCAAAAGAAGAAACTAAGCAAGGAAGATGGTGCTGCCAAGGTTGATGAAGGTTACTATAGAAGCTTGATTGGATGCCTAATGTATCTCTCTGCAAACATTCTATTTGTTGCAGCAATTGCGATCTCAAACAATCTTATCTGCTACGTATTTAAGATCATACTCGTGTTAAAAACTGAACTGAATATATAATGTAATAGTTAATTTGGCTGCCTACTTCCTGTAAAACTTGTTTTATCCCTTTGAAGATTCTAATACATTTTCAATTCCAAAAAAAATAATTTTCTCTGATACAAAAACGATTGGCCCGACGAACGACTAGCAACTTTCTATTCCTGTATGATCACTTTCATTTTCTTTGTCAAAACTTTGTTGAATGATGTAATTCTCAGCTATAAAGCCTTCATCCTCCATTTGAAGAGTCAGTTGCTCAAGAATCTCATAAACTTCCTGCAAACCCTTTTGCACATTGCTCCCAGCTGAGAACATAAAAATAGAATTCTTCACCTCAATCCAACTCTGTCCCGGGTTTTTCTTTAAACCCTTCGTTTTTGCCGAGGCTCTTACTTTTGCAGAATCATCCCATCTGCCACTGGCAGAATATATATTAGAGAGCAACATGTAGCTCCCAGTTGTCTCAACGGGGAGATTCAAAATATGGGAGGCAGTTTCTTCAGCAATTTCTGTATTTCTATGCATCCTACAAGAGTTTAAAAGAGCACTCCAGACAAAAACATTGGGTTCCATTGGCATGTTCTTCACAAATTTGATTGCTTCTTCCAAAAGCCCTGAACGGCCCAGGAGATCAACCATGCAAGCATAATGCTCCATTTGAGTTTCAATCTTGTACTCTATAACCATCTGGTCAAAAATCTTACGGCCCTCGGTAACAAGGCCAGCGTGACTACAAGCAGAAAGAACAGCGACGAAGGTGACCCCATCAGGCCTATTTCCAGATTTAGTCATTTGATAAAAAGTTCTTAGAGCATTTACACCGAGTCCATGCATCCCATAACCCATGATCATAGAGTTCCATGAAATCAAATCCTTGTTTTCTATTTTTTCAAATACTAAATGTCCCTCCTCGAGACATCCACATTTTGTGTACATGTTAAGCAATCCATTTCCAACAAGAATGTTTCCGTCCATTGAGGCTCTAATCACATGACCATGGATTTCCCTGCCAAGGTTTAGAATTGCTAACTCTGCACAAATTGACAAAACACTAGAAAGAGTCACGGAATTTGCCATTACATTGGCAAGCTGCATTTGTCGGAAAAGCTCTAAAGACTCCTCTCCTCGCCCATGGGCAGCCAAACCACTGATTAGAGCACTCCAACTTACGACATTAGGCCTCAACATTTGACAGTCTTCCAATCTCTTCAACTGCAAAAACGCCCCCAGAGCCTCATCACATAAACCAGCCTCTGCATATGATGTTATTAAAGAATTCCAGCTCACTATATTCTTATTCCCCATTTCCATAAACAAATTTTCAGCATCATTTACAGCTCCACACTTCCCATACACAGATATTAGTGCATTCTTCACAAATAAATAATCTTCAAACCCACCCTTTATGGCATATCCGTGTATCATCTTACCATTTTCAAATGCGCCCAAATCAGTAGAAACTGATAACACAACAGCAACGACTTCAGCGTTAACACCAACTTTTCTCATCCTCATCGAACGAAAAAAGTCAATAGTCTGTAAATGCTGCCCGGAACGAGCATGACTTGACATCAGAGATGTCCATGTCACAGAATTTGGCTCCAACCCCTCCGACTCCATCTTCTTGAATATCTCTAGAGCACCCCTGGAGTCATAATTGAAGGCATAACCCGAGATGATAATGTTCCACGAAATACAGCTCCTGACGAGCATCCTATCAAATAAAATTCGCGCATCACGCATCCGTCCCTGTTTTGCATACATCCCCATGAGTTCATTGGCAACGTGAATTCGATTCTCCAAACCCAGTTCCAAAACTTGCCCATGAATAATTTTGCATAAACTAGAACTACCCACACGGGCACATGCCCGTATAAGCAACGGAAAAGTGAATCCATCTCCAAAGATTTCTAGCTTTCGCATTTTAACAAACAGGTTGAGGGCACTTCCGAAGTACCCATGAGACACATTCACTCTCAAAATAGAATTCCACAAGAGCAGATTCGACTTGCACTCAAAAGGCGTGGCATCAAACACTTTCCGCGCATCAAATACACGCTCAAAACGACCATAGACGGACACAACACGGGCAGCCAAGAAAGCAGAGAAATTGCTACCAGTGACAACGATATGGGCGTGGACTTGTTTGCAATGTTGGACACTGAAGCAACCACGAAGGAGGAGATCGAAATTATGGAGTAGCTCATTGTGGGTTATGAATTGTTGGTGAGATACGAAATGGGTTTGATAGTGGCGGATAAAGGAGACCGAACAGCGAAGATTTGAAGAAAAATGACAAAGCATGAAAGTCTTAAAATTGTTTTTGGACCTTAAAAACACAAGAAAGAAGACTCTGTCCTTTTTTCTTTGCGCCTTATCTTAACAGGAATTTCTTTTGTATCTTTGCATAATTTTGAATTAATTCTTCGTCTCAAAGGAGTTATAAATTTTCTGTTTCAATTAATTATTTTGTTGTATTAAATCTTATCTACGAATTTATATAATTATGCAATTAAAATTGGCTAAACAGAGTTGGAACCAAAAATGTGCTGGCTGTAAGATTGATGCAGGGATGCTTCTTAGTCAGTTCTTGTTCAGTATCATTGACCTGTGTAAATAGGTCAAATCTTTAACAATCACCTTTTGCTGGAATAGTTAGCATAAGAATTCAGGGACTTGATCCTCTGTCCCAACAACCCTGGCCCAACCCTGTCCCAGTGCATCCAAACCATCTATTTATGTGGGACCCACATAAATAGATGGTTTGGATGCACTGG
>JAOTAY010000189.1:14833121-14849370 GCA_025629805.1 Erythroxylum baracoense
TTAGTCCGTCAAGTCCTTAGTTTGGGCCGAGTCAATCTTCACTAGGTCCGAGACTCTACCAAAATTCGCACCAAGTCAGATCACACTCGTCCACGTTTGCCTTAGTGTTTTTGCATGTCTCTCTCATGCGTTTAATCCAACTAACCTCCCCCCTAAGGCTCCTCATTGGAGGTCGCTGAGAGCTGCTCCGAAGTTTAGGGGTCTAACAGAACCCACTTCTAAACAAGTAAAGGTTTTCCACCAATATCCCATGGACCTATTTCCATGACTGAAGAAAAAATTTCCTCGTCTCTGAATTTAAAGACGAAGGAATCCTCTCAAGTCAGGAGTTCCTTCTCTAGATCCTTGTTCCCCCATTTGGAATGGGCCCATGCATGAACCTAGGGAATGAGAGACTTTTGTTTATGGAAAAACCAATTAAGTTTTATGACCATACTCTGACCCCTATTTGCTGAAGCTCCTTATAAGGATAGACATCTCCATTCAACAAGGTGGACTGAAAAAGCTTAGGCCTCTATAGAGGAGCCTTAGTTGATATTATACTTTTCCATGATCTAGGAGCCCTTGTAGGAGTTCTTGGAATCTTACCTCTCCCTTTACTCATATCTAAGGAGTCATGAATGGATAGAAACTCTACGTTGATAGGTTACTGGCATTTAGTTAGACCTCAAGGTAATGGAATGGGTCAAACAATCTCTAATGTTAATGATTTAAGTTGATGGTAATAGTAAGTTTAAGTTTTTAGATGGATTTATGGATGTGATTTTTAGAACGTATGGTCATGGTATAAGTATTAGTAGGTGGTTTTAAAGGAAGTAAATCTAGAGATATTGGTAAGAAAAGAGAGGATTTGTCGTGTGGATTACTAGTAGAGAAATTATATTCATTCCTATATGTAAGATTAAAGAGAAAATATATTCATAGCTATATGCAAAAGAGGTAAGAAGAGAAATACCATAAAGAGACAGAAAGGGATCTAATGTGTGAAATTCTCCACTATTATTAGAGTAAAGATTAACAATGGAGTGTTTGAAGTTATTTAATATTAATGTTTTGACGTGAGAAGAAACATCATAAATATGAAATTAACTTTAACGGGTAATACCATATATAATGCTTAAAATGATTAGTAAAAATGTCAAAAATACTTGAAATCATCAACAGAGTAAATAGCAGAGGTCTAAAAACCATACAATATGATTTGTAAAAGATGAGATAAAACAACTATAGATGTAAAAAAGGGAATTTTGTGACTTATATTTTTCAAACACAAGTTACAATGAAAATTTTAAGACATAAAACAAGATAAAGAAAATGTGGAAAATACATGAAAGAATAGGAGGGAATGGATGATCTAATTTGGAGTGCCATTTAGATAAAGCAATTTTGATATTAGAAAAGATAAAGGAGTGAAGAAAGATAAATTTGGAGAGGAAGTTGGTCACTCATAGATGTCGTCTTTAGTTTTTCATATCAAAAGGATTACCCATATACTTAGATCTTTGATATAAAAAAATAGTGGGTAAGATTTTAATGGAAATGTCATTAGTATAAAAAAAAGGTAAATAGAAGATTGTTTTTCATAATTTTTAAATTAAAAGGTATGGATAGGCATAGGAAGAGTGGTAGAATTGATATAGGAAATTGAAGAATTGAGCCATTTTTTATGATAATAACTTAAGACCCTACGTAAGGAGTATGAAGCAAAAGGTTATCCATATTGGTTTATGCTCTATAACAATCAGTTTGGTTGTAGTTTAGTTAAAAACTATTTAAAGGAATTCTTTATCTTGTACATATTTAGATGTATGTGATAAAGCCCGTAGGATAATTATACATTGCAAATGAGAATATAATTATAAGATTTATATTACATTTATATATTATCCCTAAATTGTTTTATTATGACTGGACATTAATAAAATGTAAAAATACTATTACAGGCTATGTTTGTCCTTATAAAGGAAGTAGTCGATCTCATATAATAAAGTATAAAGATACTTAAACAAACATATGGGTGCCTGTTAGAGACCAAGTTCACTGAACTATTCTATTTGAGAAATCCATTAGGAACATTACTTGTATGTCTATGGAAATTCTCATTATGATTTTTGTATAAGTGATCATTTGACTTGAGATCTCCAAAGTTATCTCATATAGGGATTGTTATGTTTTGATACTACTCGTAAGCCATTCCAATCATGGGTAGTTCAGTCAGTAGTCATTGGATGTAGCATGATCTATATAGAGGTAGTTGAGTAATCAAGATAGCATTCATCACCTTAAAGTAATTCGGGACATACATGGCTATAGTTGAAGGGCGTCTTGAAAATAATTTGCAAATGTCATTAATTTAAACAATAACTATTGGAAGAGAACTAATATGATTAGACTCAAAATAGAGTATACAATAATTTCATGCTCTATATCTAATTGAAACATTGTATAATGAAAGGATTGAATTACACAAAAAAACATCATACACGAAATGGTTATTCCAAACCACTTTGACATTCCTAAATATTTAGGTGGTCATGATGTGTTGCTAGAGGCCAATCTTGATCTATGGATATAAATTGTTTAATTAGAGAATTAAAGATAAATTAAAGGAGTTTAATTTATCTAATCCAAAATATGATTTAGGGTTATAATGTGTATCCATTTTCAACATATTTGGAACCTAATGAGTCACACAAAAAGAATATGTTGAAGAGAGCAAATATATTATAATCAAGTTACACTCGATTGTAAAGTTTGAGAAACTTTAAGGTTAAATATAAGATATTAGATCTTATTTGGGAAATTTTAATATTTACTTAGAATTATTTGTAATTTTAATTAAAGTTAATTGGAATTGGGATTTAATTTCAATTAAATTACTAAAATATCCATAACTTGTTATAAATATGCTTAAGCTTTAAATGAGCTAGCACTCCTTACTTAACTCTCTTTGTAACTATTATAGAGTTCTCTCAACTCATTTTTTGGATATTATTAAAGGTTAGACATTTGAGCGCCTACGGTGGTTGAGATGAGCTAGTTTTGAAAATGGTTTGAGGGATACAACAAGAGTATTATCAAGCTTCAGAATAAGATATGAATTACAATTTATGCTTTATTATAATTTAATTGTTAATCGATTTATAGAATTAAAGTGATCTTGGTTTTTTGGAAATAAAAATAAGCAAAAAATTTCGTGATTTTTTCGCTATCATGAGGATCAGATCCCATATCGATTTCTCAATAATTCAAATATGCAGTGAAATGATGTGACACCCACTGTTGAGTGGCATATGGCTATTACAAGAGGCATATTGTGAATGTAGGGGCGTCTCAAATGAAGTAAAATTTATAAAAGATAACAAGATGCCATATAGGGGTGGCAGTGGTCTCATAAATGCCATAAAGTGAAAATTGTTGTAAGAATGGCAACAGGGATTGATCGGGCCTCGAGCCTGGACGAGCTCGAAGCCTGACAGATAATGGAAAAAAGACATCATTTTGTGATTTTAAAAATAAAAAATAAAAATTTGGCCCAGTTTAGACCTTAGGCAGTAGGGTCAGGCTAGAGTGGGCTTAGGTTTGGCCCGACTCATTGCCATTCTGATATATGCTTAATTGATTGTATAATTATTCCATAACATTTTGCGATTAATGACATGAAATTGCTTAAAATACTTACTTTGACTCATATGTGGTTTTAGGCATAATTCAAAAGTAAAGAAGCTAAAGTGAGTCGAAAGCACGATATTTGGGCCATTTTCTAAAGACTAATACTCACTTGTCTTTATGGAGTAAGAAGAAGAAAATTGCAGCAAGAGAAGACAAGAAAAAAGCATAAAAGAATGGGATAAAGCATAAAACCCATGGAAGATGGCTCCTAGAAATCAACACCCACGGTGCATGTTTTTGTATAGCACTTAGCGATTAATGACATGAAATTGCTTAAGATACTCACTTTGACACATATATGGTTTTAGATACAATTCGGAATTGAAAGAGCTAGAGTGAGTCAAAAGCATTATATTTGGGTCGTTTTTTGAAGAATCACAGTCACTTGTCTTCATGTAGTAAGAAAAAGAAAATTAGAGCAAGAAGAAGATAAGAAAAGCTCTTCAAAATAACATTTTTTGGGACAAAAAAATCTAAAAATTCAGTGCAAAGGAAGAAGAAAATGGTAGCGCCTAAGGAGGAGAAGAAATGGAATCATAGTAACTGAGAAGGAAACATAGCACAGATAGGAAGCAAGGAAGACCAAAATGACAATAGTAGACAAAAAAACACCAGCAGTTAGGAAGGAGCAAATTGGCATCGTAAGTGGATAGACAGGAGGATCAAATCATAAATGTTGGGCATGAGCATAAAACGTAAAAGTAGCAGAGGGTTTTTATGTTTTTGGGGTTTGAAGAAAAATCAGAAGGTGTCTTCGTTGGGGGCGCTCTGTGGGGGCTAAAGCAACTTTTCTTAAGAGCTCTTAGTTTTAATAAAGAAAAGGGGCAAAGCTCTCAACCGGGAGAGACCCATAGAGGATAGATGTCCCGACATCAGTTCAAAGGAGACATCAATGCCAACAACCCAATTAAGCATTCCATTATTGTTTTTGTTGTTTCTTTCTCTCTTTAGAAATTGATTATATGATCCTATTTGTATGGATTTTTGTGTGTTGTGAAAAGATGATTTTAATGCGTTCATTAGATCATTTTATTACAATAAATATAATCCATAATTGTTATGTTGAAATTCATTTGTAGCAACTAATGGTTCATAGTCATTAGGGATAACATAATCTAGGTTAAATGATGAATCGTATATGGTTATTACCTTAATTAATCAGTTTCCTTAATTCGTAATGCTACTACCAATTGAATCTAGAGATCGTATCATAGGTTATTCGGTAGTTAGGTTTAATTAACATCGTATCTTGATTAAACAATATGTAAGGGAAAACTCGGATTAGTAACTCACAATTAATAGTTTCTAGGAGAGGTTTGAGAACAACAAATCATTGAAATATGTTTAATTAGGCTATTGGTAGAGATTGAACCAAAGATGTCCCTACCAAATTCCCCATTTTCATCATCTTTTTACATGTTTTCTTTAAATTGCTTTTGTTAGTTATCTTAGCTTTATTTTATTTTCTTATTTTTAAAACCAAAACCCCCCAAAACCTAAACACTGATTAATTTCATTTCCACAACTTTACACACACTCTCTATAGGATCGTCTTAGAGTTACCACTACTATAGTACTAGTCTAGTTTATTTTGTGTAGTGTTATGACATGCTGCTAATTTTGACGTCGTTGTCGGGGAGTGTTATTTTTTTAGTTTTTCTTTTTTATTTTAATTGGTGTTTTGTACATATTTGTTAGTAATTAGTTTCTTTGCATTTATTTCATGATCTTTTCATTTTCTATTTAATGTTTTTTGTATTAAAAAAATATATTTTGACATAGACGGAAGTAATTTTTTCTATAACTCGTATTCATAATCTTATAAACATGTTTTGAGTGATCAATTTAACTTTAATTATGGATGGAATAATCAACATAATTACTTCCCTGATAGTATGTAGGACACACAACGATTCCTATATAGACCAGAATCTTCTCATCAAAACTCAGGTACATCTCTGGACGACCATATCAAGACTTGTAATGCTAGCAATCTTCAATTTCAATAGGGTATGCAGTAGCTTCCAGAGAGTATGCAGCAATTTCAATAGAATACTCTTCAATTCCACCAGGATGAAAGACAATGTTGGTAAGATATAAGGTCTAACGTCTAAGATGTGGAGACCAACAAAATTTAGGTACTTCTCTAGAAGAATTGGTTAGTATCATGAATACTAATACTTTACAATTTCAACAGGGTGTATAACAATAGTTACAGCAATTCCAAGAGGATATGATACAAATTCAGCATAATATGATGCAATTCCACCAGGATACAATGTCTAGACTCTAGAACGTGGCAAGTCAAATGGTTGAGATGGCAGAGCAGATCGATCACCTAGAATCATAAATAAAAAAGGAGCAGCCATATCAACCCGAGGTGTACCTAATGGAAGTTAGTGTTGAAATCTTACAAAGTGATGAAGAGCTTGAGAATCATGAGTGTAATACCCAAGGAATTGCTTGTATGGAAGAA
Source organism: Erythroxylum baracoense (assembly GCA_025629805.1). Lineage (NCBI taxonomy): Eukaryota > Viridiplantae > Streptophyta > Magnoliopsida > Malpighiales > Erythroxylaceae > Erythroxylum > Erythroxylum baracoense. The sequence continues at coordinate 14,839,270 of JAOTAY010000189.1, forward strand.
GCAGAGGAATAGATTGAAGAAAAAATGGATACATCTTTTAGCTCAGAGGTAAACACTGAGTTCCAATTTTTTTGTTATAATTGAATCTTTACCTTTGCCTACCATGTTAGAGAAATTAAACGAGGAGGAACAAGGTGAAGAGACATTTGAGATATACAAAGAGTGTGGTGACTCAGTAAAGATTGAGAATTTGAGGATAGAGCATATATGAAATATGAAGGATTATCAACCAAGGCCTTATCTTAAACTACCTCACATGGAGATAGCTCAAACTATGATACTCGAAGACCACAATTTTGTCATGTGAGGAAAACATTGAGTCGAGCCAGCAACCTTAAAAAAAGACTCTTCTTGGGAGGACACCCCAAGGTAAATAAATTTCTTTTCCTTTACTTTTTCGCATTAGTTAGATATGAATGTGTGTTTATATGTTGGTTTGTTTTTTGCTTGTTTGAATTTTCCAATCAAAATAAGAGAAAGAATTAAACAAACAAGATAAACATTTTCTCGTTTTTTGTTGCTTTTAGGACTATATAATCATGATTAGAGAGTGAATTGACTAGAGAATTTCATGGCAACTTGAGCATGTACTTTTTCTTTTGTGATTTGTCAATGTGCATTATCTTTAGAAGAGTAGTGTGATAGGTGTAGATTGCATCGTATTTTTATAGGTATTTTAGTATATGTTTAGTGGTTAATTTGATTGTTTAATGTTTTTTTAGGTTAAGAATTGTGTTAGTTCATAAATATTTGTGTTTTAAGTGTTTTTTGGGTGAGAACAAGTTTTTGAGCTTCAATTATATATATAAGGTGTCATGATGAGTTTGTTAGTATTTTAGGGCATTCGAAAGGGTTTCGAAGGAGACTCCAACCAAAGCATAGTCCCACGATAGTGGCAAATCTACCACAATTGTGATAGAAGCACCAACATAGGCCCACGATCATGGCAAACATGCCACGATTATGATAGAAACTTGATCCCCACGATTGTGACAGAGAGTAGATAAATCGACCACGTTTGTACACTAAGGGCCACGATTGTGGCCTGCACGTACATTAATTAGAAAAGAGTAGATGCGGGGTCACTTTTAGATTCAAATTTTCAAGGGATATTTCGGACATTTCGGACCTCAAAAAGGCACTAGGGTTACCTTAATTGGAAAAGAATATAAAATTATTATAAGGTAACCTTAGAAAGGAGACTACAATCAGCCTACATTTAGAAACCCAAAAGGGGGAGAGAAAGAAGAGAGAGGGATAAGAAGAAGAGAAAGAAGAGGAGTGTTTCGACACTAAAGTTTCCCGGATTATATAATCTTTCGATGCTGCTGCTTTCTGAATCTAAGTTTCATTTCCCCAAACTTACTTTTGTATTCATTTAATATGCAAGGTAGAGATGGGTTGTTTGGTTATGGATTTTAAGTTGTTAACAATGTTCTAACTTTTTGTTTAGGATTTTTCTTATATTTAATGTTAATATAGTTGAATTGTATTTAGTTTAATTGGATGTTGTGATTGATTAATGTATTTGCATGTTTTGGTAACAAACCGAGAGGGTGAGCTAGATAAAAATGATTAGACTGAATTAATGAGAGTTAAGCGACCTAATTGATTACTTAATCAATCTAATCGGTAATTTCATAGAGAGAGATCTTGTGTGAGACCTGATTTTTTTATTAAAGAACTTTAGAACTAATTAGAATTATGGGTCATTTGTGAATTGAGCGATTGCAAATATATAATTCGATTAGGGTTTACAAATTAAGGAATGGTTATAACTTCAGAGAGAGTAATCAACGCTATGATCGTCTAGAATTGACACCTCTTAAACACATAAATGGCTATATTAGCATTAATGATAAGTAAAATCCCCTCTCTCATAACTTGATTAATCCTCTCGACAGATTTCCATTGTTACATTATTTATTCGTGGCTAGTTTGTTTGAGTTAGATTACTTTTCAAATTATTATTTGAATTTGAGTCTTAAACAAAGCACAACATGAATTAAGTGGTGCCTAAGTATAATCTTTGTAGGACGATTTCTACTTTTTACTACTAGTAATGACATGTATTACAGTTTTTAGTGTAAAATAAGTAGTTTGTTTTTTCAATCAACATAGTGACTAGTGGTAGACAAAAGCCAGTGAGATTTTGAGCCTTATTAGACTGTCACATCTATATCACTCTTATTGACTTTTTTAATGTGTGACCTTCTTAACATGTACATCCTGACTTTGCTTCGATTTTCTATTCAAGATCACATTTTATCACATGCAATAACATGGAAATGATTAGTCATTCTTTGCTTTTTTTAACTACATTAGCCAAATAGTCTACCTATTATATGATTTTCCTTTTGATAAGTGCCCATGAGCTTTATTTGCCTTTTCTTTTTATATTAACCACATTACATGCTTTAAACCTAACCAAAAGCCTTATCTAAGCCATAAAGCTAGTGGAGCATTTGTGATTGTTGAGTTTGTGGTTGTACAAAATTCTAAGTGTGGGGTTATACATATATGTGGGTTGGTTATAATTATTTGTATGTTTTGTTATGTCTTATCATTGAAATTCCCATGTTGATGTAGTTTCTTTCAATGTTTATATTTGTATATATATAAAAAAGGAAAATGAAACAAAAAGAAAATGAAACAAAAGAAAATGAAAGGAAAAGAAGGATAAAAATGTTTAAATAAAATTTGCAAGGAGGAAATGTATGTGGTTTGCAAAGTTATTCAAATTAATGCATCCTCTTAAAGTTGTAATGAATGTGTTATTTGAGTGTGTTAGATATGAGGTAGATGTTGTCGTAGAAGGTTCACTCATTATAGTTTGCATGTATTGTTATCATCAATCCCTATGAGTGATTCCTTTTGATCTGTTATGCTTCATATGGTTTTCATGTAAGAGCTGAATTGAGTTATTAAATATATTTGTTGCATTCATCATAACTAACGGTACCCAGTTTTGTATGAATGTTAACTTGTGCACTTGATATTGCATTCAGTGTTACTTTTGTTTCACTAGCTTTAATGACTTTCATGCTACTTGCCCAAATACATCTCATCTTACCTTTGCCCATATTACAACCTAAAAGTTCCTTTGATTTATGATTATGCATGTGAAGCTTAATGGTTGAGTAATGAAATGATATACAAAGTTGTGGAATGTCATCATCATGAATGGTAATTAAGTACACCCATGAATATATCTTATGTAAACACATTTTCCAAGTCTACCATTAGATTGGTCCGTTTTTAAAGGTATTGAATGTTGATTGATCATGAGTAAAAGTTTGGAATGTTGACTTCTTGCTATGATTTTTGAAAGTCAATCGTCTTTACTTATGATTATGTATTCCTATAAAAATATGGGAATTGAGTAAATGTTTTGGATTTATAAGCTTAATTATGATGTTGTGATCGATAGTGACCAAAAGCTAAGTATGGGAGAAATTGACATGTGATTAGCTAATTATATAATTATTCCATAACACTTAGCAATTAATGACATGAAATTGTTTAAGATAAACTTTGACTTATATATTTTTTAGGTACGATTCTAAATCGAAGGAGCTAAAGTGAGTCGAAAGCGCTATATTTTGGTCATTTTTCGAAGAATCACACTCACTTGTCTTCATGATGTAAGAAGAAAATTAGCGCAAGAAGAACACAAGACAAGCTCTTTAAAATAACGTTTGTTGGGCTAGAAGAAAATCTGGAAGTTCAATACAAAGGAAGAAGAAAACAACAACGCATAAGGAGGAGAAGAAGTGGAACCACAGCAGCTGGGAAGGACCAAAGCACAGCGCAGATGGGAAGCAAGGAAGACCAAAACGGCAGCAGCAAATGAAGAAAACACCATCAGCTAGGAAGGAGCAAAATGGCAGTATAAGTGGATAGCTAGGAGGACCAAAATGCAGACGTTAGGCATGAGCATAAAATGCAAAAGTAGTAGATGGTTTTTATGTTTTTAGTGTTTGAAGAAAAACTAGAAGGTGTTCTTCATAAGGGATGCTCTGTGAGTGTTGAACCAATTTTTCTTAAGAGCTATTAGTTTTAATGAAGAGAAAGGCCAAAGCTCTCAACCAAGAGAGATCCATAGAGGGGTACACATCCCGATGCCAGTTTGGAGGCGACATTGACACTGATGACCCAATTAAGCATTCCTTTATTATTTTTGTTATTTCTTTCTCTCTTTAGAAATTGATTATGTTATCCTATTTTTATGGATTTCAGTATTGTGAAAAGAAGATTTTAATACGTTCATTGGATCATTTTATTACAAACCCATTGCTAAAATATTTAATATAATCCATAATTGTTATGTTAAATTTCATTTATAGCAACTAATGGTTCATACTCATTAGGGAAAATATAACCTAGGTTAAATATGCATCGTATGTATTATTGCCTTGATTAATTGATTCTCATAATTTGTAATGCTACTGCCTAACTAAATCTAGAGATCGTGTCCTAGGTTATTCGGTAGTTAGGTTAAATTAACAATCATACCTTGATTAAACAATACCTAAAGGAAAACCTAAGTTAATTATTAACCTATGTTTAATAGTTTCTGGGAGAGGTTTGAGAACAACAAATCATTGAAATATGTGTAATTAGGGTGTAGGCTAAGATTGAACCAAAAAACTGGGTCCTCATCGAGTTCCCCACTTTCATCATATTTTTTACATATTTTCTTTAAATTAGTTTTGTTAGTTATCTTAACTTTATTTTAGTTTCTTATTTTTAAAGCCAAAACCCCTTCAAGACCTAAACACTGATTAATTTTGTTTCAATAACTTTACACACACTCTCTGTAGGATCGACCTAAACTCACCACTACTATAGTACTAGTCGAGTTTATTTTATATAGTGTTACAATGCACTACCTCCTATTTATAGGAAATAATCCTTCATAGAATTATTGGATGAGGAGTTGTTCCATGATGTTGTGATAAGGGTAGCTAGTACTAACTTCACGAAGTAATCCCAATACTCATAAAGGGATTCTCTTAGATTTTCTTTATCTCACAAATCTTTTTCCTTATACTAGTAGTCTTTGATGCTAGAAAGTACTTCTCCAAAATAGCCTCTTCATTTAATCCATATGCTCACACTCTCTATAAGCAAATTGAAAAGTCAGTCTTTTACTCCATCCTTTACTGAAAAACCAAATATAATACCTTCGACTCACTTTAACTCCTTCATTCACTTCCGAATTGTGCCTAAAACCACATATAAGTTTAAGTGAGTATCTTAAACAATTTCATGTCATTAATCGCTAAGTGTTATGGAATAATTATACAATCAATTAAGCGCATTTCAATTTTCCCCACATTTAGCTTTTTACCTTGCTTTGGCAAAACATCAAAATTAAGCTCATAAACCTAAAAACATTTACTTAATTCCCATATTTTCCAAGAATACATAATCATAAACATAAATGAATGAATTTTAAAAATCATAGAAAAAATTTAACATTCTAAGCTTTTACTCATGATCAATCAACATTCAACACCTTTAAAAACTGAGCAATCTAATGGTAGACTTGGAAAATATGTTTAACTAAAACATATCTATAGGTACAGTCAATACCATTTATGACTATGACATTCCACAATTTTGTAAATCATTTCATTTCTCCACTACTAAGGTTCACATGCAAAATTATATATAAAAGGACTTTTCAAGGTTGTAATGTAGGCAAAGGTAAGGTGAGATGTATTTGGGTCAAGTAGCATGAAAGCCATTAAAGCTAGTGAAACAAAAGAAATACTCAATGAGATATCAGGTACGAAAGCACAAGTTAACTTTCGTACAAAATTGGGTACTGTTAGTTATGATGAATGAAACAATTTTATTTCACAATTGAATTCAGCTTTCACATAAAAACCACATGAAGCGTAACTAATCAAAAGGGATCACTCATAGAGATTGATGATAACACTATATGGAAACTATAACGAGTGAACCTTCTAATACAACATCTACCTCATATCCAACATACTCAAATAATCCATTCATTACAACTTTAGAAGGATGCATTAATTATAAATAACTTTACAGACCACATACATTTCCTCCTTGCAAAATTTATTTAATCATTTTTATTTTTGTTTTATTTTATTTTCTTTTTGTTTATTTTTCTTTTTTATATATACATAAATATAAACATTGAAACAAACTACATCAACAAGGGAATTTCAATGACAAGATATAACAGAACATCTAAATCATTATAACCAACCCACATATATGTATACCCCCACACTTAGAATTTTGTACATCCATAAACTTAACAATCACAAATGCTCCACTAGCTTTATAGCTTGGGCAAGGGATTTGGTTAGTTTAAAGCATGTAATGTGGTTAATACAAAAAGAAAAGGCAAATAAATATTAAGGGGCTTATTAAAAGGAAAATCATCTAATAGGTAGGCTATTTGGCTAATGTAGTTCAGAAAAGCAAAGAATGCCTAATCATTTCCATTTTAATGCATGTGATAAAATATGGTATTGAATAGAAAATTGAGGCAAAGTCAGGATGTATATGTCATGAAGGTCACACATAACAAAAGACAATGAGATTAATATAGATGTGTAAGTCTAATAAGGCTCAAAATCTCACTGGCTTTTATTTACCACTAGTCACTACTTTTTTAAAGATATTGACCAATAACAAAAGTGAAAGTACATGCTCAATTTGCCATGAAATTGTCTAGCTAATTCATTCTCTAATAATGACTATATAGTCCTAGAAGCAACAGAAAATAAGAAATTGTTTGTTTTGTTTGTTTTATTCATTCTCTCATTTTAATTAAAAGCTTAAAATAAGGAAGAAACAAACCAACATAGAAACCTACATGCATATCTAACTAGTGCGAAAAAGTAAAGGGAAAGAAATTTACTTCCCTTGGGTTGCCTCGAGTTGATATGGCTGCTCCTCTTCTGTTTGTGACTCTAAGCATTCAATCCTCTCTGCCATCTCAACCATTTAGCTTGCCACGTTCTAGAGTCTAAACATTGTATCCTGGTGGAATTGTCTCATATTCTACTGAATTTGCATCATATCCTCCTAGAACTACTGCAACTGTTGCTATACACCCTGTTGAAATTGCAAAGTAGTAGCATTCATAATATTAATCAATTCTTCCAAAGATGTACCTAAATCTTGTTGTCTCTCTACATCTTGGTTGTTAGACCTTGTATCTTACCAACATTTCCTTTCATCCTACTGGAATTGTAGACTATTCTATCCAAATTGCAGCATACTCTCTTGAAGTTGTTGACCCTGTTGAAATTGAAAATTTCTAGCATTATAGGTCTTGATATAGTCGTCTAAAGATGCACCTGTGTCGTGATAAGAAGCTTTTGGTCTATATGGGAATTACTGTGTGTCCTACATACTATTAGGGAAGTAATTATGTTGATTATCCCATCCATAATTAAAGTTAGGCTGATCAGTCCAAATATAGTTATAAGATTGGGAATACAAGTTATAGAAAAATTACTTCTGTCTATATCAATATATATATATATATTTATCACAACAAACACTAAACAGAAAGTAAAAAGATCATGAAATGAATGTAAAGAAACTAATTACAAACAAATATGTACAAAACACCAATTAAAATCAAGAACAAAAAATAAAACACTACAGTCCCTAACAACGACACCAAAATTGGTAGCACATTCTAATACTGCATAAAATAAACTAGACATATAACTATAGCAATGGTGAGTCTAGGTTGATCCCACAGAGAGTGTGTGTAAAGTTATTAAAATGAAATTAACCGATGTTTAGGTTTTGAGGGGTGGTTGGTGGTTTAAAATAAGAAAATAAAATAAAACTAACCTAAATACCTAATGAAAACAAATTAAAGAAAACATGCGAAAAATTATGAAAGTGGTAAATTAGTAAGGGAGCAATTTCTTTGGTTGAATCTCGTCCTACACCTAATTAAACATATTTCAATGATTTGTTGTCTCAAACCTCTCCTAAAAACTATTAATCGTGGATTAATTTATTAACCCGAGTTTTCCCTTAAGTATTGTTTAGTTAAGATACAATTGGTAATTAAACCTAACTACTGAATAACCCAAGATACAATCTCTACATTTAATTGGGTAGTAGCATTACGAATTAAGATAATCGATTAATCAAGACAAAAACCACATATGATGTGTCATTTAACCTAAGCTATGTTATCCCTATGATTACGAACCATCAGTCGCTACAAATGAATTTCAACATACAGATTACATTGAATATTCTAGTAATATATTTGTAATAAAATGATCTAATGAACGCATTAAAATCGTCTTTTCACAATACCTAAATCCATACACATCTGATAACATAATCAATTTCTAAAGATAGAAATAAAATAACAAATATAAGGAGAAATAAACTTAACTGTGTTGTCAACATCGATATCCCTGTTGCATTAATTTTAGGAAAGCTACCCCTTCATAGGTCTCAAATGGTTGAGGGCTCCTGTCTCTCTCTTCATTTTCTCCCAAAGTTTCCTCTCGGTTCATCCCTTACAAGAAAACTCTTTTGTTCTTCCATCCCCTAGCCTAACTGTCACATGTCTTTCTCTTATATTGAAACTAGTAGGGTTCTAAAGTTTACTGAGGTGTCCCTCTCTCACTCTCGGTTCTTCTTGATCTACTTCTGCATTTTGGCCCCTATATCTACATTTTTTCCCATCATCTGCGTGCATGTTTTGGCTTAACGTATGCGTTTCATGCTTTGCTCTAGTTATTGCATGAAACAAAAACATTGCTTGCATTTTGTCCTCCTTGCTTTATACCTTAAATGCTTGGCAACTGTCACACACCTCCACCTTTATTCTCCTTTTGGCAGTCGTCCCTCACACATGTATTGAATATATAGCTAGGTTTTTAATGTAACAAAATGATGTGATGTCTTACTCTTATGAGACAACATGCAGTCCCATGTACAGTCGTTTTACCCCTTCCCAGTTGCTGGCATTTTCTTCATCTATTACTGTTGTTTTGGTTTTCCTTACTTCCTATATATGCTACGTTTTGGTCCTTCCTAACTGCTGTGTTTCCATTTCTTCTCCTCCCTATGCGCTGCCGTTTTCTTCTTCATTAGCACTGAATTTTTCTTCTAGCCCAACAAACGTTATTTTAAAGAGCTTTTCTTATCTTCTTCATGCTCTAATTTTCTTCTTCTTAGTCCATGAAGACAAGTAAGTGTGATTCTTCAGGAAAAAAACCCAAATATAGTATGATTGCAAGTTCCTATATGATAAGTTTTAATATATTTTTTTAACCTCGATCTTTCCAAAAGCGCACGAGTCGTTCATATAGTATCTAAGATGTCGATCCTATGAGGAGGAATAATCTAATCCTAAAATCTAAGGTCGAAAAGTATTAAATAGATATTTAACAGACAATAAATTTAAACATGAGAACTAAATAAATCAAATAAACCAAATCAAATAACAAAACAATAATTGACAATTAACACTTAACAAAAACAATCACGAACAATGATTAACAATTTCAAATTAAAAATGAATAACAAATAATAGAAATTGATTGATTTGTTGACCAATAATAGCACACCTTAGAATTCAACCAAGTGAGTTAACCAAAAGAGAGAAAGGGAAAATTATCTATCTTTAATGCCAACCTAACCAATTACAATTTATCGAATTAATAGTTCTAGATGATCCTAGGGTGGCTCTCAAGTTATAATTAAACCCTAATACATAAACCTTAATCAGATTATTGGAAGTTGTAATCTCTCAATTCACAATCGATCCAAAACCTAATAAGTTCTTAAGTTCTCTAATAAATAATTAGAAACCTATACGTTTTCTCTCTACAAAAGATTTACTAACCTGATTTAATTCTGAATCTATTAAATTACCTAACTCTCATTAGCCCAATTTAATCATTTTTTCTTGATTCACCCTCTCAGTTTATTATCGAGATATGAAGTGCATAATTAAACCACAATTAATTCAATAAACACATAAAACAGTTAGATTTCATTAAATCAAAAATAATATTCCAAAGGTGAGTATAGAACATCAATCACAATTCAATTCTATCATCA
>JAOTAY010000189.1:14849470-14868869 GCA_025629805.1 Erythroxylum baracoense
AATATAATGTAATTAATTAAGTAATAATAATAATTTAATTAATTATATTGTAATTATTTCATCGTTATTAAAATATTGCAAATATACTTAAAATAAATATTGATACAATTATAAAATAGTCAATAAATTACATATTTTCAATCATATTATACTGTAGGAGCATTTTCGTCATAGCCACTATTTTTATGTTTTGTCTCTTACAACCAAATACATTTCTGTCCTCGAGACGGAGACAATTATTTCTATTATGTCCATTACAACCAAACAGCTCACTATCTCCAAATTTTGTTCTGTTCCGTCTCTAAATTTCTGTCTTGTTCCGTCTCTGCATATTGAAGACAGTAACCAAACAAACTATTGGTGTTATGTAATCCTCAAATCATAAGTTATTATGGCTGAAAGCAATTATTATATGATGGGAAGTGAAGCTACGTTAGTGAACAACCTTTAGACGTTGCATGGTGTGTTGGTTGCATGGTTCCTCATATTTGTGTTGTGTCATGACATGGTTGTATAAAGCTAGGCAAGGCGTCAAGGACATCTAGACTTTGTGTCTTGCATGGTGTGACCGAATGTAGTATTAAGGTGTCATTTTATTACTTACAATTAATATGAAAATTATCTAACTGGTTGTAACTGTCCCAACTGTTAGGGACCTTATCAATTTAACGTTAATGTTTGTTGGGAAATATATATGTAATCCTCCAAACCAGTGTGATGTTACATATTATTACTTCAAAAATCTGCAATATCCCAACGTTTTATCATTTGACGTTTGTTTCTCTCTCTTTGATGTTTCATACATTGTAGTCCACACAAACAACATGTTAGGCATTGCTTTTTGTTTCTTTATAGTGGGGAATTAATTCATTCTTCAAACTAACCCTTGGTAAGAATAATTTCTTAATTAAACTTTAAATTAATTAGTAATTGATTTGTAATTGATTTAACCCAATGGATTTACATCTGTTATTAGTGGACATTTTTTGATGTAGTGAGTAATAGCTCTGGTTGCTCACTATTTAAGAATAATTCCATATAAATGAATATAAATATATATATATAAATGATTATAAATGTATAAGTGAGGGTAAAGAAGGATAAAAAATGATTAAAAATAAATTTATCTCCAGTATTGGTTTAGGTTCAACCTTAATGGGAAAATAAAATGGAGCACTTGATAATGTATTTTCACAGACCAAGAACTACAAAATTTCCCCATAATGCCTTTGTAATCTCGAAATGGTAGATACAAACAAACATTAAAAAAAACTCAAATAGCTTATCCTCTGAGCTATAGGCCCCATCTCGTTTCCACTCGATCTGTATCCAGAAAGGATCAATTTAAACCGTCCAATTATTTATGCTAGGTTGGTTGGATTAGCTCACATTTTTTTGACTCTATTTCAAATTAGATAAATGTTGAACCAACATCGTTAGCATGGAAAGCTATGGGTTATATTCATATACATGTCTTTGGTACAAGGTCACAATTTATCTAACTTAGCTTGAAGCGTATTAGATATTGTACAGTCCATACAATCATCACATCCCCTAATATTTAGGTGTGATAACTTTGGTCTACTACTAGTCTATATCTCATATGATGTCAAGCATTGCAATCTTTTTATTCATGTTTATACTATTAGATGATAATAAGGATAACTTTATCTAGAGTGTAACAATTTTTGGATAATTCACTAATTCCTTTTATAGGAAGTTGTAAATGAGTTCAATCCAAGTGTGACTTGGTACAAACTTATTTATGGCAAAGTTTTACTCCCTCAAGCTTCTTACACTTTATTGTTAGCAATCAAAAACACGCTCCCTACAATGGATAAGCTAGGAAGATTCTTACTCATTCTTAACTAGTGTATCATTTTGAAAACATCACAAAAAGCTCTTAATTACCTACTTTTTCAATACTTTTACACTAGAACAGTTTGGAAGGAAATGTTAAACATATGCAATCTAGCTAATGCTCCTATCAACTGGCATGATATAGTGGAATAAAGTTTGAAAGTTAAACACAAAGATGAAGGAGATGGTTGGATCTATCATGTGGCTTTGTCCTAATCAGTAACCTGTATATGGCATGAAAGAAACAAAATAATGTTCTCTAACCAAAGCTTAAGTAATGAAGTGTTTTTCAAGGTGCTGAGCAACATAATTAACTGTGAGGTTTGCTTGTACAAAGACAAACACCATTTCGGCTCTCTTATCTACTTTAAATAGAACATTTCCTAACATGATTTCTTGGTGAATAAAGATTCGACAATTTCATACATTTTAATGCGGGATTAGTTAGTATAAGGGTTGGGTTACAACCTAACTAGTCTCCAATGACTCTTTTGTACAATTTGATGCCTTTTGAGGCTTAATACATATTTTCATTCTTAAAAAAATGAAAAAAATTTTACCTTTATTTCAAAAAAAAAGAACTAGACATAAAAAAATTAAAAGAAAAAACTATAACAAAAAATAAAAATAAAACCAAATGAATAAGTGTTATCTAATGGTGGTTTGGCTTGGTTCGTCATATTAAACTAAAGCGTGTAAAGCATGAAAAAGAAAATAGACTTGAACTGGCCCAATTGACCTTACTCACTGGAGCTCCTTGTGGGCTAGAAATAACCATTAGCCAGGTATTATGGTCACATAAATCATATCAAGGGATGGTGGTAGTTTGGATCATTCGATATGACTTGACCTTATCTTTATTTTTTTTCGTAGTTTACGTTGGTTCCAAATAACCCTTGAAAATGACGATAACAGCCCTTATTGGCATTTTCGTCTTTTCATTCTTAGTTAATATGATTCATAAAATTTTCACTCACAACCACTTCATTGTTCATTCCCTATTACAATTTTCGTTGAAAGCCAGTTTGGATACGTTATTTTTTTATAGAGACTGATTTACCCTTGATCACTAATCTGAGTGGGGGCAGTTCAATCATTTCATATTATGAAGAATTTATTATTATCTTAAGTCTTTGTTTTTCCACTCCATTTCTGTTACCCATGGAAAAGGAAAAGGCAAAACCAATTATAAATTGATTGAATTCTTTTCACGGTTGACAAAATAGCGACCTCCTTTTTTTTAATTTTCGTTAATTTTCGGTCTCCTGGCTCTTTGTGAGCGTGTTATCATGTTGAGAGAGATTTGTCTATCTTCTTCTTCTTAAGGTTCTGTTTCTTCTCCTTTCAACTTTTCTCCTTTAATTTTTTCTAATATTATACATATTTGTTGAAACATAAACCTCTTGGATGAAAGAATAGGGAGAGAGAGAGATAAAGAGACGCTTTGATATGGCAAATGTTGTACTTATTTAAGTACAACCGCATACGAGTTGTATTTATTTAAGTATAATTGATATGATAAAAGGAGGTTAATTGTTATCGATACGAATTGTGTAATAGTCAGTTTTAAAAATTACTGAAGATTAGAATATTAAAATACTGAGTCACTTAAATTACATCATTATAGAATTAATTGGTATATTTAGGAGATAATTTTATAAATTCATTCACATACATAAGATTAGCATATACACATGAATTATGATTTAGAAAAAAATAAAAGCAAAGATGATTCTTGATTGCTAACCAGGTAATGAATGAGGCTTTTGGGCTGATGGTGTTTTGCTAATGTAAATCAGACTATGGGACAGATGCGTGATTGCTGTGAAATAGTTAGAAGCATGATTGGTTAGTGAAGATACGATTATGGTTCAACATCCATAAAACCGAGTCTTCTTTATACACTGACATCAATAGGGGAAAATGTGGCAATAAGGTGGAAAAGCCCCTAAACTCACCTTGCCACTCTCCATTTGTGATCAAAGAGGAGATCTTAATTACTGAAGGAAAGGGTATTGTATGATTGGACTGATATCTAACCAATTGTCGAACCATGACTAGGTTCTTTCACCATTTCCAAATCGATTCTTTTTTAAGGGATATAGGAGCTCCCTCATCTTCATCAGTTGTTTAAGAATAGGAGTGTCTGCTGAGGTGAAATCAGCTTGCCAAAAAAGTTCAAGTTATTGAAATAGTATTCATGTAACCGTTTTATTTATAAAGCCTTCCTATCCGTATATAGCCTCCATAATCTCTTGCTCATTAGAACTCTCTTCATATTAGCTATTGAAGTAATCCCAAGTCCTCCTTATTTTTTTGGTATGGTGACTTCACTCCACTTTATTTTTGCCTTCTTTGAATTAGCCAGTTGTCTGGACAATAGAAACATTTTCATGATCCGATCCATCTCCTTAATAGGTCTTCTCGGTATTGCAACATGCGCCTGCCAGTAAAGATGAAGGCTTGAGAGAACCGAAGTGATTATAGTGACTCTAGCTGAATATGATAAGTGCCGGCTCTGCCAAGCCATCACACGAGCTTTAAGATGGTCAATAAGTGGGGAACAATCTTGAAACTTAAGTTTGTATGTTGATATAGGGACACCAAGATAGCTAAACATTGTAGAAATATGTTGAAGGCCTGTTAGCCGCATAATTTCATCCACAATCTGTACATCAGCCGATACGCAAATGCTGCTGTTAGTTTTATTGTGTCGTAGCCCAGACCATTGAGAGATCAGCTCTAGGGTCTTCATCATAAGTCGAATAGAGTGAATATCTGCAGCACATAGAAGAATCAAGTTATTAGCATATATTAGATGTGTGATATTTACCTCCTTGCACTTATAATGGAACTTAAAGCCTTTATTACATGAAACAAGCCTACACAATAATCTGGAGAATCCCTCCATTTCTAGTGTGAAGAGATATGGAGACAAGGGGGTCTCCTTTCCGTATACCTCTGCCAATTTTAAGGGGTTTAAAAGGTTGTCTGTTAATTATACATTCATGGTTGGAGTCTGAATATAGATCATAATCTAGTGAATAAATTGCTGCGGAAGTTACAATACCTCTAGACAAATTCGGATAAACTTCCAGCTGATTGTATCAAAAGCCTTGAAGAAATTTATCTTAATACAACGCTAATAATTTTTTCCCATATTGATAATCCTTAAAGCAACTCTTAGATCAAAAAAATGTTATCACTAATGTTTCGGTTTGGGATAAAAGCCCCTTGTGCATTGTTCACAATAATGGTTAGCACCAATTTTAGACTTTCAGCCAGTAGCTTCGTTATAATCTTATAAAGAGTATTGCAACAAGAAATAGGTCAGAAGTTAGGCATGGTATGAGGCTGATGCTTTTTTGGAACAAGGCAAACATTTATATGGTTTATTTCCTAAAGAAGCTTAGACGATTCAAAAAACTCAAGAACAACTTGAATAAAAAGCTCACAAGTGATAATCCATGTTTTTTGGAAGAATAATGCTTTAAACCCATTCGGACAAGTGATTTTGAGGGATGAAGGTTCTGCGTATATCATTTTCAGAGAAAGGGGTGATCAACAGCTCGTTGATAGTATGATCAACAATATTCAGTTCAAACAGACGAAGGGCATTGATACTAGGAGAAACAACAAAGTCAATACCCATAAGGTTTATGGAGTCGTCTGCACCTAACTGGAGTATTTGGTGTTGGTCAATGTATTCTCGACCATCAAAATCACGCAGTGTGGAGATTTTATTTGTGTTACGTCGAGTAAACATCAGTGAGTGAAAGTACTTTGTATTGCGTCTTTATCATGCAACCAATTCAAGCGTGCTTTCTGCTTAAGAACTGATCTGTGGAAAGTAAGAGCATCAAGATAATTCCCAAGACATTTCCTCTCCACCTGTCTATATGAATCAATATGTTGATATTCATAGCAGTTCTATTGTGCGAGTAGTAACTTATCCTTGAGAGTTTGAATAGTGTTATTTCTGCTGGTTAGAAAATTTTTAAAAGCACCCTTCAAACGTCTCAACTTCATCATGAGTTGATAGCCTTTAAAACTGATCACCTCAATATCCCAACATGCAAAATTTAGTTCAATAAAGCCATCCATATATGCAAGTACATTAAAGAATTTAAACGGTGCACTAATATAGCCATATTCTCGTAACCTCTCGGTCAACATAGGGGAATGATTAGATATGAAGTTATCACCAAAGTGGACAAAAGTGTTAGGAAACTGGACCAGCCATAAAGAGTTAATGAGAGATCTATCAAGTTTCTTTCAAACCAGTAGATTACCCTGTTGGATATTTGACCAAGTAAACAGTCTACCAGTGCTTTTAAGATCAATCAAATAAACCACAAAATCAGTAATTTATTAAGCCAGGTAACGTAAGTAATATATAAATATCATAAAGTTCTAATTAACGTGTCATAAACATTTTTATTTCTTATTTAATAACAGTTATATGTACACAATTATAATAAATAAGAAAATTTTCAATCAAAAGCTTTTATTGAACTTAAGAATGTTAAAATTTCATTAAAAACAATCATCAATATAACCAAGGCTCATTTTATAAACATATTTTTAAAATATCTTTGGTCGTAGGTCGTTTGTTAAAGGATCTGCAATCATAAAATTAGTCTTAATACGTTCAATACATGCTCTTTGTTTTTGAATTTCCTCCTTTATGATAAAATACTTTAGCTCTATATGTATAGCACCTCTAAACTACTTGTCATTTCTGGAGAAGAAAACTACTGTAGATTTGTCATAATAAAATTTCAGTGGTTTAGTAATAACATCGACATTCCTAAGCCTTGAAATAAAGTTCTGCCACCGTAAGGCATATATTGCAGATTTCTAATAGTGTCCTTTTTTACAAAATGATACTTATTTGCCTTTGTTTCCTTCTTGTCAACATTAATAGCAACTTTTGTCACTTTAGAAGGCATTTTTTAATTAAATTTCTTAGCCTTTGGATTGCGAATCTTGTTAACTCCTTCTCCCACAGGGTTAATTGAATGAATTCCTTGACTTTAGTCTTGTTTCCTCTTAAAGGAGCATTCTGGACAATTCATTAACATTTTACTTGTCCTTTATCGTATTGTAGTTAATTTTAAAAAGTCCATACTTAGGAGGTAACTAGTTCATAATGAATTGCACTATGCACTAAGGAGTCATCAATTATCATGTCCATAGCCTTTAATATTGCTGCAATATTTTTCATTTCTAAGACATATTGCTGCATGCACCACAACTCATCAAACTTTATGGTCGTGAGTTTAGTCATTATTGTATAAGTGAGAGAATTGTTTGCATAACGAAAACATTCTTCCACAAATTTAAGATGTGCTTTAGCACTTTCAGTTTGTGGAATAGTAGTCTTAATGTTATTGGTAATAGTCATTCCCATGAAATTAAGATATAATCTATTAGACCTTTCCGATGCTTTATAATCTTCTCAACCTTAATGGTAGTAGATTGTTCTTCCAACAATACTAAATCAAGATCCAAAACACTTAAATGAAAATTGGCTTATTTGCACCATTAAGAGAAGTTCAAACCATTAAACACAGTAAAAGAAGAAGCATATGAATGAAGAGAAATAGATTCAAATATATAAATGCTCAACAAATTATTAGATTCAAATAATAAATATTTAGGAGGTGATTGTTTCAAATTGGGCAATGATAATAGAAACAAGAGTGAATATAGTAAGGAATGAGAATGAATATAATCATTATAATTATGATGGTTGGTTAGAACGAAGAAATGATTACTATTATAATCTATTGATAGTGGTTAGTTTGTTAAAAATATTGAGAAATAAAAGTTTGATAATTTTTGTTTTACATCAAATTTTAATATATTTTAATTAGTTATTTTCATGTAATTAAATGTAATTAATTATATTGTAATATTATTTTAATTAATTATAATGTAATTAATTAATTAATTATACTATAATATTATTTTAATTAATTAATTGTATTAATTATATTTAATTGTTAAAAAGATAAATAAAAAAAGAAGAAGAAGGGAGTGTCATAGGCATGATAACCATTGTCACACCTATGACACTTGCTCTGTTACTTCGGAATGATTTTCATTCCTGTCATCTTTCGGGTATCGAGTATTTCCCGAAAGTTGGATATCAAAATACTGTCCCTATAATCATAATATAAAACCAACCACCTATTTTTCATTTCTTATCTATTGAACCATTCCCAAACTCATCAACCAAGCACCTTCTTAGAATATATTGCGAGTTTTCTTTAGCAAACTCAATAATATATTATCATATGTTTAATACTATACAAACTTTATCAGGTAATCAAAGAAACTCATCAAATTCAATCAATATCTTTGGATACCTAATATATTTGGCAAGTTATTATTGATTTTCCTCTATTATGTTTATTAGTCATGGAGTATTAATTTACCTTTGAGTAAATTGTAAAATTATATCAGCTAATAAATGTCATTTATCCATATAATTAATTTAATAATAGGCATTAATATTTTATAAATAAATGATTATTATACATAAAAAGATTGGCTTAATTAGTTTAATCAGTTTAGCGACCAATAAACTATCATTTTATAATATCATGCATATTTTTAACATGTAACACATAATTTTAAAATTTAATAATAACATACATAAAGTTAACATGAGATCACTAAAAAAATTTACAAAATATACAAAATGAGAATAAAATAAAATAGAATAGAATAGAATTAAATTCTGGAAACAATGAAAATAGTACAAAAAAATTAACTTAAATAAGTATATAGACATGAAGTTAATAAAAAATT
This sequence comes from Erythroxylum baracoense, assembly GCA_025629805.1. Taxonomy (NCBI): domain Eukaryota; kingdom Viridiplantae; phylum Streptophyta; class Magnoliopsida; order Malpighiales; family Erythroxylaceae; genus Erythroxylum; species Erythroxylum baracoense. Next base: position 14,858,150 of record JAOTAY010000189.1, read on the forward strand.
TTTGTGAATGATGATAAGTGAATGAATTATGTAATTATGAAACCACATTTATTTTACACCAATCTTATGTTGGACTAAAAAAACACTTATTTAAGCATATTTGAACATAAGCTAGAGACCAGAGAGTTGGTTATTGTACAATTCAAGAACTATGCATTGAATAATGTGTTGTTAAACTTGATAAAGAAAGCTTTTCCATTTATATGAAAACCTAATATTCCTTGGATAAATAAAAAGAAACCATTCAATTTTTAGCCCTAAGTTAGTCACTTTGTTCATTAACAGTAAATAATGGAAATGGAAATTGATAAAATAATAAAAGCTCCAATACTTGTCAATCCGAACAACCCCAAAGAAAATAAAGGTTTACGAGCCAATGTAGTAGACAAATTACTTACGATGGACAAATTATTTATTCAAACGATAGACTTTGATAACATATGTAAAATATGTGATCTTTACGAGAGAAAGTTCAAAATTAGTATCATAACTTTAAGAACTTGACTAAACAATTGTCACAAATAATTAAAACATAATATTGTGTACGTGATGCAGAAGATATTATTATCTTAGATAAATCAAGAAATTTCATTGTCTTTGGTTAAAATTAGTCTCTCTCTTAACTCTCTTACGATTACAAAAAAACTTGATGGAAAACTTTTTATAACCATAATTAGTAGAAAGAGAACCAAGTTATATATCTATAACTTTTAATATATAATGTTTATCAAGTTACTAAAATAAATGATTGAAATTTATTCCACTATTAAATAATAAATATGGACCAAATATGACTCTTTAATTATATTAATAATATATATTAAATATAACCACTAATCAGGCCACGTTCTAATATAAAATACTTAAAATTCAAATTTATTGTAAACATTCCCCCTTGTTAATTCAAATTATTGGTGAAGAAGTAAGTAATACTCAAATTTTGTAATAAATGATGACATTCTCCTATAAGTATTAATCTAACCAAATGCATATAAATTCAAGGTAAATTAAAAAATAGAAATAAAAGTTAAAATTAGTACTAGCTTTTTAAAAGAATAAGTCTTATTTAGTTAAAGTTGCTAATATATGTTTGAATTAACTTTTCCACAATAATTTAAACCAATAAATTTTAAAAAGAAAATAGTTTTCAAGTTGAAGTCACTCAATGTGCTTTGTTTCTTGAGGAGATTCTTATACTCAAATTTGTCAATAGCATGAAATAAATCATAAATACTTTAAAAATAAGAAATATTGTGATAAATATGATGAGTTGTCAATTATCAAACAATGACTGAAAAAGAAGAATAAATGTCTGCAAAATGGAATGGAATGAACGGGGAAAGACAAGGAAAGATCATAGGTGGCTAATAATCAATATCCTTTCTTTCTTTCTTTTTATTTTAAATTTTCAGAAAGTGCAAAGATGATGGTTTTGATAACATGAGTATATTTAAGAGTTAAATATAGCTCTTGGTATAACTTTTATTCATTTTAATTTCAGTAATTTAAAAATTGTCTCTTATCTTCTTAAGGTATTCTTTAATTATCACAAAATTATTTCCATCATATTTATTAATTAATTTTTTATTTTTTATTCCAAAAATGATAGTATTAAAATTTTTATATTTCAATATGATGTTGTTTTAAAATTATGAATAAATAAAATACTACATGAAAATAAATGAAAATCCAATATAATTAACCATGATCCAAGTTTACATACATGGAGTTATTTTAAAAATGATGGTTTGTGCCACGATCTTTACCCCACCCGGTTTACCACAGCTTTTGCCCCGATTACATCTAGATCTAACCCTTGTGGTCTTCCAAGAGGGATTGCTGCATATATTGGGGCTCGAACTTGCCGACCAACCCCTGGGATCACTTGGTCTCTTACCAATTGCCGTACTTGGCCAGCACTTTTGTCGAAAGCGTAAGTGTATCATGGTCGGTAAGATGCTCACGCTTCTTGTTTCTAATATACTTTCCTTTCGACCAAAATGAAAACAAGATACCTAACCTGTCATTTGAGTCATATCATATTCAGATTCTATTTTGTTAAAGATATTTAACAAAAAATTTAATGTAATATAATTAGCGAAGTTCAACAAAAAGTGGCATAAGCATTTCAAGTTACAAGATCGAAGACATCATCCGGTTGTTTCGTTTCCTCAATCTAACATCATTTTATATAGTAAAACAAAAATGGCAGACAGTATAGTTTCCTTCTTAGTTGGCAGGATTGGAACGTTCATTGAGGAAGAGATAAACTTGCAGAAGGGAGTTCGAGACCAAATTGTGCTTGTCAAAGATGAATTGGAACAAATCGGTGTCCTTTTAAAGATGGCAGAGGAAATGGAAGAAAGAGATGCCCAACTGAGTTTATGGATTAAGCAAGTGAGAAATGTAGCCTTTGACATGGAAGATGTTCTTGATGAGTTCCGGCTTCGTCTAACACCCAGTCCGAATCGTGAATCCCATAATTTCATTTCCACCTTAACCAGAAGTATAAAGAATGTCAAGTCTCGCCACCATATTGCTTCCAAGATACAGAGCATCAAACTGCGAGTTGTTAGTATTACCGATGCACGCCTAAGATATAAACTTCTTGATCGCTGCCCAATCCCAAGTTCCATTAACGTCAGGGAGAGTAGCTGGCAGGATCGTCGAGCAGAAGCAGTCCTGCTAGAGGAATCAGACTTGGTTGGCATTGACCAGCCCAAAAAACAACTGACTCAATGGCTCACACGAGGTGACCCTGCAACAAAAGTTCTTTCGGTGGTTGGAATGGGAGGGCTGGGGAAGACAGCCCTTGTTAGAAAGGTGTACGATGAAGTACAGGTGAAGAAGCATTTCAATACTCGTGTTTGGATCTATGTTTCACGGTCATTCAATCTTGAGGAACTTTTGAAGAATGTCATAGTCCAACTCTGTGATGAAAGCAATCAATCAACACATCAAAGAATGGAAACGATGGCTGCTCATGACCTCAAGGGCGTAATAAAAAACTACATTCAAGCAACAAGGTTCCTACTTGTTCTGGATGATGTGTGGACCACAGAAGCATGGGATGAGTTCAAATACGCTCTTCCTAAAATTGATCATGGAAGTCGCGTGATGCTCACAACGCGAAATGCCGATGTGGCGGCAACTTCATGCACAGAATACAATGGCGAAATATACGCTTTGAAGCCGTTGCCCAAAGAGTACTCATGGAGGCTGTTTTGCAGGAGAACATTCCAAAGCGACGAGTGCCCATCCCATTTGGAAAACGTTTGCAAACATATCGAGGACAGATGCAAGGGACTGCCTCTTGCAGTCGTCACCATCGGCGGCTTATTGGCGACCAAGGACAAGATGAAGATAGATGAATGGAATCTGGTGAAGCGCCATCTTGGTGGTGAGTTGGAGGAAGCCAAGCTGCTGCCTATGACAAGAATATTATTGCTTTGTTACTACAGTTTGCCTTTCTATCTAAAAGCTTGTTTGTTGTATACATGTTTATTCCCAGAAGGTTACAGTATTGAGCACTCAAGATTGATCCGTCTCTGGATTTCAGAAGGATTTATTGTTGAAAAGAAGGGAAGAACCTCAGAAGAAGTGGGTGAAACCTACTTGAATGAGCTATTGAACAGAAGCTTGATTCAAGTGGTTGATAGATACGAGTATGGTAGAATTCGTAGGTATCGCGTCCATGATATTATGCGAGAAGTACTTGTCTCCAAAGCAATTGATCAAAGTTTTGCAATGATCTTCAATAATGAAAACACAATGTGGTCAGAGAGAGCTCGTCGGCTTTCAGCTCAGTACTGGTTTCCCGGAAATGCAAATGAAATGATGGGTGACTTAAAATTTCGATCTCTGCTCTTGTTTGGTGTCAAAGCTCTTCCTGAAAATACATCCATCTTTCAAGTGGTCGGACGCAAGAAGTCAAGGTTTCTTAAGGTACTGGACATGAGCGGAATGAGCATGTTGAGGAGTTTCCCACATGAAGTGCTCAAACTCTCTGGTGTAAGGTATCTAAATTTGAGAGACACCCAAATTGGAGATCTTCCACCTTCGATCGGCGACGAACTTCCCAGCTTGGAGACCTTAGATCTCAAAGGTTCAAACGTCACCAAATTGCCCGCCACTGTTGTCAAACTCCGACAACTGCGTCACCTTGTGGTGTATCGTTATGAAAGAGACTGGACAACCACAATGCTGCACGTTGTAGAATGTTTAAGCGGGATCGGACGTCTACAATTTCTACAGAAGCTTTGTTGGATAGATGTAGGCCAAGGACGTGAAGTAATCGAAAGCATTGGTATGTTACAGCAGTTGAGAAAATTAAGGATTTGCCATTTGAAACCAGAACATGGGAAGGTGCTATGCTCTTCAATCAATCAACTTGCCAACCTTCAAAGCTTGAGCATCGTTTCAACTAATGGCACAGGAATTATTGATTTAGAAGGTATATCTGCACCTCCGACGTGTCTTCAACGATTATCTTTGTGGTGTTCGCTAGAGAAGATACCAGATTGGATGTCCAGTCTTGAAAACTTGACCAAGTTGCAGCTCACGTCTACTGGATTGGGTGAAAACGCATTCGAGTCCATTCAAATGCTTCCCAATTTAACGGTTCTGCGAATTGACAAAGCCTTCAAGGAAGAGGAGTTGTATTTCAAGGCCGGTGGATTTCAAATGTTGAAGAGCTTGAAGCTTCTGCAACTCCGTGGATTGAGAAGGGTTGAGATAGAGAAGGGTTCAATGCCTAGTCTTGAGTACTTGAACATAAAGAACTGTGAATTACTCCAGAGATTGCCTTCTGGGGTTGAACATCTTGCTAAGCTTGAAACTATTGAAATTGCTACTGTTTCGGACAATTTGGTCAATGGAATTGATCGAGATAAAGGAGGTGAAGACTGGTGGAAAATAAAGAACATCCCACAAGTTAAAATTTTCTATTACAACGAAGACGGAAACATGGATTGGAAACAAATGTAAGTAGGACAACAAAGACATTTGTGCTCTGATCTGTGTATATGTAAATGGATGTTTATTTATTTTTTATTTCTTGTGCTCCCATTAATCTTAAAGGAGTTCGAGATAATGTATATAGTTACAAGACTAAATAATATGACGCAGTTAAATACATATTTAATAAGATCAAATTTTTTTGTGAGCTTTTAATAAAAATCTACGGTTCAGCAGTAATTTTTTAATAATTAATAATATGTTGATCGACAAAAATTTAAACAAAAAATCATGAATTTATGATGTTTAGGATCCACCAGTTAGTGGCAATAAAATGATTTTATATTTGTGATATAATTAAGTGAATACCTTCTTTTCTTTTACATGTTTATTTAATTAATTAATTTATAAAATAAAGTTCATATGATGAATATACTTTCTAAATAAAATTATAATAAAATTTATAAAATCACGTAAATAAAAGTATAAAGACACTTAATCAAATGTGTGGATGATTGTTAAAGAATGAATTCACTAAACTAACCAGATATAAGAATTTAAGGCCAAAAGCGCTAATAAGCCCCTAAAGTTTTCACAAATGTACAAACTAGACCTTAACGTTTCAGAGTGTTCAAATTGAATCTTAAAGTTTACCATACGTTCAAATAAGACCCCAAGGTTTGAAAATCATTCAGATTAGGCCCCGAGTACTAACATCGTAAGGGCATTGTCAATCATTTGTTTACGTGGCCTATTAAATGTTGGCATAGTTTTCTCTTTTTTTTTTAAATTTTCCCTAGATGTGGGATTCATCGTTGCTGATGTGGGCATAGTGGTGGGTCCCACATCAGGTCCAAAAATGTTGCGCCTCCTCCTCCCTCAAACATAACATTTTTGGACATAAACGTTGCGTCTGCTTTCTCTTCCCAAGCGCAACGTTTGTCCTCTTCCTCTTCCCAAATCCCAAATCCCTAATCACTCTTACTCACATACATCACCACGCTTCAATCTTCACTGCCTTCTCCCATCTTCTTCTGACACAATCCCATTTTCCTCTTCCCTAATCCCTAATCTCTTGTTTTCTTTCGACACTGATAATTGTGCATTAGTGTGTGTTTTTCTAAGTATTTGTCATGTGTTTCTTGCATAATAGGTTATTATTAGGATTTATTTTATATATTTTTGTTTAGATTGATCTTCATTGTGTTCTTTTATGTTTGATATTAATTTAGGTAAGGATTGATTATTTTGATGTAGGAATGGAGGTGGCAAACTTTGTCATTGAGCTAGAGATCAAGAGAGGAGAAGAGATGAGGAGGAATTATAATGCAAGAACCCACGATCGTGGGTTTCATGCCAATTCCCACAATCGTGGGATGCAAGATACACGCAGGGTTCACTTATTTTTTAGGTTTTCATGACCATATAAGGTTAAAAACCCCTATGGACGAGAGAGCTTTGGTAGAGACTTGCCCCCTTGAGTAAAAACACAGGTTTTAAGTCTTGGGAGAGGTAGAGAATCAAGGTTTTTTATTCAAAATTGGGAAAAAAGCATACCAACGCCGGATTTTCCAGATTCGGACAAAAAAGAGGAGTTTGATTCATTTAGTTTTCTTTTGTTTTTCTCTTCTAGCATTTGTATGATGGATTATTTAATTGTTAGGGATTTTATTAATATCATGAGTGGCTGATTTATATATAGAGATTACTTTTGAACTTCTTGTTGAGCTCCTATTTTTATTGATTCAAAAAAATGAAGCTTTTGATGAATGATGAATTTATACCTTGTAATATATTGAGAGATTGAATTGGATAATTTGTGTAGGGTTGTACAATGAGAATTAGCACTTTATAGACCTACATTCATTAAGTTTATTGATTAGTTAGAGAGAGATCTTGGCTAATTAATTGATCACCCATAGAATAACTTAATAACTAGTTGAATTGGTGGATTGATTTTGTAGATTGAGAGATTGCTTAATCATTTCTATTTAATTTGGCTAGGGACAATTAATTACACCTTGAGAGAGGATAGTTAATACATTAGGACATCTTAAGTAAGGCACAATTCAATTAACAAAATAGAAGGGACATAAGATGAAAAAAGTGATCTTTAGTTGTTAAAATCTTGAATTCTAAGTTTCTGCATTTTTGCACTATCATTTGTGCATTGTTAGTTGTTTAATTTAATTTAATTTTCAAATTTATATCCTTTTAAAAATTTGGTTCTTAAATAAAGATCAATTTGAATTAAGTGGTGCCTAAGAACAATCCTTGTGGGATCAATATATGCTTTCTACTACAAGTTGCGACCCGTATATTTAAGGATTTGAGCGTAAAACTAGGAGTCTATTTTCATTTAACAAGTTTTTGGCACCATTGTCGGGAATTATTAGCTTAACATCTTGTTTAGTTTAGGTTACTTTGATTTAAGAGCTTTTGATACTTTTCCTTGTGTATTTGTAGATGCATGAACATAAGAAGCACGTGAAGATGGACTAGATTTAGTGAAGAAGAGTTAACCGATATCACAAGACATAAACAAGAGTTGAGAAGAGCGAAGTGCCAAGACATTATACAAAGAAATATGGTAGAAGAAGGAGATCAAGGAGGAAAGGACATTGATGGACTTTATGAGGGTAGGTTTCAGTCCTCAAAGAGTTGCAAGGCTAGTGATTCAAGCTAACAATTTTGAGATCAAGCCGACACCCCTAACACACTTCAGAGTAGTGTACAATTTTATGGGCTATCCAACGAAGATCCCAAAGCCCATATCGTGAATTTTTTGGAGATCTGCGACACTTTTCAGTTTAATGGGATGTCTGACGATGCTGTGAAATTGTGACTTTTTTCTTTCACTTTGAGAGATCGGGCAAAGGTGTGGTATAACTCGCTCATTTTAGGGCAGATCAATACTTGGGAATAGCAAGCCCAGACATTCCTCGCTAAATATTTCCCGTTGACCAAGACAATAAGGATCATAAAGGAAATCACAAATTTTCAATAGAGTGATGGGGAGTCTTTATATAAAGCTTAGGAGAGGTTTAAAGAATTTCAGAGAAATTGTCCCAACCACAACCTTCTGAAGGAGTTCTTATTACAGACATTCTACAATGGTGTAAATCAGAGCATAAGAGGAACCATAGATGTAGCTGCTGGAGGTTCTTTGATGAGAAAGACTATTGATGCATATCATGACCTTTTAGAAGAATTGGCGAGCAATAGTTGTACGTGGTTGTAACATCCCATTATCCCATGATTAGAGTTAGAACCTTATGATATTGTACATGAGAGTTTATTGTGCAATTAGAAGTACATTTCATGCATCATATGGCATACTCATATATGTGAATAATGTTGATACTCATTAAAATAATTGTATATGGATTCATTGACATTTTTCGAGTATAAGTGATTTTAAAGCGATTAAAATGTGAATTGTGGATTATTTGTCTTGAAAATTGAATTGGTGTGTATTAAAAATTAATTTAGCATTTTGGTGATATTTTGGAAATTTTTGAAAATTTGGGGTATTTTTGGACTAAGAAAAATGTGGAAATAAGAGACAAATGGAAGTGTGACAATTAGGAGCTTAGATGATGGACAAATAGAAGACATGCATTGGTGACATGTGGCAATGTATCATTAAGACACCTAGTCACATTTTTGGCGAGAAACATTTATGCATTCAGTGAACTTTCTCCTTGTTCATACATCACTGAAACCACCGACTCTTTTCCTTGTTCCCTAACATCGAACCACCATACATTTTTTGTTCTTATGTATTTGGTTTATACGCTTAATTCTCACATCATCGTCACACCATGCAAAGTAAGAGCTAAATTACTTCAGCTATTTGGGGTTTTTGGTTATCTATCTCTGTCCTTGCTTCTCTCCACCGAAAACTCATTTTCTTAACTTCTAAAATTTTGCTGAAGAGTGTGAAGTTTAAAATAAGTAAGTTATGCTTTAAGTTTTATGGGTAGCGTAAATGACATTTTAATGATGTTTTAATGTCTGTAAATGGATGCATGTGTGAGTGGTGTAGGAAGATAAATAGATGCATGCGTGAGTGGTGTAGGAAGAAACAATTTTGGTGATACAAGTAAAGTGATGAAGGAGTTAAATAAAGATTAGTGAAGTAGAAAATGTACAGAAAGTGTGATAAAGGATTGTGATAATTGGAGTTAAATGAAGATTAGTGAAGTGTAGAAAATGTGATATAGAAAATTATGAAAATAGGTTCTGTTTTTAGGTTATGATTATTCATGAATTTTTGAATTGTGAATAGAGAATACTGAACTAAAAATTGAGGTATAACTGAAGAAATCATCAACTAGAAATGATAGACTAAGCAAAAGAGATGAACTAGGATGAAAATGAAGTTGAATGTGTGCTGGAATATATTAGATGGAGTGTTTTTATTGAATATGAATATGTATTTTGGCCATTTCTTGATCTATATATATCCAAATCGGATGATTTTTGATTTAGATTAAACTAGGGACATATGGTTACAATTTTTATAAAGGAAGTGAATTTGAATTCTATTCCTAAGGGTCTTACAATTTGGTTTGAAGTTGAGAACTGTGTGCTATTGTGGTATGAGAATAGTCTATAGTATTTTGGTTATAACTTGCATAATTCTAAACCAAAATGCATGAATTTGATGTCATTAGAAAATTAATACATGGAGTAACATTTGATTAGAAGAAGTTGTTGCCTAAATACTTCATTTTCTAGGTCAAAATGGTAAGAAGAAGGAAGAAATAATGCAGGGCACGATTGTGCAGCTGCACGATCGTGACCATTGCTGATTTTGGAGTAGAAGCACGATCGTTCTTCTGCACGATCGTGACCTGTCTGGTTATACCAAGGGTGTTTGTTTGGGTGATTTGCAACCTAATTCATGTGCAAATGTTCCCATATGAGGTATTAAGGTTTAAATAAGAGCATAAATGGCTTTAGTTGATGTTGAATGAAAGGATTAAGGTGAGTAATGTGTATTTGGAGTAAAGAATGCTTAGAAGGTGTCGTAAATTGATTATAAAGTGCATTAAGGAAACATACCCGAAAATTTGTCATTTAAAATGAATAATACATAATACATTTATAAATGTGCTTATTCATTTGAATGTGTAATATAGTAATGTGAGAATGTATATGATTGCATATAGAAGAACACATTAAGAGACCTCTTCCAAACATTGCCAGAACTTCAAGGCAATAAGCAAAAGGGAGCAATTGTGAGTAACCTGAGATGATCTCACCTTGAATGTTTGTTTGTTACATTATGTAATGAATTATTGTGATGTGTATGTACTGAATTTCGGATATACAATGTCCGAGGTGTTTGATGCATGAATAAAACATTGGAAATGCTACTTGAATGTGAATGTGATTGACTAAATGATTCTCAACTAGTACGTTGAATTTCGGACCAAAGTCTAATGAAAAATGTGAATGAGAAGGAATGTGAATGTGATAAAATGAGCATAATGATTGAATATGCATGGTGCATTTCATTACATGAATGCATAAAATATAAAGGAAGTTATAACCAGAGTCATAAGTGAAAAAGAGCTTAAAGCTCAGACATCTGTTGTCGGCCCCATGAAAATTTTTCCCTTAAATTAAGCATAAGAACTTATGGAAAGAATGCATGAGAAGAATTTGAGGGTATTTTCGATATATAGCCTAAAGGACAAGGGTAAAGAGGACTTTTGGGAGAGGCATGGTGGACATGTCTTCTTGGCAGAAGGTA
>JAOTAY010000189.1:14868969-14903796 GCA_025629805.1 Erythroxylum baracoense
ACATGTGTGAAAAACTGAATGTTTATGCGATTGTGCAATTAATAATGTGTGTGCAATATGTGTTTTGCATAATGATGATACAGGATAGAACATTTCCATCCAAATGTTTCCGGATCATGAAAGCTAATTCTAATCTGGAGCGCACTATGAGTAGACCTAGATGGTCTCATTTCATCGTTTGTTCTGTTTTAAATTTTGTATTGATTGACTACCGAATATCTATATAAATGTGATTGATTCTATTAGTTTTTGGACAGGAGGTTCGATGATTGTGATGTTTGGTTGAGATATTGAAATGCTGCTTGTATGTGAATGAGATGAACTAAGTGTACATAATTCAATTGTTAAATGTGTTCTAAAGGTGCATTTGCATGCAAATGACAATATATTGAATGTCGGACTAAGGTCTGACGATATAGGAATGTGATTGAATGGGATTACGCAAATGTGATTGATGCATTTGATTTCATGAATGCATGAAACATAATGGCAGTTGTAATCAAAGTAGCCACCGATTAGAGCTTAAAGCTCAACAAGTGAAAAAGAGCCTCGAGCTCAAAATTGATTCAGAACCTCAGGCTCAACGTTTGATAAGCCCTCTATGGGACAGTTATCAATGAGCCCTATATGGGACAATTTAGGCACTCAATCACAACAAAGTAATAAATGAAAAGTGGGTCTCATGCACACTGCATATGCATAATACGAATGAGTAATTGTATTGATTGCAAAATGTGAAATGTTGTGAATGTGATTTATGTGTTATGTAACTGGGTGTCACTCATTGAGTTTGCAAATCTCACCCAAATTTGCAAATATTTTTTTCACTATCAGAAGAATACCCCGTTAGGCAAACGGAAGTATCCCTACAGCATTCAAGTAAGGGATAAAGATCGGGATCAGTTTACGTCTGCATTAGTGTTTTCCTATTTTTTTGTATAAATTTGTATCCCGCAATTTCTGTAAAATAATGTATTCTGAAATTTTGTATAATGTGTATACAATGGTTTTTATGATGGAATGTAAAGATATTATGACTAAAGTGCTTTGTATTTGTAATTAGGCCACAATTGGCTATTGAAATTCTATTGATTGTATTGTGTTGTTGGAAAATGTTTATGAATGAAAGTGAGCCCGAATTGGTTATTATTTTCGCATATGTTTGTTGTTGTTTCGAAAAAAAATTTATACCAAATTTTGGATGATTGAGTACTCTAGCATGCTACCCTCACGGGGCACGGATTCAGATATCACCCATGATGTTGAGCACGTGTCTCGCGGGAGTGGAGTGCTATAAGTTGACTATCAGTAATGGCATTATTAAATGAGTCTCGAATCGCGTATGTTTTTTAAAGAATAAAGTAGTTCATTACTTTAATCTTAAAACATACACCTTAGCATTCATTTATTACCAACCACAATCTTGATGAGTGGTGAATTCATCTGTGTTTCGTTATAATTCTTAATATGATCAGAATGAATTTTTACAGGGTATCAATCTAGTTTTCGTATGTTGGAATTATTAATTAAAACTTGCATTAGGAAATATTCACTTAAATAAAGAGTTTATAGTGATATCATCATTTCTAGATGTTTTACGGAAATTGGTGATTAAACTAGCGCCAGTAGTTTGATGGACTAGCTACCCATCAAGTATTAACACTAATATTAGATATTATGTGTTAATCACCATGTAGAGTGAAACAAGAGATCTAGAAGGTGAGACCAACATAAGGGCAAAATGGTAATTTTATCTTTTATTGTGCGGATGCCTATAATATGATTCATGATAGAGTTTACGATTGGACATCGTTTTCTCATAATTTTAAGTAATTCAAGAGTATAACCAATTTTCTTTAGTGGAATGACATTTGGTTAATAAGTCAGAATAATTCTAATGAGATTAAATTAATTCTAGGCTTATTGGAGCTGGAATTATTTAAGTCTAACTAGATTCCCCACTTGGCTTCTAGGAAGGTTATCAAAGAAGGTAAGAAAAATAAAAGGAGTTATTCAGAAAGAAAATTAGACAGATTGGACATAAATGGACAAATTAGATTTGGGCCAAAAAGACTTGAACAATTTAATTAAGACTTAATTAAATTAGGTCTTAAGCCTATAGTTAAATGCTGGGCTTATACTAATTAATTGTTAATTATAAGCCCAAAGGGATATTTAATATTGGGCTAGATTTTGATTTAATTAATTAGATTAATTGAATTAAAATTAAAATTATAAAAAAGGACAAAAGGAGTAAAATCAAATAGCTAGATTCGGTAATGTTTTTCTATTAAACAATCGGTTTAATGGTAGTCTTTTTAAAGATGCAAAACGTACATAGCTCTTTTGATTTTCTTAATTGAGTGAGTGAGTGTGTTTTTGTCTTTCCAACATGCTTTTTATCATTACAACAATGAAAACGTTATGAGAAGATAACATTCAAGTGTTGTATAGGAAAGGCTTGAGGTTTTTTGAGTTTTTTTGGCTAAAGAGTAATGTGAAATTTTTTTTGAACTCTTCTCTTTTCTCAAAACCAACCGAAGGCTAAGAAACAACTCTCTCATTCCATTGTTTCGATGATAGTATAGAAAAATGCATGGTTCTTTAGCATTCTTATTATAAAAGAATTAAGGTTGTGTTTTTTGGGGTTCTCTCCAAGCTCTCAAAAACCGTGAGCTATAGCAAATGATAAGATCTCATTTTTGCTCCACCAACCTGTCGAAAAAAGAAAAAGGTCTACTCTCTTTCATTTTTCTTCTCCTTTCCCACTAAAGGATCTTGATAACCAAGTTGTCCAAGGAGAACAAGTAGTAGATTAGATTAGTTGAGGACACAATAGTGAGGAGTCAAAGCTGTAGCAAGGAGTCGGTAAAAAATTATGATCTTGTTCTTATTATATTTATTTTCCTTATACCGTATCATGTACGGATTAGAGCATGTTGATTTAGTGTTTATGCTTCCACTATATTTTGATTTTAGAAACAATTTTTTAAATCTACCGTTTAGCCAACCAAGCATGTTTTTGTTTTCGATCTAATAAATACAACAAACAACCATGATATCCAATTCATTAACATCAAAAGTAATCAAATTAACATTGATTTAATAATAAATCCCTAAAAGAGTTTATAACATCCTTAAACCCGAATGCATTATCATCACATCCATCTTATTTATCAAAATGAAAGAAATAATAATATGGAAAGAGAAATATAACTTAGAGTAGACTGGAATGGCAGCAGCAATAATAGCTACCTCTTCCTCTCTCCTCTTCTCTCTTCTTCTCCCTTCTTCCTTAGCTTATGTTCAAATGTAGAAAAAATGGAGGCTCTACTTTTAGAGCTTTCTTTTCATTTTATTTTTCCATTTAAGGTAAATACTAGTTTTGCCAAGGCCCAAATGTCCAAAATAACCCTCAAAAAGTTGAGTTCAGAAGTAGTCCTCGCATGTGTTATCACGCCTACCACAATCATGGCCAATGAGTCATGATCGTGGCACTTAAAATTTAGCTTCTGTCATGATTATGGTCAATGAGTTACAATTGTGGCCAATGAGTCACGATGGTGGCCTGGTACTATTTGGCTTCTGTCACGATCGTGGCTAATTAGTCATGATCGTTACCTGTGCTAGTTGTTTCTACACTATTGTGACTAGTATATTACAATCATGGCCTTTGCTCCTCCTATGAGATTTCTCCAAATCTTCTCTGATCTTCTTTACTTGGTCCCAAACATTGACAAGCTCTTTAAAACACTTCAAACACATAAAATTAAAGCCTAATAAACATAAGACTACAAAAACATAAACACATAATTATACTAGCATAATTATAAAACTAAACAAGCACAAATGATCTCATTAAAAATTAAAAGCATACTAAATTACCCACTAAAACATAATGTAATGTATAACTATTGGCCAAAAAATGTAACATGTCTATTATGCTTAATCTATTCTTCATAATCAGCTTAAAAAAATGAGTTTTTAGGAATTAGAAACATATTCCATAAATAGTTGAACAAAGACACTTTGGTTCTAAAGAGTTGCATCAATCTCATATATAACTTTCTAGAAATATTAGAAACTAGTTTGTCTTTCCAAAAGAAGTTGTCAGAGTTAGAGATATTTGGGAAGTAGATAGGTTTGAATCTCAAAATTTCTTGCGGCAGAACTAAAATTTTGTTTACTATCAGCTCAGAGACCTTAAATCTTATAAAACCAAGTGTTTTAGCTTCTAAGACTCCAAACTATTGGGTTAATTGTCCATAACCTGTTCGATTATCATACCAAATGAAATTTTTTCACCATTTCCCACTTTACAGAAAATTATAGATCAAACGTAGTCTCTAAGCTGGAGAAGTTTTCATAGGAATCAAGAGTGTGAGAATTTTTGTGAACCATCCAAATGCCTCTAAATTTTAGGAAATAACTATGCAACCATTTCATTGAAAGAGATTTTTTATCCTTTATAAATTGACATAGTCCTTTTAGAATGAAGGCTATATTCGTTGCTTTAAGATCATTCACTCCCAAACCACCTTCTTTTTTATATGAGTAAATATCTAACCATTTGACTTTAGTTAGACCTCCCACGCCGTCATGGTGACTCCACAGGCTAAACAATCTTTCTAACAATTTTATAACCATTTTTTGGTAGAAAAATGAAAGAATTCTAGTAAATGTGAAATGAAGAGAGAACAAATTTGATCAATTGAAGTTTTACAGCATATGAAACTGATTTGTTTACCTATATGGAAAGCCTTTTTGGAGCTCTTTAATAAAAGGATAGCAGTTATTGAAGCTCAGTCTTCTAGTGTAAATATGCAAACTTAAGTACAACAAAGGAGGAAGCTTTCTATTTATATTAGTGATTTTAGATATACTAGATTCTATACTCGAGGCTGCTTTAGAAATCATATATTGACTCTTGTTTAAGTTCAATTCTAATCTTGAAACTCTTTTGAAGAGCTAAAGGGAGTCCATTTTAATTTGAATTGAAGCTAAATGTGCTTTAAAAATACAAGTAAATCACCTATAAAGCACAGGTTAGTTAAGGAAGCTTTCTACATCTAGAATGGAATCTGAAATTGGGATTTAGGCTAACATTGTGTTTAATAAGGAGAGTTAGAGCTTCTATACATAAAATGAAGACATAGGAGATATTGGGTCTCTTTGCCTAATTACTCTGGCCCATTTGAAGATCTTAAAAGGACTTCCACTCATTGAAACGCAATAAGAAGTAGTAAAGACACATTCCTTAATCTAATGAATGAATTGTCTAGGGAAACCAAAAACTTCCAGAAAATGTAACAAGAAATTCTAATTGATACTATCAAAATCCTTATGAAAATCAACTTTGATAGAGTAATTAACAGGGGTGTAGCTTCTAGAATATCCTTTAATTCTTAAACTAATAAAACTTTATCCCCAATTTGTCTATTTTCAATGAAAGCATCTTATGAGAGAATTAACAACTTTCTTCAATCTTAAAGCAAGTAATTTTTAAAAGTCCTTATAAAAATAATTTTTGTAAGAGATAGGTCTATAATCACTTAAAGAACCTAGATTTGACAGCTTAGGAATCAAGTAGATAAATGTTTTATTAATATCCTTCAATAGCTTACCAATTTTGAAAAACTTATGAATAACTCTAAAATCATCTTGCCAACCACATCCCAAGACTTTTAAAAGGAAAAGGCTTTCAAACCATCAGGCCCTGGGGTTGTTATCCCATCTAACATGAAAATGGTATCAACTATTTCCTTGTCTTTAACTAGTTTAATTACTAAAGTGGTTGTCTCTTCAAAAACTTTTTAGAAATAAAACTGCTTAATAATGAAATAGATGAATTAGAAGCTTAGGCAGTTCCTAATAGATTGGAAAATAAATTAGAAGCTTTAAAAAGGATTAAATTTTGATCTTGCAAAACACAACCATCACTTGAAATAATAGAGTATATTTTATTCCTATTTATCCTAGCCATTAGAGAATTAAAAGAAAATTTGATACATTTATCACCATCCCTAAGCGAAGCAATCCTAGATCGATTTTTGATAAAGGAAAAATGATCATGTATAGCCTAAAGATAGTTATACAAAAAAAGTTCTTCCTTACTCAAAAGGCCTACATTATCAGTATTACATACCAAAAGATTATGAACATCAGACAACTCTAATTTAGCAACTTCCACAGTACTTTTTTGTATTGGATATGATAAATTTATTTAACTATTTAAGCCTATTTTTTATCAAATTTGAGTTTCTAAATAAATAGAATTGCTTGGATCCGTAGATAAATTTCTCAACACCTTTTTTATAAGCTTCCATGAAACTGTTTTAATAAGTCAAGAAGTTGAATTTAAATGGAAAGTGTTTACTCCAAATGCTACTCCACATGCCACCAGTGTTCAAGGAAGTGCCTTTGAGGCTCATTTAAGAGATTTTAGCAAACCAATATTGACGGCGTAAGCTAAAAGATTTAAGGAATAACTTCAAGTACTTGTGCCAAAATGGGTTGATAAGGGCTTCCAATCATGCAAATTTTAAAGAGCCTAAGTTAATTAGTTTAATTAGGCTAAAGGATTAGCTTTGGATTCAACCCATCTCTTTTCAAACCACTTAAGTAGTGTATAGATCCATTCCACCTTGATTAGTGTTTAGGTTCAATGTATAATTTGGATGTAACCACTAAATAAGGTTGTCTAGTCTCATTTTAGGATATCTGAATAAATTTTCAAACGTTTCCTAAATGGAATATAAGAAAGTTTGATTTCTTGTGACTTTATGCTTAAGGTTTCGAATTGACACAATTGATTTAATCTTTGTATTTCAATTCTATTTCCTATTTCCTATTTCCTATTTCTTTTGTTCTTGATGGCTTTGACATTAAGTTCAAGGGTAATTTTTCTTAAGTTCTTATCAAAATGCGTTTCTTGGGTGATAAAACTAATATATATGAATTACTTTGGTGTGAATCAACTCTATTTTCAGTGATGAAGAGTTTTAAGAAACAATTTGGATATTGGGGTTCTACATTATTTGGTATCAAAGCAAGGCTAATTAAGTAAGTATCTGTCGGCTAATTAAGTAAGTATCTGTCCTTTTAATTTTCTGTTTCTTTCTATTAGCCTTATTAATCATCTTCTTACGTATTAATCTTCTTTTTAAACAAAAAAATAAAAAATAAATCAGTTTTGAATAAGATTCTGTATTTGAATTATATTCAGATTTTGATTGTTGTTTAATTTGGCCCTTACTTATAAAACCATAAAGGTTGCTTAACAAGTAAAAGCCAATTTGAGTCAAACATAAGAGAAGTGATAATTATTACAAAGGAAACACATAAGGGACTGTTTGTGAGGTTCTTTTTTGTTATTTTCTTTGATATTTTAGATTGAAAAAAAGATATGGAAGGAGCTGGAGGTGCACAAAAATACCAAGAATTTCTTCTCAAAGCCAGGTAACAATAGTTTGATAGGCTTTAACTTATTCTTAGCAATATGATGACACTTTGGAGAGGCAATAAAACGAAATCTTTGCCTTGTATAAAGGGTAGTGCCCAAAACATTCCAAGGGCAAGGAGGCAACCTATACCTTAATGTATAGAAGAATTTAAAGAGGAATTTGACGATTGAGCTACCAAAGTTAATGAAGGCCGAAATTATGGAAGGAGTAGGAGGAACCAAAAATATTTTGATAGGAATATTAGGAGTATAAAGATGACAATTCCATCCTTTATAGGAAAAAATAACCCATATGCATATATGGAGTGGGAACAAAAAATGGAATTAATCTTTGAGTGCCATAATTACTCGAAGGAAAAGAAGATTAAACTTGTAATGGTGAAGTTTGGAGAATATACACTTGTATGGTGGGATGAACTTCTTGTAAGTAGAAGGAGAAATAGTGAAAGATCCATCCAAACTTGGGCTGAAATGAAGGTTATTATGAGGTTTCGATTTGTTCCAAACCATTGTTATAGGGACTTACACCGAAGATTGCAAAGCCTTATATAATGACAAAGAATGTGGAGGAATACTATAAAGAAATAAAGATTGCTATAATCTGATCAAATGTTGAGGACGATAGAGAGGACACCATAACACGGTTTCTCAATGGAATTGGTAACGACATAGCTAATAGAGAGGAGTAGCAGCACTATGTGAAGAAGGAAGATATGATGCTCATGGATATAAAGATATCAAAGCAATTGCTACAACACAGCACTTCCATAGAGCATATGCTCGAACATACTAGAGGATATTCGAGAATATACTCTATAAGAATGACACGTTAGAATAATCACATTAACTAATCTAAGCTCGAACATACTAGAGGATATTCAAGAATATACCCTATAAGAATGACACGTTAGAATAATCACATTAACTAATTTAAGGCATCACATATATCATAAGAATTTTAAATGATCAATTCTTCCCATTTCATTCACAAACATCATACTTACATTGTATCATTACAATTCATAATCCATGTATATACAGTACCTTACATTTGAGAGTTCAATACACTATACAAAATGTTCAACATGAAATGGGATGCTAACTGAAAACATTCTAAACTATAATCCTCAAATATCAATTGATTAGACCTTTAAGCCATCCTTCTCCTCAAAATACGAGTACTAGACTTCTACTATATAACCTCAGTAGCTAGAACTTCTTTGAACCTGATAATCAACATTAACAATTTTGATTAGTTTGTGAAATCAATGAGTGAACTATCATCGATGTGTTCAC
This sequence comes from Erythroxylum baracoense, assembly GCA_025629805.1. Lineage (NCBI taxonomy): Eukaryota > Viridiplantae > Streptophyta > Magnoliopsida > Malpighiales > Erythroxylaceae > Erythroxylum > Erythroxylum baracoense. The sequence goes on from JAOTAY010000189.1 coordinate 14,877,728, forward strand.
ACAAGTCAAAAAACTAAAGTAAATTACATAACTCATTTCAGCAAGCATATTACAAAATCTAGTATCGGATACCACATCACATTTTGTCATATTTCAACAAGTACAGTATACCAACATTACGTATCACTATTTCAGAACAATTTAATAATTCATCACAAACACTTATATGATACATGTATAATTGTATATGTAAATGCATATGTAATTTCTTTCTTATTTGGCTTTGTTGTGACCAAGCGCCTATTAACCCAATTACTATCTCGTATTCATAGTGGTTACTGAACTCATTTCATTTACTGTCTTGTTCGTTTGAGGTTACACTCATTAAGTTTTATTATTTATAATCTTGGTAAATTCTGCAAGCGCACGGGTAGTTCGCGTAGTACCTAAGGTGTCGATCCCATGAGGAAAGGAACTAGTCCAAAAATCTAATGGTGGCTAAGTTTGCAATTCCTAAATTAACAAATACTGTAGAAACTAAAATCAATCAAAAATCAAATATGAGAAATTAAAGCACCAACAGAATGAACAAGAGCCAACTCACACCAATAATCCAAATTTCAACTTAGAAGTGACCAATTGAAAGAAATGGGGAATTTATTCAAAATTAAAGAAAATCTACCCAATTATGAAATTTCTGACTTAACGGGCTTAGACAATCCTAGGGTGAATTACTCCTTTTCGAGTTATAATTCTTAACCCTAATTGATAATCCCTCATTCAAATTATAGAGATTGCGATCTCTTGATCTGCAATTGGTCCAAAACCTAAATTAGTTCTAACGTTGTCTATTAATACATACTGAGAATCTATGCTCGCTCTTTCGTTACGTGACTCTACCAGTTTTATTCAATTCTCTACGTATCGATTTACCTAACTCTCGTTAACCTAAATAAATGATTTTCACCAACTCACCCTCTCGGTTTATTACCAAGTTATGAAGAATGAAATTGAATCATAATTAAATCGAATAAAACACAATCAAATCAATTTTATTAATTTCAAGAATAAAAACCTGAAGGTGAGTTTAGACAGAAAAATCAACTCAACAACAGTAATTCTAATCGACCTCAAAATCTCATACATCAGTGAAATTGAAATAAAAACTAGAAAATACTATTAGAATGCATCTCAAAGTTCATGACTATGGGAACCAACTATTTCGAGAAGTACATCGTGTCAAGCGTGTGTCTATGCCTCTCTTCCTTCGTCTCCTTCCTCGATCTCCTAATCTCTATCTAAGTCTCTCTCAGATTTTTAGTAGAATCTCTCTTTTCCATAGCTCTCTCGGCTCTCTAATGTCTGCTTGTGACTGCTAGGTATTGTTCTATTTATTCTATGGAAGCCTTAGGTCAAACTCGAAGTCAAAACGGTCCAAAAAATCACTCAAAATTTGAGTTTCTATGAAAGCCCGATGTAAGGTACAATCGTGGCCCTGCCTACCACAATCGTGGCTTGCACTTTTCCTTTTTGTCATGATTGTGGCTGGAGATGCACGATCGTGGCCTGACTTGATGCTCTCTACCACGATCGTGGCTCCTGATGCATGATCGTGGCCTGGCTGCCTCTGACTCTTCCTCTTCTATCACAATTGTGGCCAATGTGCAGGATCGTGGCCTGTGTCTTTTAGCCTGAAACTCTTTTGATCTTCACCGTTCTTCCCTATTTACCCTACAAAACTAGCACACATATTATAGTACGTAAAAAATATACAATTTAAGCTCAAAGATTCAAACTAACCCATAAAAACACTCAAACACAAAATTAATCTAATCCTAAATGCACACTCAACACTTAATTTAACACAAAATGCATAACAAATTAAACCCTAAAACATTATACAAAACACTGCTATCAACATCCCCACACTTAAACATTTGCTTGTCCTCAAGCAAACAAAACAACAACACTTAATAAAGTAAACACACCATGCATTAATCTGACAATGGCTCTAATCTTCATGAACTAAATTCAATCTTGGACATACTCATTCGAATTATGTCAAATCATTAACAAGCAAAATATGTGTCTAAGGGCTTGAACTAAATATACAACTAAAACAAGATGAAGTGTTAACCTATTTAACTATTTCAATTGTGCACACACATTAATAATTTTTCGGTCCCTCAGACTTGGTAACTGTTCCTAGGTATAATTCTATAAAACTTCAAGCCTATTATAAGGCATCTAGGTTTTTATTTAAAGCACACAATTTTTTAGTATTACCCGAGACTTAGCCTTTTACTCAGTGGCAAATAATTGTGATGAATGTCTATCCGATTACTCAACCAAGTTGTTTCTAAAAGTTTAGTTGAAAAGTCATTATAGTCTTTTTACGCAAAGGCACATATTTATGATGCGTGTTGATCTAGTTACTCAGCTACATCACGTTTTCAACTGGCTACTGACTCTATTTATAACTCGAAGGTCAGCAGAATAGTGATTATTAAACACTTATTAAACTTTTTAAATTTTATTATTTTTTATTGCCTACCTTGTTGCTTTTAACTATTCGTTTTCATGAAAAATATTAGTTGAGCTACTTAACCTAAAAGGCCTCAAATTATGAATGAATGTGACAATCTATAGGGAGCTATCTTTACCTTAAGTCTTAATTAGGTTGCAATTTATCCAAAGGCCTCCTAATTCACTATTTTTGTACGCTAATGATTGTTCACAACCTAATAGGCTATGTCCAAAATTAAAAAAATTCACTCAATTTAAGCCATTGACACATTCACACACTTCATAACATGTAACCTAATACTATTATACAGTATGCAAAATTCACATACAAAAGAAAAACATAGAATCCCCCTATTTGAACAACACATTGTCCTTAACGTGAGAAGGAAACACACATGACAAATACATAAACGATGTGAAAACAAAAATTAAACTGACAAAGAACAGATAACTTAATGACAAAAAGAAAAATAAAAACAAAAATAAAAATAAAAATAATCGAAAAATAAACAAAAAAATAGAAATGGAGAAAAAAAATTTTGGTTTAGATTTGAATCCCAAGAAGATAGAGGTGGTAATTGAATACCCTGAGCTTTGAAATACCAATGGAGTCGGTGGATCTCTCGGCTCTGGTGTCTTTATGTGCGTACCAATTCCTTTAATGTTCTGTTGGTTTCAGATATCACATCCAAAACTGTTGTCCAGTGTTGGTCCTCTTCTTCCTCTTTCTTTCGATTCCTGACTCGTTGATGCTTCCCGTGCCTACCTAGGTGGCAAGGAGCTCGAGCATACCTGACCAGTCTTGGTCCTCACATGTGTCTTTTCATTTATTTCTTGCAAACTCATGATGGTGGAGTGAATAATTTCTACCTAAAAAAGATGATGATGGTTAAGGAACCCGGGCAGATGCACTATTAACCCCCTCCAATCCACACCAAAATACTCTATGATGGTGTACATAGGTACCCCATTCCAAGATGGTTGTTTTGATTTTGCAGAACTACAATAAGGGCATTCAACACATACATGGATTTACATACCGGAATACTATGGTCTATGCACCACAGTATGAATAGTTCCTTGGTTGAACACTGGTTGGTCTATGATTTATCAAAAACCAGCTGACATATAAATTTATGTAGTAGCAAGTGTTCGTGGGCTCGGATAATGTTGTTGTGGGCATTTTTAGCACAAAATGCTCAATACTAGTTAGCTCATGCCAGTATTGGGAGGGATAAAAATCATCATGTTGGTCGACAATGGTGGATTCGGGGAATCCATATATGTTGCACATAACCTCTACCATTAACTCATAAGCTCACCACCTCAATCTAAACCATAATTCCTTAGTGTTCTTGGGTCAAAGGTCAAGGACGAGAAGAATTCTAGGGTAAGCTCTTCATAAACAAGAAATTGGAATCTAATAAATTGACCTCACTGGATCCTCTTTACTAAGTTTTCTATCCGCTCACGCACTTCTATTTTATCTAATGTATCAAAATAAAAATATTGAGGCACAATAATTTGCCTAGAACGAAGGGAACAAAAACAAATACCTTCTTCCCTATAAATGGGAAATGAAGCTCCAGAGTCAGCTGCTCGATTTTATCTCCCGCGTCCCACGACTTGTTGTGCTCTGTGAGGCTCTCATCGAGCGATTTGCTTGATACGAGGTGTGTTTGTGTTGAATTTAGAAAAATTTAGAGATTACAAAAATTTGAGAGAGACGTTGGAGTGTTTGAAAGTTGGAATTATAGAGAGATAAAGTAAAAATGAAAGTGAAGGTAAAAATTAAGTAAGAATTGAATAAATAGGTGGTAAAAAGGATAAAATGGTAGAGTTGTCACTTAAAATTTGTGTCCTCCCCCTTTTTGTAGATAGACGCGGGCCACGATCATGGCATGCGGCGTATCACAGAAGGCAATCCTAATCGCAGGCCACGATCGTCACCTAATAGGTCACAGTCATGGCCAGTGCCTATATCCTAACACCAAGACCTTCTTCTTCCAATTCTTTTTCGTCTCTTAGTTCGTAATTCTTCTTCACTTTTCTTAATATGCTTGTGTACTCTTCCCCATGATTCCAAAATCCTATTCCTATTTTTTCTTTTATTGAACCAAAATAAGAATGAACCTAACTACAAAATTCAAATAATCTAATAAAATTAAACAATAAACTAATTTTTCCACGGGTTACCTCCCATGTAGCGCTTTTTTAAACGTCGGTAGCTTCATGCTCTTTTAAAGCTCACAGTGGTTAGAATGGCTAATTTGATGGTAGCATCGTTAGTAATCTCAAAGTTTGAATATTTGCTACCATATTGCAATTTCCACCTTACTTGGAATTTTCTTTGCCTTGCCTTCTCCTTCGCTAGCGCTTCTTACATTAGAAAGCATTTGTAGGATTCTCAATGTCTTCCCATTCTCCTTAAGGTTCAGGTTTGTTGAGATCCACTTGAGTTGAAGGAGCTCCATACTCTCTAACAGTCACCTTGAAGGTTAGTTGCTCCATCCCTACTTGTAGAGTTAGTTCGCCCCCATCCATATCAATAATTGAACGCACAGTGGCTAAGAAAGGTTGTCCAAGGATCATCAAAGTATCCTCATCTTCATTGATATCCAAAATATAGAAATTAGTGGGAAAGACAAAATTACCGACATTAACTGGCACATCTTTTATGATTCCCATCGGTCTAAGTGAAGTCCTATCAGTCGTCTTAAACAAAAACTTTGTGGGCACTAACTCTCATAACCCCAATTTAAGACTGAGAGTGTAGGGATGGCATTTATACTTGTGCCTAAGTCTGTGAATGCCTTATCTATGACGATCTTATTGATACTTAAGGGGATGAAAAAGTCCTCTGGATCATCCTTCTTCACTATGTTGGGGTTATCTTCCAGTATCTGCTCCTTCCCTTTCTCTGTGACAGACTCTTATAATTTTAGTTCAGGTTGTATTTGTTCTGTCACTTCCTCGACTTTGTTTGACTTGATTTCTTGTAACATTCCTACTGCTCTCCTAGTAAAGAATTCCTTTTGAGCAAACAATTGGTGTGGGAATACCCGTCAAGTTACTTGTACTGATTTGCTCACAGTCTCACTTGGAAGATCGTCTTTCACTACTTGACCTCATCTTTTGTCTACCTTTTCTTACTCTTTGTCCTGAGTCTGGCTTACAACCATGATTTGCTCCTTCAGGTTCTACTCGGTGTTGTTTGTAAGATTTCCAACATTCCAAGTTAACATTGCTTCCGTAAGCTGCTCCACTTGGACTTTTAAATTGTGGATAGGCAAAGTATGATTCTTTTTGACTTGCTCGAATTTATTCTCGAGCCTCTTATATGCTTCCCCCATTCCTCCTATCTTATCCAAAATGCTGTCTAATTTCAAATCCATCGAGCTTGCTTTATCTAGTTGGAAGCTCAGTTGTCCTTAGGGTCTGAATTGTGCTCTATTGTTGTTATTCGACTAGGAGAAGTTTGGGTGATTCTTCCACCTATGGTTATATGTGTTGGAGTAAGTTATTACCCCCTCCACATCCAAATTGAGCTCCCATATAATGAAATTGCTCTGGGTTGTCTTCTCTCATCAAATAACAGTCCACCATATCATGATCCAATTGACTGCATAGCTCGCAATTCAATTACGCAGCCTTTACCGTAGCTCAGGATGACGCCTTCATATTATTGAGTTATCACATCAAATTGTCGATCTTAACTTATTTCTCCGTCACCTGATCGACAGCGACAACTCCCTTCTGCTCCCTAAGGTTAGTGGGTTGCCTACTATGTTCACTAAGCAGCTATTGCTAGCCATCTCCTCTACTAATTCCTCTACTTCATTGACCGTCTTTCTCATTAAAGATCCTCCTAATGTTGCATCGATGGTGCCTCTAGTCTATGGGTTTACTCTGTTGTAAAAGGAACTCCTTGGGTAAATTGTGGTTTGGGCATCTCCTTTGCAGATCCTTGTAACACTCCCACGCTTCATAAATAAACTCCCCATCACCTTGTTGGAAATTTGTAATTTCCTTAATAATTTTGGTGGTCTTTGTTAGTGGGAAGTATTTATCCAGGAAGGCATGCACTTGCTGGTCCCATGTCATAATAGCGGGGCTTAGTGAGTGATACCAAGCCTTTGTTTTGTCCCTAAGTGTAAAGGGAAATAGCCTAATTCTCACTATGTCTTCCGATATCTGACGATACTGAAAAGTAGCATAGATATTGAGAAAAATCACAATGTGAGCGCTCAAGTCTTCACTTGCAAGTCCATAGAATTGGACGTTCTGTTGAATCGCAGGATTGAACCTTGGCCTCATAAAATCCACGAGGGTCCTTTGTTATTGCCTACCAGGGTTGACTTATTGATCCATGTTTCTTTGGAACTCTTTGGCCGTTTGCACTTTCTCGAACTCTTCTTCTTCTTCTCGTTGAGCTTTCCTAATCATTCTAAACATGTTATGTCTAAATCTGACATCTCAATTGTGCAACTCAAACCCCTCGTGACTCTTGTGTTCATACAAGAGCACGATTCCTAAGTAAAACTAACGACAAACAAAAACAAAAATTAAATATTATCCTAACACCTTAAACTATATAACTAATTTCCTTCCTTGACAACAATGCAAAAAACTTGTTTACTTGAGGTTACATGTGCTAAGTTTTACTACTTATAAACTCGGTGAATTCCATAAGCACACGGGTTGTTCGTATAGTACCTAAGGTGTCGATCTCACGAGGAAGGAAACTAGTCCTAAAATCTAACGGCAACTGAGTTTGCAATTCCTAAATTAACAACTACTGTAGAAATTAAAATCAATCAAGAATCAAATATGAGAAATTAAAGCACTAATAGAATGAACAAAAGCCAACTCACACCAATAATCTGAATTTCAGCCTAGAAGTGACCAATTGAGAGAAAAGGGGAATTTATTCGAAATTAAGGAAAATCTATCTAATTATAAAATTTTTGACTTAACAGGCCTAGACAATCCTAGGGTGAATTACTCTCTCTCAATTTATAATTGTTAACCCTAATTGATGTTCCCTAATTCAAATTATGGAGATTGTGATCTCTCGATCAGTAATTAGTCCAAAACCTAAATTAGTTCTAACGGTGTCTATTAACCTACTGGAAATTTATACTCAATCTCTCTTTACACGAATCTACCAGTTTGATTCATTCTCTACCTATCGATTTACCTAACTCTCGTTAACCTAAATTGATGATTTTCACCAGCTCACCCTCTCAGTTTATTGCCAAGTTATGAAGAATCAAATTGAATCACAATTAAATCGAATAAAACATGATCAAATTAAATTTATAAATCTCAAGAATAAAAACCCAAAGGTGAGTTTAGACAGAAAAATCAACACTCAACAATAATAATTCTAATCAATCTCCAAATCTCATACATCAATGAAATTGAAATAAAAATTAGAAAGCACAGTCGAAATGGATCTTGGAGGTCACGACTATGGGAAACCATTGTTCTGGGATGTATGTCGTGACAAGTGTATCTCTGTGCCTCTCTTCCTTCGTCTCCTTCCTCAATTGCCTGATCTCTATCTAGGTCTCTCTCAGATTTTTGGCAGAATCTCTCTTTTACATAGCTCTCACAGCTCTCTAATGCCTACTTGTGGATGGTAGGTATTGTTTTATTTATTTTGTAGAAGAACTAGGTCAAACTCGGTGTCGAAACGGTCTAAAAAATCACTCAAAATTTGAGTTTTCGTGTCAGCTCAACAGAGGGCGCGATCGTGGCCCTGCCTGCCACGATCGTGTCTGGCACTTTTTCTTTTCTATCATGATCGTGGCCTGAAGTGTACGATCGTGGCCTGACTTGATGCTCTCTGTCACAATCGTGGCTCTTGATGCATGATCGTGACCTGGCTGCCTTTGACTCTTCCTCTTCTATCACGATCGTGCCCTCTGTCTTTTAGCCCGAAACTCTTCAGATCTTCACCGTTCTTCCCTGTTTACCCTACAACACTAGCACACACATCAAGTTTCCTCAAAAATATACAATTTAAGCTTAAAGATTCAAACAAACCATAAAAACACTTAAACACAAAAACTAATATAATTAAACCATAAATGCACACTCAACACTCAATTTAACACAAAATACATAACAAATTAAATCCTAAAATATGATATAAAACACTACTATCATGTCTTGTATCCTTTGTGGATACCGGGCTCATTGTTATCTAAGCCTATGGCTCTTTGTGTACAATCCTGAGCTTAATGCTCTTTCTCACGTTGGTGACTCTAGTCACAACTCCTTTACCTAATCATGCATATCAATGAGATGCATAAATTCATATGTCAAGCTTTCAGTACTTTTTATTCAATATGCTCATGTCATATATCAATTTCATCATAGTTAAAACTAACATTCATCATTCAGTTATTCACACATTTCATATTACACATTCAATTCATACAGTAGCACATATATTATGTACATATATATGAGTAACCTAAATGTGTACATAAGTTTACACATTTAGGTTAACTTATGTACGCTCTAGAATAGTTATTGCCTTGATGATCTGGCAATGCTGGATGTTGGCGATCAACTTGTGCGTCCATATTCAAGCAATACACACATAGCTTACAATCACTAATTCGTTCAATCATATGAATATATAATCATACATATGTATATGTGTCATGTTTAATGCATGCTTAATTGACCTTTCCGGGTATGTATTCTTATTCACAATTCTTGACTTCGCATCCAGGTTTATACCTTGAGTAAGTTTGATTACTCTAAATTCATCAATTATACATTCATCAACCTTTTCTAGCAATATACATTCACACAATTTTCCAATTCGCATTCATTCATACCTTATTCACCTTACTCATATCATTTGGATCATATTTGCATTCATAAGAACATCTTTATTCCTTTAAAAACTCAAAATTTTCAGATTTAAATACATTGATATCAAGACAATCCATTTCTTAAGTAATGACGTCAATTAACAACCTAAACTTTTTGAACCCTTAATCATGTAATCAAGCAACAATTTAGGTTCATTGAAAGCCTTAATTAAGTCTAGATACACCAATGTAGAGTGACTTATCCTTATTTGGTTTAACAATTTCACAAAACCAAAATTATCATTTCAAAGCTTTGGCCACGATTGTGGGATGAGTGCCACAAAGCGCATTATACAATTTCCCTTAATTCTCCATGAATTTCATCTACTTAGGATCATCATTAATACTTCAAATTTTATAAAATTTATACTCTCAAAAGCTACTTCAATTTACGTTAATATAACTTTCATCTTGGTTACATTAAAGCTTTCTAAATTCTATTCATTTATGTCACTAACAATCATTCCTACACATACACTAACATCCCTATTTTTTTTTTCCAAATTCAAAAGAAAACTCTTTCATATCAAATTCAAAACACCTTTATAATAGTCCATTAATTATACCTGAAGTATACCTTATTTATATTTCAATTCCTCATCAAATTCATCTCTAATTCTAACTCAAAATCTTTCATTTGGCATTTCATAAACTATTTTCTTTCATGTATGTAAAAATAAAATAGAAACTATCATTCATGCATCATTTTCCAACACTTATTTAACACCAATATCAAAATCAATCCATCCCCAATTTAGTCATCATTAAGTTCGATTAACATATATCATAGGAGATCAGTATTTCACTTACTTAATCAACTCAATTGCCTTCTTAATTATCAAGTCTACTTTGTGTTATAAACATGCAAGATCATCCAAGTACAAAGTAGGAGTAGAATGGGTTTTCAGCGAAGATAAAAAGATAGTAGAAAGGACAACAATGATCTGGTTCTATAACTATCTTTATGAAGGGTAAAAGCATGAATTTTGGTGTGGTAATTGAACACAAACGTATGCAAAACATATAGATGTGAGGGTGTGTGTGCTTTGATGGTGAGAGGAAAGGAGAAGAAAGCATACAACAAAAACTTTAGGAAAGATGAGTGACTCTGCATTTGCTTAAGCCTTTTGGTGCAAGGTGTCCTTGTTTTAAAAGGACACGTCATCTAAGGGGATAAGCTACATGTCCTCTTATATGGCTATGAAATGTCACCAATATCTTAGGCTATTAATCAGTCAATCGCTACTGCCATTAGTCATTTAATTTTCTATGCCAAATGTCACTCATTTTATAAGCTTAGTCATCCTAATTTTCCATATATCAACTTATCTTACCACTTGACATTTTTCGTAGACTAAATGTACATAATAATTAATTAATTTCCCAATTGTAACAGTTAGCTCCAAATTACTAGTTATAATCCATTAAACTAAAATTCAAGACATAAACAATGCACATTCATATCATAATCATTTTAAACCTTTCATATCCCGAAATATGTTAATTGAGTGCACACACAATCTTTGCAATGTTTTCCAAATCAATATTCATGTGTGTATATATGTTCATATTATATATGTGAATGAAATGCACCTTATTAATTCTAAAATGATATGACTCAAAAGTTTAACATTCTAACCCTCAACAAGTTTAGGAAACTGGCTATTACAATTCTCCCCCTTAAAATATTTTGTCCCCAAATTCTTACCTGATTAACTAAATAGATGGGGGTACTATTTCCTCATGTTTTCCTCACTCCCATATAGCTTCTTCTCTTGAATGATTCCTCTAAAGGACTTTATCCAATGAGATTATTTGTTTTCTTAATTACTTAGTTTAATATCCAAATATTTTGGTCGATTCCTCTACATAACTTAAATTAGTTACAATCTCAACTTCTTGTGTTGGTAATACATGTGTTGGATTTGATCGATATCTTCTTAGCATACTAATACGAAACATATTGTGAATTTAAGACATCCCTAGTGGTAATGCTAATTTATAAGCTAATTGTCCTACTCTCTCAGTAATCTCATAAGGACTAATGTATCTAGGGCTCAACTTTCCATTTTGACGAAACCTTAGCACTCCTCGCTAAAGTGACACTCTAAAAAAAACCTTATCTCCCAATTGATACTCCATATCCATCTGGTGCTAATCTGTATAACTCTTTTATCTGTCTTGAGCTGACTTAATCCTACTACGGATCAATTTTACCTTATCAACCGTATCTTGAATCAACTTTAGGCTTTCAACAATCCTTAGGCCCTCTTCATCCTAATACAAAGGTGATCGAAACTTTCTACCATATAATGCCTTATATGGAGACATACCAATACTACCATGATAATGATTATTGTATGCAAATTAAATGAGAGCTACATATTCATCACATACTTCTTGAACTTAAAAACACAAGCCCTAAGCATATTCTTAACAATCTAAATAGTCATTTCACTCCGTCTATCTATCTGAGGTGAAATGTTATACTAAAGTTCAACTTTGTACCCACTGCTGACTGTAAACTGCCCCAAAATTAAGAACTAAATTCGGGATCTCGGTCTGATACAATAGATACTAGAACTCCATATACCCTCATTATATCATTAACATATCTTCGAGCTAACTAATCCAATGTGTTATTTTCTCTAATAAGTAAGAAATTAGCTGATTTAGTTAATCTGTCAACAATGACCCATATAGCATCATGTTGTCTCGAAGTTCTCAGTAAGCTTATAATAAAATCTATTGTCATCCTTTCCCTTTTCCACTCTAGAATAGGTAATGACTGTAATTTCCCAACTGGATCTTGATTCTCTACCTTAATCTGTTGATATATCAAACACCTCGTAACATACTCGAATTCTATTTTAACTTCTCTACAATCTTCATCAGTTTAGGTCTTTACTTTGAGCTTTCCTCATTCTTTCAAGTAATATTGATATAAGATTCAAAGTAGCTAACGATGTTTCATTCTATCCAAAACGTAGATCAACATTCAGGGCTCTAAGTTAAATTAGGTTTAGTAACCTTGATGTTTGAATTTGTGCCACACTACTATTAGATTTCTTATTTAATACATCAGCTATAACATTAGCATTATCTGGATGGTATTCAATCGTGTAATCATATATTCCTTAAGCAACTCAATCTACCTTCTTTATCTCATATTCAGTTATTTTTGACTCAACAAATATCTCAAACTTCAATGATTTATAAATATATGAAATGTCTCAGCATATAAATAATATCTTCAAATTTTCAAAGCAAACACCACTGTAGTAAACTCTAAATCATGAACTGGGTAGTTAAACTTATGAGACCTTAACTATCCCGAAGCATAAGCAATCACTTTACCACACTACATCTAAACACGTCTTAATCCCTGGTGTGAAACATCACTATATACAATATATCCTCCAAATCTATATGGTATAGCTAATACTTCCATAGTTAATCGATGTTTCAACTCCTCAAAGCTCTTTTAACACTCATCAGTCCATCAAAAAGGTCCTTTCTTTCTCAGAAGCTTTATCAAAGGGGATGAGATTAATGAAAACCTAGACAAACCTCCTGTAATAACCTACTAACCCAAGAAAACTCCAAATCTTAGACACATTTTTGGGTGCTTCCCACTTCATCACTGCCTCAACTTTCTTTAGGTCTACTTATATGCCCTGTCCAAATACTATATGACCTAAGAACAACACTTGATGAAGCCAAAATTTACACTTACTAAACTTAGCTTACAATTACTTCTCTTTCATTATTTGTAAGACCAACATCAAATGCTTAGAATATTCCTCTCTACTCCTCGAGTACACCCAAATATCATCTACGAATACAATCATAAAATGATCTAAGTAAGGTTGGAATACTTTATTCATTAATTCCATAAAGGCTACTGGAGTGTTCATCAATCCAAAAGGCATCATTAAAAACTCAAAGTGTCCATATATGGTTCTAAATGCACTTTTTAGTACATCAACTTCTGTTTTTTCAATTGATAATACCTTGACCTCAAATCCAGTTAGGCAAACACCTGAGCTCCCTGTAACTGATTGAGTAAATCATCTATTCTTAGTAAGAGATACTTATTCTACACTGTCACCTGATTAAATTACCTATAATTAATACATAATCTTAAGGTTCCATTCTTCTTCTTCACAAATAAAACTGGAGCTTCCTAAAGTGACACACTAGGCCTAATAAAGCCCTTATCCAACAACTCATGCAAATAAGTCTTAAGTTTTGCAGGTGCCATCCTATACAGAGGAATAGATATAGGAGTAATACCTGAAATTAAGTCAATAGTGTACCTCGTTTCCCTATCTGGGGGTAATTCTGGTAATTCAGTGGGAAATACATCTAGGAAATACCTAACAATAGGAATATCCTGAATTGTCTGCTCAATTTTGATGTCAGTCATATAGGCTACATAAGCCTCACATCCACTTCGAATCAGCCTAAGGGTACTCATTTATGAAATCAATATGGCTAGCACTGCTTGACTAACACCTTGAAATATAACCCTTAGTTGATTAGGAGATTCAAGAATAACTTCTTTAGTATAATAATTCATCACAACCCTATGAGTAGTAAGCTAATCCATACCCAAAATGAGGTTTATCTCTTTCAACTATTATCAAGTCAGCTTTCAACTCTGCCTGATCAACCTAAATCATGCACCTTTTAAACAATTCTACAATCACTATAGGATTACCTACCTTTGTACTCACCTCTATGCCATATTTCAACATCTCTCTCTCATAATTCAATTTAGATGCCAGATGTGGTGTGATAAATGAATGCATAGATCCTAAATCTAACAATGCAAATGCATCAAATTGAAAGACATGTAACACACCTGCAATAACATCTAGGGAATTCTGTGCCTCCTACCTTATAATAGCAAAGATCCTGGCCTAAGATTGTGGTTGGTTGCTCTGTACCTCAATCCTAACACTAGGACCTGCTAAACTAGTTTTACCCCTACCTCTACTTCTCTATCTTGCTCCACTAGCTTTGCCCTGTTGGACAATCATTTCAGTCACTAATCCTCCTTTCACTCTAGACTATGTTCCCAATATTACGGGTCAATCTCTAATCTGATGCTCAAAAGAGTCACAACGCAAGCAAACTTTTGATATCTTCCAACATTCTCCACCATGTTTCTTTCCACAATGCTCACAACTAGGCATCTATTATGTTTGCCCTCCATATGTCTGTCCTCCAGACGTATGACCTCTACCACTACTAGCAGGAACAAAACCGCCTCTTAGTCTAAACCATGACTGCCTCGATCTAGTTTATGATCGTGATGATCTATTCTTGCATTTACTAAATCTTCATCCAGAATTAGCATGAAACTCACCATGCCTCTTAATTCTAAACTCCTACCTATACTCTCCTTGTTCATCCTTCAATAACTACTTAATCTGAATCAAAGCAACCATCAACTCAGTGAAACTATTCAAATTAGTAATAGCCAACCTCGTCTTGATTTCCATATTTAGTCCATCCTCAAACTGCCTACACTTATCTTCCTCAGTTGGAATTAGAGCAGTAGCATATCCCATTTATTCATTAAACCACACCTCATACTTGGCTATAGTGAGATTTCCCTATTTCAAATCAAGAAAGTCTTTCATCTTCCTATCCAAATAGATATTAGGCATATAATTCTCCTTAAAGACCTTCAAAAAGTCTCCCCACATCAATCTATAAGGTTAGGTAGGACTACCTGGAATAGTCTTCCACCACTTATAAGTCGGACCTTATAGTAACGAGACTGCATAGCCGAACCTTTCATCAGACTCATAGTCCATCTGATCAAACACTATTTCTGTTCTTTCCAACTAACCTTCTACCTCAGTAGGGTCTGTACTTCCATAGAAGCCTACAGCCCCTTGCTTCCTAAGTTTATCATACCTCCTTTCTCTCCTCTCAAGAATTCTCTGAGGTATTTGGTCAGACTGGGGTATTGGGGACTCCCTATTGGCTCCAATAAACTTAAGATTAGCTGATTCTATGACTCAATATCCTATAGTAGATGACCTATAACAAATAATAATTGTGATCACTTTACGAGTCTCTCACTAGTTTTCATATTTCAATGCTTATATATGTCCCTAAGGATGCCAACCTATGCTCTAATACCAAATTGTAGCATACCACTATTGATTGATTTTGCAAAACAATCTACTAGTTTTATGCTCAAAAACTACAAATATATAGGTCGTGACTTGTAGTTAAAAACCAGATATTGATCCCAGAGGGATTGTTGTTTAGGCACCACTTAATTCAAATCAATCTTTGTTTAAGAAATGAAATTGTTTAATGAAAATAATATAGAAAATGAAATTAAAATTAAATAACTAACAGTGAACAATTGATAACACTAAATGCAAAAAATTGGAATTCAAGGTTCTAACGACTAGATATCACTTTTTTCCTATATTATCTCCCTCCTATTTTATTAATCGAATTGTGTCTCACCTAAGATGTCCAATTATATTAACTACCCTCTCTTAAGGTGTAATTAATTATCCAAAATCAAATTAAATGAAATTGATCAAGCAATCTCTCAATCTACCCAATCACTCCACTAATTTAACTAGTTATTAAGTTATCCTATAGGTGATCAATTAAACTATCCAAGATCTCTCTTTTAACTAATCAATTAACGTGAATGTAAGTATATAAAATGCCAACTCTCATCGTATGATCCTACATAGATTACCTTACTCAATCTCTCAATTTATTACAAGGTATAAATATAATCAACATTCATCAAAGACATCTTTCATTTAAATCAATAAAATAGGAGTTTAACAAGATAGTTCAAAAGTAATCCCTGAAAACAAATTAGCCACTCATGGTGTCTATAACATTACCAACATTCAAATATTCCATTTTACAATGACTAGAAGCGATAAAAATGACAGAAAATTAAGTAAAGAAATCTCCTTCTCTTCTTTGTCAAATTCTGGAAATTCTGGTGTTGATGTTCTACTTACTTTCCTAATTGTGATTAATGATCCTTGATTCTCCACCTTCCTCATGACTCTAAATCTGGATTTTTCACTCGAGGAGGCTCTTTTGCAAAGGTGTATCACGTCCTGTCTCTTCCATAGGAGTTTAATATCTTATATAGTCAAGAAAACCTAAAGTTTATTTGAACCCTGCATATGTTCTCAGATAAAGCATCCCATGATCGTGGGAATTGGCATGATTCCCACGATTGTGGGATCTTACAACATAATGCTTCCTCTTCTCTTCTCCTTTAGTGTCTAGCTCAATCTCCAAGTTGCTTAATCTTCGTTCCTACAAAAAAATGATCAATTATTACCTTAAATTAACATCAAACATAAAAGAACAACAATGAAGGTCAAACTAAATGAAAATATTTAAAATGAATCCTAAAATACAACATTGATAAACTATTATGCAAGAAATACATGCCAAATAATTAGAAAAACATATACTAATGCATAACTATCAACTTCTCCACACTTAAATCCTTTCTTGTCCTAAAAAAAACTAAATACAACCAATCAATTCCATCATTTCATTTTCAAGTTACTACATATATCATGACTACTTTTTCATTAGTGTACATAAGCAAACTCAACAATTGGAACCATTACTCGAAGATAAGTATAGATGTAAAATGAATCTTCCTCACGATTTTAATCATTTCTCTCAAGTGTTAACGGTTAGTGTTTTGCTCAAACTTCTTATAGGAAACTACACTACCATACTCTTGCTAATACACCAATTCTCCTCTACAATGATTGCATGCATAAATAGATCAAAAGGACTTGTTTGGAGTTGCAATATGGTAAGGGTTAAGGTGGATAAAGAGGGTAAAGGCTTAATCACAAGCCTTCGTAAAGTAAAAAGCTGGCAAAAGGGATAACAAAGTTTAACTCCGAGATACACAAGTGTAACTATGATACTACTCTACACTTATTGATGCTACTCAAGTGCTCTTCCTTTTTCTTTTCTTTTCATTTCATTTTTTTCTTTTTATATCGAAGAACTATGACTAAAACTGCAACTAAGTACAATGTGATTTGAAAGTAGAAGTATCCTCAACTCTTCTTAATAAAAATTTTCACAACGATCCCAACTAATTCATTACTTAACACTCTAATAAGCTTGTGAATGGGTAGGTTAATGGGGTTTTAGGTTTTAAAATTTTTGGATATTTTCAAGAAACGAAATGGTTAAGGCTCAACGGGGGTAGAAGGGATAATAAAAGGGTAGGCAATTTAAGCTAAGGTTTAACACAAAAAGGGCCTTAATCATCTCTATTAAACATTTATCCATTAGACTCAAACTGATTCAAAGTAAGTTCTGAAGGTAATAACATAAGGAAGCATCACATAACAAAGAAATGGAATGACTATAGATGGAGTCAAGTAGGCACAATCCTCATGTTGGCTCAAATGAAAATTCATTATGCATCTCTACACTACATCATTGTTCCAATGTCAAATTATGAGTAACCCTATGTAACTAACTACTTTTCATCACTCAATATGGTTCACTTTCTACTTAAGTAGCCTAATATAAGTTCAAGCATGCATTCAATCTAGTTCCAACTAGCATGACAGAATCGCATAGCAATACCAATCAAAATGATTCAAATACGGTTCCTTTACTTAACACAAAACAACATGATATGCCTAAACATACATCATATTTAACAAAATGTAAATAGTGATTAACACAATGTAATTGACAACACAAGTGCCACCTCCCCGTGCTTAAAGAACGCATTGCCCTCAATGTGACAAGTTAACCACAAAATAAAGAGAATGACATCAAACCAAACAAGAATGATAGCAAACCAAACAAAAAAAATTAAACCAAACAAAATATATGAAACCAAACGAAAAAACATAAAACCAAACAAAATACATAAAATCAAACAAAAGAAATCAAACCAAACAAAAATGATAACAACTCAAACAAAAGACAACAAACTAAAAAAAAAGACATGAAACCAATCAAAAGACATAAAACTAAACAAAAGAAATAGACATAATTTAAAAGTTTAGGGTAAGAAAAGCTTATGGAGATTATGGTGGCGACGGTGTTGGCGAAGGAGCTTCAAAATTTTCCTACGAAAGAACTTGAGGAATTTCTTCTTCAAGTATCGCTACTTCTTATGAACATCAGGTTTATGAACATCACCAACTAGCCTAAACCAGAATACATATATTTTATCATTATAGCGTACTTTGGTGAAAAACTTAATAGTCATCATAAGGTAAATAGGCACATCATAACGAATGAACCTATTCCAACCTATGTTTGCAACTAATCGCTCAACAATTCGTCTCACTCTTATGGTTTTTAATAATTCAAAATAAAAGTATCGAGAAGTGATTAATTCCCCATCTCTAAAGTCTCATAAATGCATACCTTCATCCTCTAAATAAATAGGGAATGGGGCATGAAAAGTTGTCGCCAAATCGGGTTTACCTTCACTGGAGACTTGAAGGTGCAATTCGTCGGTCAGTTTCTAACCTACCATCTTCTTTGGAGCAATTGAAAGATGAAAATCTGCAAAAGTAAGAGAAATAGAGATGAATTCCTTTTTTAGAGAGAGAGAGAACAAATCTCACAAAATCCTTGTATTTTTTGAATGATTAATGTATAAAAAGGGCAAAGGAATGAAGGATTTATGAAAGCAGATGAAGAAAATACCAAGAATTTAGTGGAAGATGAAGGAGATAGAGAATGGGAGAGTGTATTTCGTAGGTTAGAGAGAGATATAAAAATTTGAAGAGTGAATGAAAGAAGAAGAGGGGAGGGAATTTTAAAATTTTCCTCAGATGGGATTCTCATGATCGTTGGAATAACCTCCATTCCCACGATCGTGGGATTACTTCTAAACCTTCTTCTAAGCCTAGCATGCATTATTAATGTTCATGTAACCTACAAACACCTCAAAATGATATTCCCAACAAGAAATTCAAAGAGAAAACAAGTTAAAATTCAAATAAACATCAATCAAACTCAAATCAAAGCTAATTATAACTCAACGAATCGAACAAAAAATTTGACATGAACAATCAAAAGAAAGATAAACATGCTAAGTTAAGGTCATTAGCTTGACCATTTCTCATACATTCATGAAATAGTAGAAGAAAAGGAAGAGATAATTCTTTTTCTTGTGGATATGTCCCTCTATAATGTGGCTTGCAATGATGTCCATTGACCTTGAATGTTTCTCCCTTGACATTTTCTAACTCCAAAGCTCTATGGGGAAACACTTGAAAATCTTGAGGGCTCCACTCTATCTTGACTTGAGCTTTCTGGGAAATATCCAAAGTCTTGAATTGAAACAAATTACTAAGTCTCCACTCTTAAATTCCTTCTTCTTGATGTGGCCATCTTACTACTTCTTAGCCCTTTCTTTGTATAACTTAGCATTTTCATAAGCATTATATCTTAATTCTTCCAACTCATCAAGGCATAACAATATCTTTTCTCCTACTAGCTTCCAATCCATATTCAATTTCCTGACTGCCCAATAGGTTCTATGCTCTAACTCCAATGGTAAATGGTGTATGGGAGTTTTGAAAGCTATCCTATAAGCCCACAGTGCGTCATCTAGCTTCAAAGCCTAATCTTTCTTTAACGTGCTCACTGTCTTATCTAAATCTTTTTCAACTCTCTATTCTCCACCTCCACTTGACCACTAGTTTAGGGGTTAGACGGGGTAGCCACTTTATGCTAAACATTATATCTTCTCAGAAGGGTCTCAATCGATTTGTTGGAAAAATGACTCCCCCCCTCGTCACTTATAATCACTCTAGGCACCCAAATCTAGTAAAAATCTTCTAAATAAACTTTGAACCACCTTGCCATCACTAGTAGTAGTGGCGACTGCCTTTACTCATCTGGAAATATAATCAACCCTAATTAATATATAGGTGTTACCTATAGAGGATGGGAATGGCCTCATGAAGTCCAGGCACCATACATCAAATATCTCCACTTCCACTATATTTGAAAGTAGCATCTCATCCCTCTTTATGTTACCCTTTCTTTGACATCTATCGCACTTAAGCACAAAATCTCAGCACCTTTAAACAAGGTCGAACAATAGAATCTACACTCTAAGATTCGTGCAGCAATCTTGTTAGCTCCATAATGCTTTGTATAAAGTGAGCTATAACATTACATTAAAATTTCAGGCATTTCATCTTTGGGGACACACCTGCGAATCAAACTATCAGCACAGATCTTATGAAGTATAGGTTCATCCCAAATATAACTAGAGCATTTAAATAGAGAATGCTTCCTTTGTTGATATGAAAAATTAGAAAGAAGAATACCACCTGAAAGATAGTTTGCAATATCTGCAAACCAAGGAAGGAAAGGATTATCTACCATTATTAAGGATACGTCATGAAAGATTTCCTCAATTTCATCATCTTCTTCATGATGTCCTCCTTCAAGTCTGGATAAGTGGTCAGCTATGACATTTTCTACTCCCTTTTTCTCTTTAAACTCAATATTAAACTCTTAGAGCAGAAGTACCCACCGGATGAGCCTAGTTTTGGCATCCTTCTTCACAAAGAGTTAATGTAATGTTGCATGGTCTGTAAAAATAATAACTTGTGAGCCTAAAAGATAGGAACAAAATTTTTCACAAGAAAATACCATCGTAAGCAATTCCTTCTCAATAGTTGTGTAATTCAGTTGTGCTCTTGTTAATGTCTTACCTGCGTAATAGATAGCATGCAACCTCTTCTCCTTTCATTGGCCAAGTACACAACCAATAGCATGGTCACTTACATCACACATAATCTTAAAAGGAAGATACCAATCCAGCGACATCAAAATTGGTGCTGTTGTGAGTGCCTTCTTTAACCTTTTAAAAGAGTCTAAGCAATCATCATAAAAAACAAAAGGCAAATCTTTGACTAGTAAATGAGTTAGGGGTCTAACAATAAGGGAAAAATCCTTAATAATCCATCTTTAGAACCCTGCCTGACCTAGAAAAGATCGGATACCCTTTTTGTTGGTAGGAGGTGGTAACTTTTCAATCACTTCTATTATAGCGTAATTCACTTCAATCTCTTTGCGTGAAATCTTATAGCCTAACACAATTCCTTTTTGGACCATGAAATGACACTTCTTTCAGTTTAAAACTAGATGGGACTCCTCACATCTTTGAAGCGCTCTGTCTAAATTAAGCAAACAATAATCAAAAGAATCGCCAAAGATAAAGAAATCGTCCATAAATACCTCTATAAAGTTTTCATTCTTGTCTGCAAATATGGCCATCGTACACCTTTGGAATGTAGCAGGTGCATTGCATAAACCAAAAGGCATCCTCTGATAAGCAAAGTCCTATAAGAACTGATGAAAGTGGTCTTATCTTAATCTTCCGGATATATAAATATTTGATTGTACCCTGAATATCCATCAAGAAAGCAATAAAAAGAATGATCAGCCACCCTCTTAATCATTTAGTCCATAAAAGGTAAAGGGAAAGGATCCTTCTTGGTGTCCAATTTTAGTTTCATATAGTCAATACACACTGGTCAACCTGTGACGGTCCTAGTGGAAATCTTTTCACCTTTTTCATTTCTTTGACCATCATGCCACCCTTCTTTGGCACACACTGTACTGGACTCACTCACTCATTATCTGAAACGGGGTAAATAATCCCCAATCCAAAAGTTTCACCACCTTCTTCTTTACAACCTCTTGAATATTTAGATTTAACCATTTTTGTCTTTCTCTCACAGTTCTACGTCCTTCTTCTAGGTTAATCCTATGCATCACTATATTACGGTTAATCCCCCCAATATCATAAATTTGCCACCCCACAGCTCTCATCCTCTTCCTAATGGTGTACACCACTTTCTCTTCTTGCTCACAATCTAATTCATTGGAGATAATGACGGTAAAGTATGGTTCTTCCCTAAAATGGTGTATCTCAAATGGGAAGGTAAGGGTTTAAGCTATAAAGTGGGAGGTTTAACAATAAAAGGTGGTATAGGTGTATCAATTCTCTCCAATTTCTCTAACTCAACTTTTTCACATAAATCCTCTTCCTTCACACTTTCATCTCTATGCACTTCATTAATTTTATCAACTTCCTCTTCTACCTCCTTCACATATTCATCCATAACATCAATTTTCATATAAACATTGCCATCCATTGGTTTCTTCAAATATTTTGACATATTAAATTCAACCTGTTCATCACCAATTCTCACCACAAGTTTCCCTTCATACACATCAACTTATGCCCTATCAGTATTCATAAAGGGCCTACCCAAAATTAATGGACAATTCTTATTGGCTTCAAAATCTAACACAATAAAGTCAACGAGAATTATAAATTTATCCACTTTTACTAATACATCTTTCACAACTCCAAATGGCTTTTTCATGGATTGATCTATAAGTTGAATTAGCGTTGATGTTGGCTTGACCTCTCCTAGTACCATTTTCCTGAAAATAGACAAAGGCATCAAATTAATACTTGACTTAAATCACATAAACATTTAGAAAATTCAAAATCACAAACAACATATGGAATAGTGAAACTCCCTATATCTTGTAATTTTGAAGGCATTTGGCTTGATATGATGGAACTATAATTTTCTGTCAAAGTTATCGTCTAATTGTCTTCCCAAGTATGTTTGTGTGTGAGTATATACTTCAAAAAATTTGCATACTTGGGCATGCACTCCAAAGCTTCTACCAACAATAAATTAATCTATAGCTTCTTCAATTTCTCTAAAAACTTAGAAAACTGAGTGTCCACCTGATGTTGTTTCACCCTCTGTACATGTGGAAGTTTGGGCTTGTATGGTGGTGGTGGTACATAATGCCTTCTTCCTTTTCTTCTTTTATCTCCTTACTTTTCTCTTTTTCTTAGCCATCCTACTTCACACTTGGTTCTTCCATATGCTTGCCACTTTGAAGTGTAATAGCCTTGAATTGTTCCCTTGGAATAGTCTCAGTATTACTCAATAGGCTACCTGCACTTTTAAAAAATAAAGTGTTAGCAAGTTGACCTACCTGAACCTCCAAGTTATGGATTGATAAGGCATGGTTCTTCATAATCTGATCAAACTTTGCCTCCATCCTCTTTTGACTCTCCTCCTACTATCAAACATCTTCTTCTGATTCTCTTTTTGAGCTACCAGTTTGGAACAAAAAATCTTCGTAAACATGTCAATTTTGCTTTCCATAGATCCAATTCGATCTTGCTGAAATATCAAAGGTCCTTGCAGTCTCGCTTATCCACCAGCATTGGTAGTGCTCTAAGAAAAATTCGGGTGATTTTTTCACCCCAGATTATAAGTATTTGAATAAGGGTTGTTACCTCTCTGTGGCTAGCCCAGGTAATTTACTTGTTCTGCACCACCAGCTCCCAACAAAAAACATTCAACTGAGCCATAGTTGTTTTACCTGCTTAGCTCACATTGTACTTGCATCGCCTTAGCTGTAGATGAAGATGCTCCTTGCATGTTGTTCAATTGCTACATAAAGGTTGTAATTTAAGCCTACAAAGCAGTAACATAGTCAATAGGGATCATACCTTTTTGCTCCTTCTGCTATTGTCTACTCCTCTCGCTTGACCACATGTAACTGTTGCTTGCCAACTCCTCCAAAAGGTTATGAGCTGCTTCAACATTCTTCCTTATTAAAGAACCTCTATCGGCTGCATCTATAGTTCCTCTTATGCTCAAATTCACACCATTGTAAAACATCTACAGGAGGAACTACCTCGGAAGGTTATGGTGGGGACAACTTCTCTGTAACTCTTTAAATCTCTCCCAAACTTCATAGAGAGATTCCCCATCATTCTGATGAAAATTTATGATGTCCTTGATGATCCTTGTCGTCTTGGTCAATGGAAAGTACTTTGTGAGAAATGCTTAGGCTAACAGCCCCCAAGTAGTAATCTGCCCCGAATAAAGCAAGTTGCACACGTCTTTGCTTGATCTTTCAAAGTGAAAGAAAACAATCTTAACTTTACTACATTGTTAGACATCCCCTTAAACCGAAAAGTGTAGCAAATCTCTAAAAAGTTGGCAATGTGGGCATTCAAATTCTCGTTGGATAGCCCATAGAATTGCACACTATTCTGAAGTATGTTAAGAAGTGCCGGCTTGATCTCAAAATTTTTGTCTTGAACCACTAGCTTTGCAACTCCTTGAGGACTAAATCCCAACCTCATAAAGTTCATCAATGTCCTCTCAGCTCCTCCTTGCTCTCCTTCTTCAGCTATATCTCTTTATGTAAGATTTTGACACTTTGCTCTTCTTAACTCTCTTTCGTGTCTTTTAATATTGGAAAACTCATCTTCACTACATTATGTCAATCTTTGCGTGCTGCTTGTGTTTATGCACCTGCAAATACACAAGGAAAAGTATTAAAAACTCTTAAATCAAAGCAATCTAAATTAAACAAGATGGTAAACATACAATCCCCTTCAACAACACCAAAAACTTGTTGAATGATTTTGCAAAACAATCTACTCAAAAACTGCAAGTATACGAGTAATGCTTTGTAGATAAAAAGTAGATATTGATCCCACAGGGATTGATGCTTGGGCACAAATTAATTCAAATCGATCTTTATTTAAGAAACAAATTTCATGGAAATAATCTAGAAAATTAAATTAAAATTAAATGAATAACAATGACCAATTGATAACACTAAAATGTAGAAAATTGGAATTCAATTTTCTAATAACTAGAGATCATTTTTTTCCTATCTTGTCTCCCTCCTATTTTATTAATCGAATTGTATCTCACCTAAGATATCCAATTATATTAACTACCCTCTCTCAAGGTGTAATTAATTGTCCTTAATCAAATTAAATGAATTTGATTAAGCAATCTCTCACCTACCTAATCACTCCACCAATTTAACTAGTTATTAAGTTATCTTATAAGTGATTAATTAAATTAGTCAAGATCTCTCTTTCATCTAATAAATCAATGTGATTAATGTAACTCTATAAAATGCCAACTCTCATTGTACGATCCTACATAGATTACCCTACTCAATCTCTCAATTTATTGCAAGGTATAATTATAATCAACAATCATCAAAGACATCTTTCATTCAAATCAACAAAATAGGAGTTGAACAAGATAGTTCAAAATTAATCCCTAAAAACAAATCAGCCACTCATGGTATCTATAGCACCACCAACATTCAAATATTCCATCTTAAAATGACTAGAAGAGATAAAAACGACAAAATAATCAAAGAAAACTCCTTCCCTTCTTTGCTAAAATCTGGAAATTCTGATGTTGATGTGCTATTTTCCCAATTGCGATTGATGATCCTGGAATCTCCATCTTCCTCAAGACTTTAAATCTAGATTTTTCACATAAGTAGGCTCTTTTACAGAGGTGTATCACGTACTTTCTCTTCCATAGGAGTTTAATATCTTATATAGTTCAGAAAACCTAAAGTTTAATTGAACCCTGCATATGTTCTCAGATAAACATCCCACAATCGTGGGATCTTGAAACAAAATGCTTCCTCTTCTCTTCTCCTCTTTGGTCTCTAACTCAATCTCCAAGTTGCTCAATCTTCATTTCTAAATAAAAATGATCAATTCCTACCATAAATTAACATCAAACATAAAAGAACAACAATGAAGATCAAACTAAATGAAAACATACAAAATGAATCCTAAAATAT
>JAOTAY010000189.1:14903896-14929335 GCA_025629805.1 Erythroxylum baracoense
GGTACTCAAGGATATCTTGGATACTAATCCTGTGCTTTGACATCATTCCTTGTTACCTCAAGACGAGGTCGCTCTTAGGGTGGTGATTGGGTACAACTATTGGTATTCTAAGGTAATTGGGTAGCCGATAAAGGATTCACCACTCCTGATAGAAGGAGATGATACCTATGGCCTCTTGTTGGGGATCATTACTTAGTAGTCTCTGGCCAGAGCAATTATGTGTCATGAAGAGAGTCTTCAATGACACATAAAGTAATGAGATCTCAAGATAAGAACTAACATCACTTAGACTAGATGTGACGTAGTCAGTCTAGTGGGAGTTGACAGATAACCTATATACTCCGAACCAAGTGGGGTATAGTATGGTGAAAGGACAAATTATATGGTAAATATCTATGGAGTCGGAGAATTAGCTATCAAATAGTTCATGTGTTAATCCACCCATATTTCAGTAAATTGGCATCATAAATCCCTTCATGATTGCTTGAATTAAGAGTTAATTCAAGTGGCATGAAATCATCCATGATTTGCTTAAATTAAGAGTTAATTTAAGTGTCTAAAATAACCAGGAACCTAAGGGTCACATATGTAAAAGATCGAATGAAAAACAAAATATGTATGGCTATTTTTAAGTAGGCCACGATCATGGCTCGTAGGCCACGATCATGACCGAAGCCTTAACAGATGATACATAAGTGAGTTCTTCATTTATGTACAGAAGCTTTTTACCAATTCTAACACACTCAAGTGAGAGAGAAAGAGCTCTAGAAGAGTTCTAGAGAGAGAGAGAAGAGTTCTTGAGTTATCTTCATGTAATTTATGCAATTGTTGTATAAATCAACACATATGAAAGATAATCTTGATCTATCTCCCATTTGAACATCCACTTAAATTCAAGTTTTGCGTTCTAACACCCTTACACATTGTTTCATCTTCTATCTTTGCGTATTCTTGGGTGATCAAGGAAGGGATTGGTATTTGCAACAACCCAAACAAGGAGAAGAAACAAGAAAGGAGGAGAAACAAAAGGTAAAAAGGCTTTATATTTCATGTTCTTTTATATGTCTATGCATGCACGTGTGATTTTGGCTTTTTCAGGTTGTCATGATGTCGGAATTTAGATTCTGACACTTCCACTGCATTCTCATGCATGTGATACATGTGTTCATGGCAAACCCAACATTCTTTTCTTCTCTTCTGTATTGATACGAAATTCGAAATATAGGGAGGAGTAATTAATTGTTAAACAATAAAATGACAACACAGTAATACAATTAAACCAACTAGAAAAAACAAAATAGGAAAAGAGGACTTGATATCTGGAAGAAGAGGAGCTGTGAACAGTCACTTATTCGAGAAACTCGTTATGCGTGGTGTCAATAAATTGCTTACTAGTGCAGCTCTCCTCTCTACGTCATTGCAATCATCTCTCCACATCTTCCAATTCCTCTACTTAAATACTAACAGGTAAATGGCCATTTTTTGTATAACTTGTTATTCTGATCTTACTGTTCGATGGGTTCTTTACCGAATTAATAGCAACAGGTTTTGTTCTCAACTTATTAACTTTTTTCCCCAAGAACTATTAGCCTCAGCTTACACATTCTTTCATCCTTTAATTTAATACATTAGTTTTTTAGCGTTAATTTATTACTATAAACTCAACAAACTCATGGAACTACTCTTTCTGGTGTAACTACTGTTTCTCAAACCATGGAGCTACTCTTTCTCTTACCATCCATTCCCTATTGATAAACTTTGATAAAAACACATAAACTTGACAGATTTCTATAGCGCTTCACCAATACCTCTCTTTCAACCTCCACCACCTACCATGCACTAGATCATCACACTACCTGTGACTGCTTCTCTTCGTCCTATTCACTTTTAATGGGTTGCTTCTGGATTATAAATCTTTTATCTCATAACTTGAACAGCTAGAAAACTCCATCACCTTCACCTGCCGAAAACCTTAATCACCTTCACCTTACTTTGGGAAAAACTGTTTCTTCATGAAAAACATCTCCTTATATAACATATTCCTACACCATTTAATGCTTCTTTCTATTTTCTATCTTCTTTATGTTTTCCCTATCTTATTTCAAAATTAAGAACTTGTATTTAGTATGAGTTATGAACTTGTATTTAACACGATTTATGTTCAGTTGTCAGCTACGTAGATAAGGAAAATGTAAAGGTATCACCTTTGCCGCAGTTATTGCTTAAGTGTATATAAAGCAACTATATGCTTGCGGTTTTGAGTTGGGTAAACTGTGAAATAGTCAAGGTTATTTCTTTTTTAAGAAACATCAAAACTAGTATTACATCTTCCTAATTTTTAAAGTATAATAGGCCTTGATGGATGTTCTCCTATACAAGTCTTTCAAACAAAACAAGATTAGAATTCAGTAAAAGCAATTAAAAAATATATATCAATTGAATTTGCATTTCCCGTAAAACTATCTTCCCCAACTATTTATGAGTTAAACAAAAGCCAGTTTTTAGTCAATCTTTACAAATAAGAAAAGGTATTGCACAAAATAGAATGATAAGAGGAGGTCAATGGTGCTAGTAATAATAAAGGTTATTGTTGTTATCATTAATTTGAGTATATAAAGTGGAAAGTGACTCAAAGATATTTGTTTTCTCTTTATTTCTTTCTATTTATTGACTTCATAATTTTTTTTCTTACAATTTGTTTTAGTTACGTATGGTACTTATTCCTAATATGTATTTATTTTTAAAAGTGCAAGACGGTTAAAATTGGAATTTATATGCGAAACCGCAAGACGATTAATAATGGTAGATCTTTATCAAATATGTATGATGAACAAAATGACCTAGTATAGTATAGGAGTCAGAAGCTATAGAGGTTCTTAATCAGCAGTCCGACACTACAGTTAGAACTTTAAATAATGCACCTAGCCTAGAAGGACAAGTTATTAGTATTGGTAACGTGATCCTCAAAATTATATGATTGTACATTTAAATTTTTAGTATAATATTTTATATGTCTATTACTTTTTATTTTTTAAATAGGAAATGTAAATTCTAAAAAACGTGGACGAGGACCACAATTAATGTTAGACTTGCCAAGAAGAAAGTTGAAGGAAAACAAATTGATGTTCAATGTCCTCCTCTGTACTATAAGGTATGTGGTAAGCATGCCTGCCTTTCTAAGTCGGAAGTTACTATATGTATTCAACAACTTGCACCACTTCATGTCTCTAGTTGGAAAAAGATTTCTGAGGATGATAAGAAGGCAATGTGGTTGTTTTTAAAGGTATGACACTTTTTTAAATTACAATAGAGTTTAATTTTGTTATTGCATTGAATTTGCTTCTTAGTTTTCCTAACTATATTTTTTATATGAATTTTAGGATAAATTCAATTTAACAAATCAGGTGCAATCTTATGTGATGCAATAAGTGTATGCACAATATAAAAATCGACATTATCACTTGCACAAAATCTATCTCAAGAGCAAAGATTGCCCGAAGGATGTGGAGGAAGGTGATTGGCAATGGTTGATTAAGAATAAATGGGAGACTTTAAATTTTAAGGTAATTTTAAAATTTAATTACTGTAACTTATTTTGTTAGTTGTTTTCTTTCATTAAAAACAAATTATTTATCGATATATAGGAGCAAAGAGAAAGAAACACAAGTAATAGGGGAAATCAAGAGATGAAATCAATTTCTGGTACAAAGTTGATTGTACAAATTACATATAGGATGGTAAGGTAAAATTTTATTTACTTAAAATTAAAATTATACTTTTCTTAAAAAATAAGTTCCAGTTAATCATTAATTTTCTTTGTCTTTTCTTTTTCTTTTTTTCTTTTTAAAAAACAAAGATTCTGATGAGTGGTCCGATGTTGTTAAAGTTTGGAAGGTATCACGACAAAAGCCAAATGGAACGTGGTCTGTTCCAAATGGAGAAGAAATAATGGTATGAAAGTTATAGTCAAATTATTTTTTTTAAATTTCAAAATTACTTTACTAAATTTCAAATTCTATCTTAATATGCAGAATAAGCTTCAACAAGAGGGAGAGAAAAATAAAGAAAAGATTTCTTCTGTAGCTCTACCACTTGTTGAGCATTTTAGCCTTATCCTAAAAAGAAAGTCAAGCTATTCACGTGGTTTAGGTGTTAAAGGGATAACATCTAAGTGCCAAGAAAAAAGTGAAATTCTAGCTGAAGTTGAGGCTGCAAAGAAACATGCAAGTGATTTAGATGATGAAGTTGTAAGACTTAGTGAAATCACAAAAACACAAAATGAAAAGATACAACCTCAAAATGAGAAGATTCAAGCTCAAGATGTAGCTATTGAGAAGCAAGCCACGGAAATGAAACAAATTTCAGTTGTTTTTGCACATTTGGCAAGTAATTCCTAGTTTGTTATTCAATTCTTTCGCCTTAATTGAAGATCCATCAAGTGCCACAAGATCAAACACCCCAACTACTCATGTAAGTTTATAAATTTATAAAATCTAGAATAGTTAGTATCACTTCTTATCATTATCATTATATTAGTATAAAATGTTAGTACTAAATTTATAGCTTAATATTTTATAAACTTATTAACTGATTTTATTTTTATTTATTTTGTTGGAAACAAATCAACAGTGAACTTCAACGTGAAGAATAGCTAGGAAGTTTTACCTTAGACAGATTTAGCTTAAATTAGTACGTAGTAGTTTGAGATAATTGTAATAAATAATTTTCTTGGATATTAAAATTTCCAATTCTATATATTGGAAATTAGAATTTTGTACATTTTGGTGATTTTTATATATACTAATAATTTTAATTTGTTTGTCTGATAATATCTTCACACTAAAAATTCATATAAATTGTGACAATTTCTATTTTATGGCCACCAATGCAAAATTTCTTATCGATTAAGTAATTAAATTTCAAATTTTAATAATATTATTTGGGACAAACACGAAAACATTAGTGATAAATTTATTGTAACATATATTCTTTATTTAGAGACAAAATTATTGTAACATATAACTTTTATACTTGTGACGAAATGATGTTCACACTTTTTTCTTAAACTATTAGTGAAAAATATTCTGTCACTATTTATAATTATTTTAGTGGCAATAATGTTTTAACAATAAAATGAAGTACTGTTACAACTTTATTCGTCACTACTTTATATTATTTGTGTCCACAAACTTCTCATAAATATGTACAATTGCTGTGACCATATACTATAGTCATATAGTCCATAGGTTTTACTATCGGCACTTTTGTCACAATATAATGAAGTAATATTATAACTTTATTTGTCACTACTTTATATTATTTGTGTCGACAAACTTATCATTAATAAGTACAGTTGTTATGACCATATAGTGTCGTCACACATTTGATAGGTTTTAGTGTCGGCACTTTCATCACAATAAAATGAAGTACTGTTATGACTTAATTCTTCACTACGTTATATTATTTATGACGATAAACTTATCATAAATACGTAAAGTTATTGTGACCATATATTTTTGTCATAAATTTCACAAGTTTTAGTGACAGGATTTGTGTCACAAAAGGTGTTGCATAATTATGACCATTTCTTAAATTAGTCATTATTGCATTAGTGATGGAGGTATTTGTGACAGGAGGTGACGACTTCAAAGATTGGACACTATTAATAATAGTGACTAATATTATGACTTTTAGTGACAACTTTTACTTTCACTAAAAATACAATTTCTTATAGTGGGACCATATGACATTAATTGCCACATAACACTCTTTTCTTCACTAAAGATAGCTGATAATAAGCCTCCTCCTTTCTTCTTCATTTTTCTTTCATTTTCTTTCATTTTAAAGCCAATTTTCTTTATTTTTAACACCCCCCCTCAAATCACCTATTAAACACTAAATTATCAACCTAGGTCCCTAAACTCACCTTATCAACAAAAAGTTTGGGAAAAGATGAAGAAAAGGTATATGAGTGTTCTTGATGAATATTACCCAAAAACTTATAAGGTAAGTTAATCGAGTTTTTGTTGTTTTTAGTACATGATTTTGGTATAGTTGCATGCATTAATGAATAAAAAACTTGAAATTGAATTTGTTATGCAATATTATGAAGATAAAGAAGAAGAATTGAAGGAGGGAGAGAAAGACAAAGAGAAAGAGAAGGAATAAGGAATTGATGGTGAAATTGAAATTTATAGAAGCTTAATTTGAAGATTTGGACATCAATTTGGTATATGTTCTTGCAATTCTATTTTTCCCTAAAAATTGTGTATTAAGTAATTTAGGGTTCTTAAGATAAAAGTAGGGGTTTATGAAATTGTTGTTAAAAATATTTAATTGGATTGTAAATGAAGTAATATATGTGATTAATTTGGATTTTGGACCTATAATTTGTATTTTCCTTAATTGGAATATATATGAGAAGTGTATTAAAGTTTCTTGCAGGAGGTTTTAAGTAAATATAGAGGAAACTCTATCAAAAATTTTATAAAGTGAATAGTAATTACTAGAATAATGAGGTTTTAAGCAGCAAATGTTGTAGTTCGAAGTATTACGTATTTAAGAATTTGGTAACACTCGGTATGCTGATTCCATTATCGAGTATGGGGCGTTACACTTTACTTTAGAATTTAATAGAGAGAAATCTAGAAGTTTTGAAGTTCTAGCTACTAGACCTAATGGCAAGGTAAGGTAAACATCCTATTATAGGGATTATGCTAGGCTTCTACTTATAGGCAAATTGTCTAACATTATTAGGCTGATAATTTTAAAGATCAAACCTAATATAATTCAAATGGTTTAACAACTTACGCATTTTGATGGCTTACTTAATGAGGATCTAAATGCACACATCACCAACTTTTTAGAGATATATGATACATTCAAGATTAATGGAGCTTTGGAGGATGTAATATATTTGAGATTGTTCCCTTTTACATTGAGGGACAATGTAAAATCATGGTTAAAGTCTTTGTATTCTAGATCCATTACCACTTGGAATGGGCTTGCCTATGTTGGTTGTGCTTTGTTTCGTTAAAGTTTCCTTTCCCGTATTAATGGTGATTTATTACATAAAGTTTAGCTTAAGTAACACAAAAGCCCAACATAATCCCATGTCAAGGCTGTATTGTATAAAAAAACTAGGGTTTTGCATTTTTAAAGGAGTGGTGGTTGAAAAACAAAGAGAGGAGATTTTGGAGTTGAGAAAGGAATTAAGAGCCAACTTAAGTGGCTAGGATTAAAAGAAGAGAAACTTTAGGATGAGAAACAAGAAATACACTAAGATTTATCAAGAACTTCAAAGATTCAAGAAAAATAAGGATATTTTCTTTAGTCTTTATTCTTTATCATATATTGAGGTTTTCTTTATTTTATCATAAACTAAATGAGAAATAGATCTAGGTGGGATTAACCTTAAATTTTATATGTTAAATTGATTTCTTGATTTAATAAAAGATTATAGCTTTGTTAAGAACTTTTTCATCGTATTTAATATCAACTTCTATAAGGGGGATAAATGTTACATAAGAAGCCATATATTTAGTACCAATATAATTTTCAATAATAACATGTTATTGTGTTTGCATCATGTTGCCCTCATATTTAAACTATTGCTTCATTATATGCCCTTAGGATCTTATTTCGACAAGACTTACATTATTCAAATATATAATGTTAAGGAAGTACCGATTCCTTTATTTTATTTATATCCCCTTATTTGTTTATTTTCGTTGCTTTAATATGATAGGTATATTGAGGACAATGTACAACTTAAGTATGTAAGGACTTGTTATGACTTAGGTTCCTAAGCTTATCGATTTTGTAATGTTAGGGAAGTACCAATTCCTTTATTTAATTTCTCTCCCTTTGTCTTTTTTCTATTTTCATTGCTTTAATTTAGGTTCCTAAGCTTATTGATTTTGTAATGTTAGGGAAGTACCAATTCCTTTATTTCATTTCTCTCCCTTTGTTTTTTTATTTTCATTGCTTTAATATGATAGGTATATTGAGAACAATATACAACTTAAGTATAGGAGAGGATTTTATTATGATGTAGGTACCTATGCTTATCAATTTTGTTATAAATATCTTAATAAGGAGTAATTTAAAATTTTTTTTTTACTTTAACAACATATCGATTAAGATAATCCACTATGAGCTCAATTGTCTTTGTGATTTGAAGTGATTAGGCAAACAACCATGAGTTTTGATGGCTAAGTTAAGTTTAATTTGCTTCATTATTTTGGAGGATGGATATTTAATTTTCACTATGCTATTTTTGTATATTTTGTATATAAATTGAGTTAAATGTGAATTATTTGAGCATTTCATTATCCTATAAAAATTATATAAATAATTAAGCATTAAATAAGTTCACTCCACTAGTTTTATACTAATAAAAAGGTTAAAGTTAGACAGTGATGGTAGTAGCCATTTGAAATAATAACCACTTAGTTGAGTAACCAGGTGTTTTTATAAAAAGGTGTTTATTCATACATCAAAAGGTTGTATAACTTTTCAAACAAGTTTCTAAATGTTTTTATGTTATTTAAATTTTGATGTTTTTATTTCAATAAGGGGTATGACCATGTTTGAGAGTTCAATTGTTTGTCTTGTGTATGTTTATTTTATACACTAAGTTGAATTATATAAATTGAGTTAAAGTTTGAATAATTATAAAGTAAATTAAATTGATTTATAAATTGATAGAAGTAGTTAATCACCTAACACTTCAATGACCTT
The DNA here is from genome assembly GCA_025629805.1 of Erythroxylum baracoense. NCBI lineage: Eukaryota > Viridiplantae > Streptophyta > Magnoliopsida > Malpighiales > Erythroxylaceae > Erythroxylum > Erythroxylum baracoense. The sequence continues at coordinate 14,912,639 of JAOTAY010000189.1, forward strand.
TGCAATTGAATAAGTAGTGAAGAATCTTAACTAATATGTTTGATTTGGTTAATGTTTTCTTGGAATTTCCTCACATTTAATTTATGAGTGATAAAATTGATTTTCTTGAGGATAAGAAAATGCTTATATATGAGAGGAATTGATATGTTCAAAATAAAATATATTTTAGCATAATTTTTAAGAGCATTATGCTTGTATTTTGATGTTTTATAGGATTTTGTATTTTAAATGACTTATATTTTGTTTTTGGTCTTAATTCATCCCCTTTAAAGAAAATAAATGAATTTGGAGAAGATTTCACTCAATTTTAAGAAATTTTGGCAGACTTTGAAAGAAGTGCTTAGAATATGATATTTATATGATCCAAATTTTGTTTCTAAAAAGATTTTTACCTAACTAACACAACAACAATAAAGAGAGTTTTAAAGGAGAGATAACTAAAAATCAAAGATATAGGATTTTTAGAGCTAAAATAGAATTAAAAGCCAACTTAAGCAATTAGGACTAAGAAAAGACCAACCTTGGTAGAAGAAACAAGGAATCTATCAAGATTTGTCAAAAACTTCAAAGATTCGAGAACTATGAGGATGTTTTCTTTAGTCTTTTATTATTTATCATTTATTAAGGATTTCTTTATTTTATTATGAACTAATTGGGATATAGATCTAGGTAGGATGAACCCTACCTTATGTGTTGAACTGATTTCTTAATTTAATGAAAGATTCTAGCTTTCTTGAGAATTATTCATGTTTTTATATTATATTAAATTCAATGTATATTTCTTTCTACCATACTATCGGATCTTATAAAATAGATGAGAGTTGAAGATTCAATATTTAGATTCATATGTTGAGACTAAGGGACGATATGTATAAATAAATCACAATGTGAACGATGAAGGTTTAATGGGTCGCTAAAGATAAAACTACATAATATTTATGGGTTAGTGTGAAACCTTTCATTGGAATTCACAAAGCGAGTTAATGCATTCTTAGGTCATTTTAATTATAAAGATATTTTGATCAAATCAATTTAAAGATAGGGTTTGTCTTTCTTGAAAGAGAATGTAGTTGTAACTTAGAAATTTCTACTATTTAAAAGAGCTAGCATTAATCTTTAAGTGAATACAGATCCAAAAATAAAGAAAATATTTTAAGGAATTTCTTACCAGGATATATTTTATTCATTGGTTGTTTAATATTGTATATTGTTTTAAATTGGTTATTTAGATTCTTTTTATTTATCTTCTTAAGATAAGTCATTCATTTCATTAGATTAGATGATAAAAAGTTAGTCAATACTAATAATTCTAGTATCTATAGGATTGGCACTCAATCCATCTTGACTATATTATAGGAAACGATAAGTATACTTATAATTTCTTTGGTATTGTTCTTTTTATTTCGTTTTATTCATATCTCACCAACCATATTGAATTCATTTCTACTAAAAACAGAAAACACCATTTTATTATTTAATCAAATAAGTCTCTTATGATTATCACACCACTCACTTCTATCTCTTAGAACTTTAGTCTTTACATCATCTACAATTATTTTTCATTAGGACATAAAGACCATTCTCTAAATTTCCCAAAGATTAACCCTCTGGATATAAGAAAGTGTTCCTATTCTTTCAATATATGCAATTTTACACCTTATTAAATGTGTTCTACCTATAAACTAGCTATCTTAGCTAAAAAAAAAGTGAATCAAATTGTGTTATAATGAACTTTACTCAAGTTTCACTAGAAAGATCCACATTGATACTAATTATTGGTTCCCCAATGACATATGAGTGGAAATGAAATTATGTATGATCACTTTTTTCCCTATTTGTGAACTAATGAATGAATTACCTATTATAATGAATGGTTATAGAAAGTTCATATAAAAAATTTATAACAAGAATAATAATAGTAAATAAGAGTAAGAAAAGAGAAATAAAACTGATTAATTACAATTTAATTAAAAAACCTTGGCCTGCATCAACTTTCTAAGCTACATTTGAGAATTCACTATCTTCTTCATACAATGGGTCAAGAGAAACTCTCTATATAATATCTTCTTTTCTGCAATTGAAGAGGATTACCATTATTTTGCTTTGTTACAAATGAAGAGTACCTCTTTATAAATTGATCAGGTGTTTGAAGTGTGTAAGTTTTAATAAATACCCTCGATAATTCGTAAGCGTACGGTTCATTCGCGAGTACCTAAGGTGTTGATCCCACGAGGAGGGATAATCTAATCCTAAAATCTAGGGCCAGAAAAATTGCAGAAAATCAAAATTTAAGGTGACTAAAACAAGAATTCAATTCAGTTCAATCAAATCAAATCAAAAATCAATCACGAAAATATTAATAATTCAGCAATTGCAACACACACCCAAGAATCAATCTAAAGGAATTACCAATTGAGAGAAAGGGAATTTTACTTATCCTTAATGCTAACCTAATCGATTATGAATTACTGGATTATTGGTTCCAAATGGTCCTAGGGTTGATTACTCTGAATCATAAACTCTAATCAAATTATGAAAATTGCAATCTCTCGATTAACAACCTATCCAACAGCCTAATTAGCTCTGAATTTGTCTAATAAAATATCAGAAACCTATGCAAGATCTTTCTTTGTACAATTTACCGATTTGATTTAATTCTTGTTCTATTAAATCACCTAACTCTCGTTAGCCCAATTTAATTATTTTTTATTTGATTTACCCTCTTAGTTTATTATCGAATTATACACGTCCATAATTAAACCACAACAAATCCAATAACACATAAACAATCAAATTTCATTAATTCAAAGACAAAACTTCGAAGGTGAGTGTAGAACATCTCAACATTCAAAATCCTATCGTCAAACTGTTATTCCCAATTCTATACAATAATAAAAATGGAAAAAATAGGAAATATGATCTGAATGGACAATGGAGGCAGCAACGTCGAGAAACTCCTTATTTTGGAATTATGTCAAGTCAACTTCTTCTCTACTTCTCTCTTCCTTCTTCTCTTTCTCAATCTCTCTAGGGTTTCTTTAAGGTGGCTGATCTCAAAAGCCCTCACTACCTCTTTGTCTTGTTCTTTAAATATTCTTTGTGTTCTGAGCAACCCTAGGGTTTTTCTGGGGTCTGAAAGGTCTGAAAAATCCCTCAAAACTTACGTTTTTAAATGTCTGCGTGTCTGCCTGACACAGGCCATGATTATGGGCCACATTCAAGACTTCTTTCATGATTGTGGCATGTAGGCCACGATCGTAGGCCATGTCCTAGGCTTCTCTCACAATTTTAAGCCAACTCTGATGCTTCTGTCACGATCGTGACCTATTATGCCACGATCGTAGGCCGTTGTTTCGGCCCGAATGTCTTTGAAACTTCTTAATTCTTTGATGCTGACCCTGAAACACTAATAAACACATCAAGATACCTTTAAAATATAATATTTAAGCTTAAAGACTTGTACTAACCCGTAAAACACTTAAAACATAAATAATTAACAAACTAATACAATTCTAACCTAAACACATACTAAATGATTGAATTAATAGCTAACACATATCAAACTAAGCCTTAAAATATGATGCAATTTACACTTATCAACATCCCCATACTTAAACTTTTGCTTATCGTCAAGTAAACAAAACAACAAACACACAGAAAAATCACAAAGCACACAATGCAATAATGAGACAATGACTTCAACTTAGTGAAATAAATTTAACTTTAAACATAATCATTCAAGTCGTTCCGAATCATTAACATGCAAAATCTGCATCTAGGAGCTCTAGACTAAATATATATATTAATCAAAAGCTCAAATGTCAAGTTATTCACCCTTTTCAATTGTACATAAACATTAATAATTCTTTAGTCATTCAAACTCTATAACTACTCCTAAGTACATTTTCATGAGAAGTCAAGCTATTTGCAAGTTTGGTAGGTTTTATTAGAAAACTTTATTTATTTATTTATTTATTTATTTATTTATGTATTTTTGTAGACATGAATCTAGTTTTTTATACGAAGGTAAACATTGGTGATGAATGTTGATCCAATTACTTAACTAAGCAAACATTGGTGATGAATGTCGATTCAATTACTTGACTAAGTCATGTTTTTATTAAGCTGCTTGGTTTGAACGTTATTATGGCTTTTGACACAGAGGCACACATTTGTGATGCGTATTGATCCAGTTACTCGGATATATCATGTTCTCAACTGGATACCAGTTCTATTCATAACCCGAAGGCCAATGGAATAGTTATTTATTTAAAATTAACAAACATATTTTTTATTGCCTACCTTGTTGCTTTAGCTACTCGTTTTCATGAAAAAATACCAGCAAAGCTACTTTAGTCGAAAGACCTAAAATTATGAATGAATATGACAATGTAAAGGGTAACAAACTTACACCAAATCCTAATTAACTTACATATTTAGCCAAAGAACTCAATTCACTAATTGGCGAACTAATGACTCTTCATAACCTAATAGAGTATGTTTAAAATTAAATCAATTTCAATCCATCTAAGTCATTGACACATTCACACAATTTAAAAAATGCAACCTAACAAATTGTCATACAATATGCAAAATTCACACTCAAAGCAAAACAATGACCCTCTCCACACTTGAACAACACATTGTCCTCAATGTGAGAAGAAGGCAAACAATCACGTATGGAAAGAAGAAACATAAATTAAAATAAAAAATAAAATAGATACTAAATTTAAAAGGAAAAGGGTTAAGAACAAAGCCTTATGGTGATAGAGGCAAGGATGGTGTCGAAGGTGGAAGTTGGATGCCTTAAGCCTCGAAGTAATGATAGATATGACGTATATCTTGACTCTGACATCGTTGTGTTTGGGCCATCTCCTTCATTCTTCTAAAGTTCTGCGCAAGTGTATCTGTAATTACCTTAGTGTTCATGGAGATTGCATCGAGCATTTTCTTCAGCCCTATTCATCTGTGTCTTTTTCCTTTTTGGACTCCTCGCTAGTCGAATCCTCTTCTTGTTGCTACAAAGCACTCGAACTCGCTTGACTGTTCCTAATCTTGACATGTGTCTTGGCACTAATATCCTGAAGTTCCATATTATGGGACTTCAGGATTTCATCTCGTCACAGATGATGATAGTTCATGAATCCAAGATAGTAGACCGTGAATTCGTTGCACTCAACTCCATAGTAATCAGCTATAGCCAAAACCAAGTAACCTATTCCTAAGTTATTGCTCCTCTTACATCTAGTAGCAATAATTGCATTAAAGATGTGGGTGGTTGTGTAAACTGGGATGTTGTGGTCCATACACCACAAAAGGAAAAGTTCCTTTGTCAAACAATTGTTGACTTCCATTTTTTCAAAAACAGCTTGACATATGAATTTCTGCAATAATAAGTGTTTGTGCCTTCTAATAATGTTGTTGTGTGCATTCTTAGCATTGAAATGCTTTAACCCAGTTAGTTCAGTCCGGTAAGGGGTGACACAGAAATCATTGTGCTGATCCATACTAAGTCTCATAATTAAGCTCATAAAGTTGGCCCCGTAACCTAAACCACAATTCCTAGGTTTATTAGATTTGAACTGAAGGGATGCAAAGAATTCTAAGGTAAGTTCTTCGTAAATTGGGTATTGAAATTGAATAAACTATCCCCATTGAATTCTCTCTACTAAATTTTCGAACCGGTCTCTCAATTCTAATCTATATAAAGTTTTAAAATGAAAATACTTGGGAACCATAATTTGCTTATTGCGAAAAGAGTGAAAGCAGTTACCTTCCTCATCTGAGAAGATCAAGAAAAGTCTTTTATAATCAGTTGCCCTGTCTCTTTTTCCACGGCCCGATGCTTGATTTCTTCCCAATGATTGGTTACGTTTTATAGACTGCTGAACGCACAACATAATGGATTTCAAGTAGGTAGAAGATGGAAGAGATTGGAAGTTTGGAATTTAGTTAGAGAGAAGTGAGAGCATTTGAAGATTCTAGCTTAGAGAGATAAAGTTAAAATGAAAGTGAATGAAAAATGAAGTGTGAAATGAATATATAGGTGAAGGAAGGGTAAACTGGTAAAAATTAGTTGAAATTTGTGTGGACTGTTTTACCCTGCCGCCAACCACGATCATGGCCTAGGCCTGCAATATTTCCACTAATTTTTTATTTTTTCTTCTTTTGTCCTTTTATACTTTCTCGAAATCACTTCTTAACTCTTTATAGCTCTTTCACCTTTCTTTTGCTTACTTCCTTGATCATCTAATTCATGTTGAAATCTGATGCCTTCCCGATTTTAGTTGAAAACGAAACAACCTAACTACAGAATTCAAACTATCTAAAAAATCAAAGGAAATAATCATGGAATTAACAATCCATAGGTTGCCTCCCATACAACACTTCTTTTAACATCGGTAGCTTGACACTCTTCTTTCATTGAAAACTCAGTTGGGGTCAATTATGAGTGGCTCGCTTCTACCCCTTTTGTTCAACATCAGTTTTGTAGCTTATAAGTAAGCTAAAAATTACAAAATGATTAGAAGGACAATGTTGATAACATTATGAAAACCAATTAAACTTAATAATTTCCTTTTTTCGGGTAAACTGTCAACAAAACAAGGAATAACAAAACTCTCTAAATCTTCCATCGAATCCAACAGTTTGTCCTGTAAAAAGGTGAGTTGCTCTCTTTCTTCCTTAATCACCTTTGTCTCATCTGCTTCTTCCGCTTCATGAGCAGAGACTTTCATAGCTTCTTCAAACTCGATGTCTGTTGTCATTTGTTCTTTGTCCTTTTGTTCTTTAGAAGATTCGAACACATCAATTATCCTAAATGAGCTACTCTACTTCAGATTCTTAAATACATCATTCATGTTGAATATCACTTGGTCATCATTAATCTGAAGGATACGGTTCCTTTCAAGGACATCTACCTAAAATTTTTCGATATTTAAGCATGGTATACCAAGATCTGGTAGATAATATGAGGGGTTTTCATCCTTTTCTTCATCCTCTTTCTTCATCTTTTGGTCTTCAATAAGGTGGGGTTCAGTTTGATTTTCCACTGATCCTTCTAGCTCTCCCTCATTCTTATGTATGATACCCTCATATTGCTCTCTTTGATGTATTTCCACATTACTTAGAGAGTCTTCCACACTTCTCTTACAAAATTCATGGGAAAGTTGTCTCACTTGAATCTCTAGGTTGTGAATAGACGAGGCATGATTTTCTATTACTTGCTCAATTTGCTCTTCTAGTCTCTTCTGGCCCTCTTTCATGTCGTGAGCTTACCTAGGATTTTGTCTCATTTAGAATCCCATGAATTGGACTCATCTTGCTAAAATCCTAATAGGTCTTGATGTCCTAAATGAGTCCTTATATTGTTGAACCAATAAAAATTTGGTTGGTTCTGCCACCTCAGAGTGTACATGTTCTAATAAGGATTGTTACTTCCCCAACCATACTGTGTCTCATTGTGATTCGCAAAAGTTCCTTGCTCCCTCTAATATCTATCCTCCATCGTTATTCTTTTCATTTCTTCTTGGCATCAAGCTCTTCAGATGTCTCATTCTCACTCTAAGATGTCTTTATATGTCTCTACTTTACACCCCAAACTTCTCCTTTTTTTATTTTTTTTATTTTTATTATTATTTAAAACAAAAGATAGTGAAAAAGCCTTAGACTAAAGAACTAAACTAATCACCTCTCCGGCAACAGTGCCAAAAACTTGATCAGGTGTTTGATACATGTAAGTTTTAATAAATACCCTTAATAATCCACAAGTGAACAGTTCATATGCGTAGTACCTAATGTGCCGATCCCATAAGGAAGGATAATTTAATCCCAAAATATAGGGCCAGAGCAAATTGCAGAAATTCAAAATGTAACGAAACTTAAATAGGAATTCAATTCAATTCAATTCAATCAAATCAAAAATCAATCACGAAAATATTAATGATTTAGCAATTGCATCACACACCTAAAAATCAACCTAAAGGAATTACCAATTAAGAGAAAGGAAATTTTACCTATCTTTAACGCTAACTTAATAGATTATGAATTACTAGATTATTGGTTCTAAACGGTCCTCCTAGGGTTGATCTCTCTCTCGAGTTATAACTATTAACCCTAAATCTAATTAAATTATGAAAATTGCAATCTCTCGACTAACAACCTATCCAAAACCCTAATTAGCTTTGAAGTTGTCTAATAAACTATCAAAAACCTACGCAAGACCTCTCTTTGCACAATTTACTGATTTGATTTAATTCTTATTCTATTAAAGCACTTAACTCTCATTAGCCTAATAATTTATTTTTATTCGATTCACCCTCTCAGTTTATTATCAAATTATGCATGTCCAGAATTAAACCAAAACAAATCCAATAACACATAAACAATCAAATTTCATTAATTCAAATACAAAACTCCGAAGGTGACTTAAGAACATGTCAACATTCAAAATCTTATCGTCAAACTGTGTTTCCCGATTCTATATGATAATACAAATGAAAAATAAACAGGAAATATGTTCTGAATGGATGATGGAGGCAGCGATGTTGGGAAATTCCTTACTCAGGAAGTGTGTCGAATCAGCTTCTTCTCCACTTCTCTCTTCCTTCTTCTTCTCTTTCTCAATTTCTCAATGAATTCTTCCTAGGGTTACTTCAAGATGGATAATATCAAAAGCCCTCACTACCTCTTTGTCTTGTTCTTTAAATATCCTTTGTGTTCTGAGCATCCCTAGGGTTTTTTTGGGGACTAAAAAGTCTAAAAAATCTCTCGAAACTTGAAATTTTTTAGTGTCTACGTGTCTATACCATGTAGTCACATCCGAGCCTTCTGTTATGATCGTGTTTTTGAGTGTCTACACATTTGCCTGACATAGGTCACAATCGTGAGCTCCATCCGAGTCTTCTGTCAGGATCGTGGCATGTAGGCCATGATCGTGGGCCATGTCTTGGGCTTCTATCACGATCGTGGGCTCACTTTGATACTTCTGTCACGATCGTGGGCCATTGTGCTATGATCGTAGGCTGTTGTTTCAACCCAAACGTTTCTGAAACTTCTCTGTTCTTCGATGTTAACCTTGAAACACTAACAAACACATCAAGGTACCTCAAAAACATAATATTTAAGCTCAAAGACTTGTAGTAACCCATAAAACACTTAAAACATAAATAATTAACAAACTAACACAATTCTAGCCTAAACGAATGAATTAAAAATTAAATACGTATCAAAATAAGCCCTAAAACACGATGTGATTTACACTTATCAACATCCCACACTTAAACGTTTGGTTGTCCTTAAGCAAACAAAATAAAAAAATACAAAATCACAAAGCACACAATGCAATAATAAGATAATGGCTTCAACTTCATGAAATAAATTTAACTTAAAACATAATCATTCAAGTTATTTCAAATCATTAGCATGTACAATTCGGATCTAGGGGCTCTGGACTAAACATACTTATTAATCAAAACCCAAATGTCAAGTTATTCACCCTTTTCAATTATACACACACATTACTAATTCTTTGGTCATTCAAACTCTGTAACTACTCCTAAGTACATTTTCATGAAAAGTCAAGCTATTAATAAATTCGGTAGGTTTTTCTAAAAAAATATGTTATTTACTTTATTTATTTAATTTTTTGTGGACATGGACCTAGTCTTTTACTGGGAGGCAAACATTGGTGATGACTTTCGATTCGGTTACTCAACTAAGTCATGTTTTTATTTAACCGCTTGGTTGGAACGTCATTATAGTCTTTTGATGCCGAGGCACACAATTGTGATGCCTGTCAATCTGGTTACTCAACTACGTCACGTTCTCAACTAGCTACTAGCTCTATTCATAACCCAAAGGTTAGCAGCATAGTTATTTATTTAAAATTAACAAACACATTTTTTATTACCTATTTTGTTGCTTTAGCTACTCATTTTTATGAAAAAATACTAGCAAAGTTACTTTAGTCGAAAGACCTAAAATTATGAATAAATGTGACAATTTAGAGGGTGATAACTCACACTATGTCCTAATTAACTTGCATATTTAGCCAAAAGAACCCAATTCACTAATTTTGCGATCTAATGACTCTTCACAACCTAATAGACTATGTTCAAAATCAAATCAATTTCAATTTATCTAAGCCATTGACACATTGACACAATTTATAAAACAACCTAACAAACTATCATACAATATGCAACATTCACACTTAAAGCAAAATGCATAACCCTCCCTACACCTGAACAACACATTGTCTTTAATGTGAGAAGGAGACAAACAAACATGCATGGAAAGAAGAAACATAAATTAAAGTAAAACAAAAATCAAAGAAAGACTAAATTTTAAAAGAAAAGGGTTAGAAACAAAGCCTCATGGTGATGAAGGTGCGGATGGCAGTTAGACGCCTTAAGCCTCGAAGTAATGATGGGTATGATGTATATCCCAGCTCTGACATCGTTTTGTTCAGGCCATCTCCTTCATTCTTGTAGAGTTCTTCGCAAGTGTATCTGTAATTACCTTTGTGTTCGCAAAGATTGTATCGAGCACTTTCTTCCAGCCTGGTTCATTGGTGTCTTCTTCCTCTTTGGACTCCTCATTAGTTGAGTCCTCTTCTGCCTGCTAAGGTGGTGCTGTGCTCAAACTCGCCTGACTAGCCCTAATTTTCGCATGAGTCTTTTGACTGAGATCCAGGAGTTCCATGTTATGGGACTTAAGAATTTCAGTATGCCATAGATGATGGTGATTCAGAAAATCTGGGAGGTAGACGGTTAAATCACTATAGTCCACACTATAATACTTAGCAATGGTAGAAACCAAGTACCCCATACCTAAATTATTGCTCCTCTTACGTAGAGTTGCAACAATAGCATTCAACACGTGTGGAGGTGCACACTGGGATGCTGTAATCCATGCATCACAACAGAAATAGTTCCTTTGTTGGCACATGTTGGTTTTTGATTTATCAAAAACTATTTGACACATGAATTTGTGCAATAACAAGTTCTCACGAGTTCTTATGATATTATTGTGGGCATTTTTGTCTTTGAATCACTCTAACCCAGTGAGCTCATTTTAATAACAAGAAGCTCGAAAATCATTGTGCTGATCGATAATGGAAGACTCAGGAAACCCACAAATATCACACATGATTTTGATGTTTAGCTCTAAACCACATTTTCTTAGGGTTACTAGGTTCATAATAAAGGGAAGTCAAGAATTTTAGAGTGAGCTCCTAGTAGACAGGATATTGGAAGTGTATGAACTTTTCCCACTGAATTCTTTTTGCTAAGTTCTCTACACTATCTCGCAATTCTAGCCTATCAAGCGTATCAAAATTAAAATATTTCGGGACTACAATTTGTTTAGCATAAAGGGATTGGAAATGAATACCTTCCTCTTTTGTGTAAATCAGGAAGGGTGTTTCGAAGTCCACCGCCCTGTTCCTTCGCCCTCATCTCGAGACTTGGTTTTGTCCCGGTGATTGATCGCACTTTGTTGACTGTTTAATATGTGACATACTAGCTTACAAATAGGATGAGTTGGAATAAAGTGGAAATTTGGAATTTGGTTAGAGAGAAGTAAGAGTGCTTAGAGGTTCTAAATTTAGAGAGACAAAGTTACAATGAAAGTGAGTGAAAAAGTAAAGGAATGAATATATAGGTGAATGAAGGGTAAAATAGAAAAAAATTAAATTGAAATTTGCGTGTCCAATTTTACCTTATCTTAGGCCACGTTCATTTTTTATTTTTTCTTCTTTTGTCCTTCTACACTCTCCTGAGATCACTTCTTTAACTCTTTATAACTCTTTCACCTCTCTTTTGCTAACTTCCTCGATCATCTAATTCATGTCAAAGTCCTATATCTTCTCGATTTTATTTGGAAACGAAACAACCTAACTATAGAGTTCAAGCTATCTAAAATTCAAAGGAAATAATATGGAATTAACAATCCATGGGTTGCCTCCCATGCAGTGCTTCTTTTAATGTCGGTAGCTCGGTACTCTTCTTATGCTCAAGGTGGTTCAAATGAATAGTGCAATGGTAGCACAGTAATTGATCTTACCATTTACATATGAGCTACTATGCTTTGGGTTCCACCTTCCTTCTACTTCACCTTCCTTCGCTTTCTCCTCCGCGATCGTTTCTTTTTAAACACATTCCCTGGGTCCTCAATATCTTCCCATAGTCCTCGAGGTTCAGTTTCTTTTATGTTAGCTAGAAGTAAGGAAGAACTATTATCTTTATTTGACACAGTAAAGGTTTTTTGGTGCTCTCCGACCCTCAAAGTTAGTTCACCCCCATCAACATCAATTATTGAGCAGGCAGTAGCCAAGAAAGGTCATCCAAGGATCATAGGGGTTTTCACATCTTCTCCAATATCCAATATAAAGAAGTTTGTATGAAAGGTAAACATATCAATTTGCACTTGGAAGTCCTTAATCATCCCCTTCGGCCAATGAACTATTCTGTCTGTCGTCTTCGCTAGCATCTTTGTGGTTTCAAACTCTTCTAACCCTAATTTTTGACTAACGGTATAGGGCATCATATTGATATTCACTCCTAAATCTGTGAATGCCTTGTCTATTTTGACTTCATTGATACTACAAGGAATGTAAAAATCCCTCGGGTCCTCTTTCTTCTATGCTATATTTGGGTTTTCTTCTACTGTGCACTCCTTAACCTTCTTCTTGATTGATTCCTTTAATGTGAGCCTCGTTTGTAGATTTTCTGTTATGTCCTCAACCTTGTTTAAATTCAACCTCATTAGAATTTCTCATCACCTTACTTGAAATTGTGTTCTGCTGGGTGAGAACAGGGTACAAAAATTCAGGTCGAGGTTCCTTGATTGACTTAATTACGAGCTCACTTGGAAGGATTTCCATAATTACTTGTTCTTCTCCATTATCTCCGCCTTCTTTCTTTTGTTTAAGTTTCTTTTCTTGGGTTTGAGTAATGGCCATGATTCGTTCTTTTGGGTTAGACTCGGTATTGGTTAGAAGGATTCCTGCACTCCTAGTAGAAATTGCCTCCGCTAGTTGACCTACTTGGAGCTCTAAATTGTGTATTGAAGAGCCATGGTTCTTGGTGACTTGCTCGAATTGCTTTCAAGCCTCCTATGTGCATCCTCCATGCCTCCAATTTTATCTAAAATTTTTGAGGTCTGAACTATCCTCTAGCATTGCTCGTCCACGAGAAGTTAGGCTGATTCTTCGACTTAGAGTTGTATGTCTTAGAGTAGGGATTATTTCCTCCTCCTCGTCCATATTGAGCTCCCATATAGTTAACTTGCTCTAGATCACTATCCTTCATCAAGAAGCAGTCCACCTATCATGGTCCATTTGTCCATAGAGTTCACACTTTAGTTGCATGACTTTTACTGAAGCTAAGAACAAAGCCTTCATATTATTGAAATATCGAGTTAAGTTGTCAATTTTAGCTTGTATCTCCATCATTTGATCAACAACTACAATTCCTTTTTATTCTCAGAAAGTAGTGATTTGTCTACTCTGCTTATTCGTCCATAGGCAGCTATTACTTGCCATCTCCTCTATCAACTTTTCTGCTTCATCTACCATCTTTCTTATCATTGATCCTTCTGAAGCTACGTCAATCGTGCCTCTCGTATATGGGGTTACTCCATTATAAAATGTTTCCAACAAGAATTCCTTAGGTAAGTTATGTTGTGGGCATTTCTATTGCAAATCCTTATATCTTTCCCAAGCTTCATAGATCTATTCCCTATCACTTAGCTAGAATTAGTAATCTCCTTGATAATCTTCGTGGTCTTAGTAAGGGGAAAATACTTGTCTAAAAAGGCACGAACCAGTTGATCCTAAATTATGACAATAGCTGGGCTAGGAGACTGATACCAGGCCTTTTCTCTATCTCTTAAGGTAAAAGGAAAGAGCCTAATTCTTGCCGCATCCTCCGACATCTGATGGTACCGAAAGGTGTCACAGATTTTATGGAAGTTTACAATATATGCATTGGGATCTTCATTCTTTAGTGCATATAATTCCACATTCTGTTGAAGTATGTTTAGGAGGGCTAGTTTAATTTTAAATAAGCTACTTGTACGAGTGGCCTAGCTACTCCTTGGTTAGCCGCATTGAACAATGGTCTCATAAAATCCATAAGGGTTCTTTGTTGATGTCCTTAGTTTGCTCCGTGATCCAAATCTTGCTGAAATTCCTCGGCCATTGTTGTTTTCACAATTTCTTCTTCTTCTTCTTGCCAAGCTTTCCTAATTGATCATTCTAATCAAGTGATATTTAACACTAAGGTTTTAGCTGCACGACTTGAAGTTCTGGTGACTCTTGTTTTCATTCAAAAGCACGAATTCAAAAATAGAAAAAAAAGAACAGAAAATAAAAACTAATTAAATGCCTTAAATTAAATAATTAAACTAATCACCTCCCCGGTAATGATGCCAACAACCTGATCGAGTGTTTGATGTGTGTAAGTTTTAATAAATAACCTCGATAATCTATAAGCACACAGTTCATTAGCGTAGTATCTAAGGTGTCGATCCCACGAGGAGGGATAATCTATCCTAAAATCTAAGGCCATGAAACAATACAAAAATTCAAATTGCACTAAACTAAAAATGAGAAATTAATTCAATCAATCAAATCAATTTAAGAATCATTCACAAAAATACTATTACTATGCAATTGCAACACACTCAAGAATCAACCTAAGGAAATTACCAATTGAGAGAAAGGGAATTTTACCTATCCTTAATGCTAACCTAACTGATTATGAATCTGGATTATTGGTTCTAGACGATCCTAAGGTTGATTACTCTCTCTCAAGTTATATCCATTAACCCTAAATCATAAACCCTAATCAGATTATGGAAGTTGCAATCTCTTAATTAAAAACCTATCCAAAAACCTAATTAGTCTAAATGTCTTTAATAAACTACCAAAATCTATTCAACATTTCTCTTCGCACAATTTACCAATTAGATTTAATTATAATTTTATTAAATCACCCAACTCTCTTTAGGCCAATTTAATCGTTTTTATTCGTTTCACCCTCTCAGTTTATTATCGAATTATGCAATCATAGAATTAAATCACGATAAATCCAAATGACATATAAATAATTAGATTTCATTAATTCAATTATAAAACTTAGAAGGTGAGTTTAGAACATCCTCAATATTCAAAAATCCTATCATCAAACTGTTATTCTAATTCTATATAAATATAAAACTGAAAGTAAACATGAAATGCGATCTGAATGGATGATGGGAGGTAGCGACGTCGGGAAACTCCTGATCTAAGAAGTACGTCGAATCAACTTCTTCTTCTCTTCTCTCTTCCTTATTCTCTTTCTTGATCTCTCGATGAATTCTCTTTAGGGTTTCTCCAATAGTGGCTGATGCGAAAGCTCTTTTCTGCCTCTTTGTCTTGTTCTTTAAATTTGAGCAACCCTAAGGTTTTGTTGGAGTTTGAAAGGTCCAAAAGATCCCTTAAAACTTGATGTTTTTAAGTGTCTACACGTTTGCCTGACGCAGACCATGACCGTGGGCCTACAGGCCAAGATTTTGGGCCACATCTGGGCCTTCAACGATCATGGCATGCAAGCCTTGATCGCGAGCCATGTCCTAAACTTCTGTCATGATCGTGGCATGTGGGCTAACTCTAGTGCTTTTGTCACAATCGTAACCTATTGTGCCACGATCGTGGCCCATTGTCTCGAATGTCTCTAAAACTTCTCTGTCCTTCGATGTTGACCCTAAAACACTAATAAACACATCAAGGTACCTTAAAAACATAATATTTAAGTTCGAAGGCTTGTACTAACACATAAAACACTTAACACATAAATAATTAACAAACTAACACAATTCTAACCTAGACAAATACTAAATGATTGATTCAACAATTAAATACATATCAAACTAAGCCCTAAAACATAATGCAATTTACACGTATCACTTTGGGGGTTAAAATGGATCTTGATTTACATTAAATTGATGTATAGATTGTGTTTTTAAATGGAAAATTAGATGAAGATATCTATGTAAAACAACTAATAGGTTTCATTTAGATGCATACAACCTTTTGGTTAAGATCACCAACGATTGTTTAAGAAGCTCACTTTCACTTTAACAAACTACATCACATTTAAAAAATTTCATATACAAGATTTTGAACTATTTTATAACGTCCATTGTTAAAGGTAATCACATGAGTAATAGGCAATATCCTAAGAATAAGAAAAGAAAGAGATAAATATCATTCTTTGTTTGAATTCAATTGGTAATCTAATGTATAGTTTATATATTACGAACAAGACAATTGATTGTAAATCTTATAACCAAGCTGATTCTTAGAGATGCATCATTATGATTGCATATGATTTAAATTTTCAGTTTGTTTCACTTTCTCTATATGAATAATAATAATACTTATTGCTAATGATGATGATTTCTTTAATGCAACATACATTTAATTGAGTATTAAATTTTAGTTGGGTTAATTACTAAAAAAACCTAAACTTTCTTTAAAATTTCAATTATAGCCTGAACTTTAAAAAGTAGTAATAAAATGCCCAAACTTTTAATTTTTTCAATTCTAACCCAATGTTAGACTCACCATTACTATAACACCCCACTCCCGCTGGACCCGAACCCGACATCGATGGTGATATCCGAGTTCGTGCCCCGCGAGGGTGGCATGT
>JAOTAY010000189.1:14960506-14977637 GCA_025629805.1 Erythroxylum baracoense
ATATCAAATGCAAAAATATCTAACAAAAATATCACAAATATCTAATATAAAAAATAACATATTTACTAAAAATAAACGTTACATATATTAAAAAACATAGATTATGAAATAATAAACCTTCAAGAAGAGCAAATAATATTGGTAGACTTACTGTTGAAGAAGAGCAAAAAAGCTAGTTGATTCACTGATAAGCTAGCAAAATCAGAACAACACTAAACAAAAGAGGAAGCAACACCAGAAACTGAAGAAGCACGAAGCAGATGAAGAAGCACCAAGCAGCAGAGGAGAGGATGGAAGCACGAAGAGCCTAAATAAAATGTTAGGCTCTTCGGTGCTTCTGCCTTATAAGGCAGAGGAGAGCCAGCAATAATGCTGGCTCTCTGACCACCACGCCATTCACAATGGCAGGGTGGCTTATGAGCCAGCATTATTGCTAGCTTTTTGCACCCGTAGGGGTGCAGAAAAGGCTGCACCTGTGGTGCAGTCTTCCCACCCCGCCATTCACAATGGCGGGGTGGCTTATGAGCCAGCATTATTGCTGGCTTTCTGCACCCGTAAGGGTGCAGAAAAGGCTACACCTGTGGTGTAGCCT
The DNA here is from genome assembly GCA_025629805.1 of Erythroxylum baracoense. Taxonomy (NCBI): domain Eukaryota; kingdom Viridiplantae; phylum Streptophyta; class Magnoliopsida; order Malpighiales; family Erythroxylaceae; genus Erythroxylum; species Erythroxylum baracoense. The sequence goes on from JAOTAY010000189.1 coordinate 14,961,099, forward strand.
TCCCACCCCGCCATTCTTAATGGTGGGGTGGCACCAGAGGGGTGGCCCCAGCGGGTTCCACCCTGCTATTTTTAATGGCGGGTTGGCCACGTGGCTTTGCCACGTCCGACCATCCCGCCATCCTCCATGGCGGGGTGGACACGTCACTCCACATGTTCCACCCCGCCAATGATTGTGGCGGGTTAGTTTACACCCCCCAAATCCAGCGGCGGGGTGTCCTACAACTAGCCCTCCCACTCTACTTCCTCCCACTTCGCAGACATAAATATTTTTTAATAACAGACGGAGAATTTAGCGTTCATTGCTCCATTACTTTGAAATGATACTGTAAAATTTGACCTAAATTAGTGCGTTTCAATTTCTACCAAGTTATGGATGAAACCTTGCTACCATCTTTTTGTGAACATTGAGAGTCCATTAAAATGTCATAGCCTTAACTTAAACGCATAATCTAATCCTTCTGTATAGTCACATTTGAAAAGAAAATTTTTATTTTTAAAAATGAGAACTTCTTAGAGCTGAAACTTGTTATAGAGGGATTGAGCCTTTTGGACGTGAGTAAACACCACCTTCTTTGAAAAATCTCATAAAGAAATATTTTGGTTTTATATAACTTTTTTTGTAATTTCCAGTGATGATTTAACCAATATACTATCTTCACCTCTGAATGATAGGAAATAAGTCAAAGGGAGTTTTTTTCCCTTTCTCCATAACATTGTTAATAAAGATAGTCCATGTTTTTTTATAAATTGACCGCTTTAAAGGGAGTTTGCTTTGGATGTGATGGGATTGAAGAAGAGGAGAAAAGATCAAGGACAGGCAAGAAGAGAAAGATTAGCTAGTCATAATGGGCAGGGCCGTGAGAGGAACAATAACCATTTTTTGGTTGCAAGGTTGATAAAGATGTAGGATTGAGGGATGATTGGAATTGAGAAGGGAGGGTTTAAGCCTTGAGTAGTTTTAAGGGGTTATATAGGAGTAATTTAGGGGGGGTAGGGTTAAGGTCTTTGTGTCTCTAGTTGATGCAACTAAGGGATTGTAAGAAGTAGAAGATGAGTGTTTTGAATAGAAGGCAACTTTAAAGTCGAAGGAAGATAAAGGGGATAGTTGAATTAAATCTATGGGCAGGAACATTTAAGGAATGAATGATGGTTAATGTATGGTAATTGAAAGTTTGAAGGTAGCAAGAGAAGATTGCTTAATAGAACAAACAAGAAGGACAAGAAGGAGAGGAGAAATATAATACATAGAAGAAATTGAATCTACCTTAAGGAACCAGAAGGTTTAAGGAGGAATGAATGTGTAACTAGAGTTTCTCTCTTTCTATTAGTTTCTAATGATGAGTTGTATAATTAGTTTTTTGTCAATTTACCTTTCAATAGTTGTATATCAAGAAGCTAAGTATATGTGAGAGAGTCAGTTCAATAACGCTATATGAGTTTGTTCTTTTTCTCTCAGTTTTGCTTCAAGATGAGCTCTACTATACTAGTGATGATTTTAATTTATAACTTGTTCAATGATTTTAATTTATAACTTGTTCAATAATGTTATATTTCATATTATCCTTTGTTATAAATGCTTATATACATATGATCATCAATCAATATGTGTGTTTTATTTGATGCAGTTGATTTCATATAGTCTGACACTAATGAAAATAATTAGGAAGAATAATGTAATTATTTACATTGTAATACTAGAATGAAACATTATCTAAATTAATCACATAACCAAGTGCTCATTTTAATTAGTAATAAGATTACATTATATAATGGAACCACCAATCAATTATAAATCCTACGATAAAAACTACATTAAAGATCTCTATCTGTTATTAATAGTTTACCAAAATTACTCTGAGGAACAAATTTGGGGAAATTTGTGAGCCTCAACTAATTGATAAAGATACATTCAAAATTTATCAGTTGGACCTATTAAAAAGCCTAAATATAAGATTAGAGAAAATAAGATAAGTATAAACTCATTAAATTGTGCGTAATGGTTATCTCAAGTGATGGTGCTTTTGACTACCTCCATGTATGGGGATTTATGTAGACCTGGTTAGATAAATCGAGTATGTTTTCTCTTATACCTTCCCTTCTTCCTCTTCTTTTACATTCTCTTCGAACCTTATCTTCTTCCTCTTTTATTGATTTCTCATTAGAAAACCAGACCCTGCCAGGGGCACTTTAGTTCTACCATAATATATTCTTTATCCCACCATCTTCCCTTTGCATTTTGAACCGTTACTTTTCAGCCTTCATACCTATGAAAGCTATTTGTTTCCTTTCCTAATTTTGGTCCCTGAAAATGTAGACTTTAGTTGACATTGATAAGGATGAACCCAGTATGGGCTACCCGCAACCTTCCTAAACCCCAAACAAACCAAGCTCTACCTGACACCACATACACCATACCACCTGCAGCTTTTACCCCCTAGAAAAAGCTGGAAATAAGTAGTCAGGGATCACCAAGCATCGAGTCTCATCTTTAATCCTACTGTGGAAACAAATGGTAAGCTCATAGTTTGTTCGAAGATTGAAATATTGGAAGAGGGTGCACGTAGTTGGAAACATACCCTTGTTGGTTTCTTCTTTGATCAATGTCCCCCTTCCTAATCATCCATAAATGGGCTCACCGATTATGGCACAACAAAGGATTGGCAGATGTTTAGGGTTTAGGGTTTCTACGAAGCTAGTTTTTCATACTTTTAACATTTTGAGGCTATTTTTGGAAGATATACATGTGGAAAAATCCTAGACCAAACTCTAGAAGACTCGAGAGTATATAATGAAGCTTAAAACACCATTTGAAGGCAGCATAATCATAATTAAAAAGGAGATCAAAAAGGAAATTCTTAATAACAAGGTTGCATAATTCCCAAATCAAGACCAAAAAGAGAAGACTTCTAGATTAAATTATCTGCCATTTCCTTATTTCTTTGTTGTTATTAAATGTTAATGATGATTAAACTAAGATATTTAGTTGCATCTGTGGATTGCTAAATTCCTTTATACGAATTATTCTTGCATTATTTTTTAAGCGTTACATTATTGATTTAATGAATATGCTTGTGATGTTTATTGATTTATAATCAATTTGAATCAGGAGATTGGATTATTCACTTGTTTTATGTTGCATAACAAGAGCTAGTACATCAATAGACATATAAACATCAAATTCATAGATAATTGAAGAGAGATCTTAATTGTTTATTAGTTATCCATAAGATTGCTTCAAATCCAGTTTCATAGTTAGAAAGAGTTTTGATAGATTGAGAGTTCACAATTCAATTTCTATCTATTTTTATTAGGATTGCTTAATTAGATCTCAAAAGAGGGTAATCATAACTATAGGATATCTAGAATCAAGTATGATTAAATCAAGAAGGTAAAAGGAAAACAAATAAGGATAGAAGTAATTCCTAGATTTCATTATTAATCAATCGATCGATATTATTAGTGCCTATTTCATAGTTTGTTCATAGTTTATTTGTTAAAGTCTTTGTTTTTAGTTTAATTCTTAATTAATCATCTTATTGTTTACCTCAAATAATTTTTACAAGAATTGTTGGGTGACTATACATCCTCATAAGATGATACTTTTTATACTATAAGTTATGATTTGTATACTTGCAGTTAAGAAAATTTTCAGTTAAAACTATCATCAAACATATCTTGAATTTCTTCTACAAACTTCAGTTTTTAACTAGAAGGTGTGATGCTTTGTTCTAATAGTAATTTTTAGACCTTAGGAGTAATTCCTAGTTTTGTAGCCTCCATTGTTTTTATTCCTCACTAAATTTTAGGAATTCTATCCATATCAAACCTAAATTTTAGCTATATTAAACCTTGAAATTCTAGCCTAAACTTTTTACAATTAAACCCTAAAAACTCAACTATATCAAATCTGAAATTTCAGCATTCCATGTTGAAATCTAAAGCTGAAAATTGATATTCAATTAGTCTAATATCAACCATTTTTTTTAAATTTGTGAGTTTAATTACTCGTTAATAGTTATTCTATTTTTCCTACAGTTATTTGGTATTAGGGCTACCATAGGAACTACCTCCCTTACAAGATATTCAACATGTTGTTGACATAATACTTGGATATACTCTTCTAAATCTTTTAACCTATAGCTTAAATTTTATTGAGAATGAAGAGCTGAAAAGACAAGTAGAGGAGTTGTTAAAAAATGATTTATTTAAGAAAGTCTTTGTCCGTGTACAATTCGAGCATTATTGACTCCTAAAAAGGATGTAATTTAACAAATATGCATTGATTGTCAAGCAATAGATAAGATCATAATAAGGTACAGGTTTCTAATCCCTTACGTTAATGGAATGTTAGATATATTGACTGGGGCTACTATTTTTACCATGATAAAATTTATGATGTGGGTACCATCAAATTGGAATCAGATCTAAATGTAAATGGAAAACGACTTTCAAGATTAAAGAAATGCACCTAGCACTTTTTATTAGATTGATGATTCAAGTACTTTGACCATTTATGGGTAGATTTTTGGTGGTAGACATAATAAGACTAATGAGGTCGCTTATTACACCTATAATAAGTCTTGAGGATTTTGAGGCAAGAGAAATTTTATGTCAACGTAAAGAAGTGTTCTTTCATACATTCAATTTTTTATATTATGGGTTTTATTATTTCCTACAATGGAGTAGAGAAGATTAATATCCTTGATTGAGCAATTCTAAAGGATGTGTACGAGACCTGGAGTTTCCATAGTCTAGAAACATTCTATAGGTGATTTATTAGTAATTTTAACATCATAATGGCACCAATTATTGATTGTGTGAAGAAAGAACAATTTACTTGGTCAAAGGTAGTAACTAGATGTTTTGAAAAAATTAAGAAAAAGATGACTGAATCTTCTGTTTTACAACATCCAAATCTTTCTAAGGTAATTGAAGTTGATTGTGATGCATCCTATGTGGCAATTAAGGGCATATTTAGCCAAGAGGGACACCAACTTGCTTATTTTTGTGAGAAGATAAGTAAAAAAGAAATAATGATATTCAACCTATGATAAGGAATTTTATGTAGTAATACGTTCACTTTATAATTGGCATCATTTTCTATTATAGAAGGAGTTTATTCTATATTCGAAATCATGAATATCTTAAAAATTTCAAGTCATAAAAGAAAATAAACTAAAGACAGGCTTATGAAGTTTAATATCGAGCAACAGTTGAGAATAAGACAGTGGATGCATTAAGTAGAACGAGTTATTAACACTTTGGTGGTAGTAGTTATAGGGTTTGGAAAACAAAAACAAGAAAATGTTTCAGATTAAGATGTTGGGGTAACCTATTTAAAAATTGTAGTTGGAAAAAGAGACCATACTTTTTTTATGATCCACAATGATTACCTTTTGAAAGGAAATAGATTCTATCTACTCAATATTTCTATAAGGAAGGATATGATTTGGGAATTACATAGAGGAGGGGAAAAGGACATTTTGGAAGGCATAAAACCATAATAATCGTTGAAGATCACTTTTATTAGTTGTCCTTAAAGAAGGACATGTTTAAGGTCATATGACAACATCGAACATCTCAGTTAGCTAAAGAAAAGAAGCAAAATTACGAATTATGCACACCATTGCCTGTTCCTCATAAACCATGACAAGTATGGATTTTATCTTGAGAATTCCTAAATCTGTGAGACATTATGATTCTAGTTTTATGATGGTGGATAGATTTTCAAATATGATTCTTTCATTCTATGTTCCAAGGTTTATAATGTTGTCCATATTGCTAAACTATTCTTTAAAGAAATTGTACATGTCCATGGATTACCTTTAAACATTATCTCTTATTGTGATGCAAAGTTTATGAGTTATTTTTAGACAACTGTATAGAAATTATTGAACATTATGCTCTAATTTTCTAGTTCTTTCCATCCCTAAATCGAAGGACAAATAAAGGTGGTGAATAGAAGCTTGGGAGACTTGTTAAGATGTTTGGTTGGAGACAACCTGAATAATTAGGACCTAATTCTTCCTATGGTAGAATTTGCATATAGTAGTTTTATAAATAGGTTAACTAGTAAGAGTCCTTTTAAGATAGTTTCAACAGTTTAATCAATAGAACTTATTGATTCTTTACCACATTGAACATGAGTTTTTGTTATATCTGAAAGTTTTGCACAACAAATGAGTGATATCTTTAATAAGATATGAAGAGAGATAACAACCATCAACTTGAATTATAAAGAACGTACTAATCATTATCATCGATTGGTAGAATTCAATAAAAGGGTTATGATGATGAAAAGGATTTGTCCAAAACATTTTTCAAAAGAAAAATATAAAAACCTTCATTCATGAAGTGTTGGATTTTATAAGATCCTTAAAAAGATAAGTACTAACGCTTCTATTTTAGAATTATCAAGTGACATAAGAATTAGTACAATTTTTAATGTTGCAGACTTAATTGTTAATCATAGACATGATGATGTGCAATCACTTACCGCATCTGTGAGAATTCTAACCATTCTTCATCTTAAAGAAGAGATAAAGGATGTTCTTGATGAACAAATAATAGCCACAAGAGTTAGCAGGTATCGACGATTTCTTGTCAATTAAAAAAGAACAATTTCCGATAGCACTTGGATTTTAGAAACTAAATATCAAAAGTTGAATCCAAACTTATACAAACAGAATTTATCACATTTTACATTAAAGATAACTTCAGACAAATCAAGGAGAATTTATACAAAAAGAGCTTAAAGTTTATGAATGAAATAAAAGAAGATAAATTAGTCAACCACATGCTTTAATTTGATGGGATAAAAAATGGTTAAAGTGATAGCAAGAGCAACTTACTTTATGCTAAGTTTTCTTTATTAGTTAGGGAATAACAATAAGTTAAACATATTGTCCTAGTTTGTTTAGGACATACACTTATTTAAGAAGAATTCTTATTAAAATATGATACAATTTTAAATATTTTAGAACTCTTTCCCACTATAAATATATGAATACTCAATCCTTCAATTTTAGGAACTTAAATTTTCAACTAAAATGTTTAAGAGTAATTCCAAGTTTCCTACCCTCAATTATTTTTATTCATCACTAAATATTAACAACTGTAGCTATATCAAATACATATTTCATACTTATCAAACCCGATAATTTTAGCCTAAATTTCTAACAATTAAACCCTAAACTGCTAGCTATACTAAATTTGAAAATTTTAACATTGCAAACTGAAATCTATATCTAAAAATTAATATTCTAACAGTATATTATCAGTCATATTTTCCAAATTTTGCAACTTGAACTACTAATTAGTATTTCTTCTGGCCCTACATCATTTTATTCGTTTGACTTATTATTATTATTTGTATGTTTCGTGGTCATCTTTCCACATTATGCAAATGCTAGAGCTAGTACGCCAGAGATTGGAGTTATCCATCGGAAATTACTATGTGCGTCAAGAAGTTACAAAAATAACAAGCAACGTTTAACGATAAACTAACTTCGACGCACATAAAAAGCAATAAGAACATAGATAATCAATAGAGTAAGAAGATAAAAGAATTACAAACATTCGTCTTTCTGCACCAAAATCAATCTTCCCTATCACTTCTGTATCTTTGGCAGACAAACTATCACCGACCTTAAATGACGAAAAAAAAAAAAAAGAGCTCTTAACCGCAGCAACCTGATTTTTGGGTAACTTGAGCAGCTCCACCTGCCGGGTCAGCTTGATTGATCTTAATTGTTGAAGGCTACACAACAAAATCGAGTATAAGAACCTTAAGAAATTAAATACCTAATGAATTCTAACGAAATTTAGAAGCACAACCACCAAACCCAATCACCTACTTCTCACCCAAAATGAAACATATCTTGTCGTATGCTTTCTTTTGCTTCCATGTAGGGCATGTAATATTTAGTGGAATGATAGTACCAAAATAGCGCATGTGTAAGGGAAGCATTTAAGTACCTCTGCCCTCGAATCTGTGTCTGCCAGTCTTTGCTTTATGTCCCTCGCTATTGAAAAGAAAACTTGTTCCACATTTAGGTTCGTTTTTGCGCTCTGCAAAACAATCTTTGTTATAAATGCCAATACAGGCTCAGCCAAGCTCAAACTCTGCAAGTTTTGTTACTCACTGTCTCAAAGAATTTGATTCCATACTCATCAGCAAGTGCTTGACCCTTGGATGTGGGCACTGCCTGAACATATTAGAAAATATAGGTTTTAAATATAAAAGCTTTTGGGGAGAAAAAGATTCAAGCTAAAAAGATATACATTACATTGTTGTATCTTTTATTTAAGATTTTGAAATCAAATTATCCTATGACCTATGGAAAACAAACTATGCTGACCTAAGACAACCTTAGCTATACGAGCTGCAATTATGAGAAGGAAAAATATAAGAAGCAAATTTAAGTGGCAGTTTAAGCAATATATGCGTGAAATGGCGCAGCATACCCTTTTACTTTCATCCATGTCAGCCTTGTTTCCCACTAATATCTTGTTGACATTATCCGAAGCATGTTGTTCAATGTTACGGATCCAATTCCTAATATCTGAAGGTAATGAAAAGCCATGTTCATCAGAAAACAAGAACAAACCAAGAGGTGGAGGTGTAAGCAAAGTTTGATACCAGCACAAAGAAAAAAAAAGTGAATGAAAAGGTATCTAAACTTTGATCTGTTAGGTCAATATGAATACTTACTGTTGAAAGATGACTCATCAGTAACATCATAGACCAGCAAAATACCCATCGCTCCACGATAGTAAGCTGTAAAGGAGACTACATGAGAAATGAATTAACTGGAACAAAAATTTAAAGAAACTATGTCGAATAAAAATCAGAAATGAGCCACGACCAGATTTACTAAACAAACTATCAAAGCAATGAAGATCAGAATGAACTACAGGAATCATTTGGAAAATAATTCCCTCCATGATGAATAAGTCAGAATTTAGCAATGAGAACGATCAAGAAATTAATAGACCAGGTTTTGTGACTATTTCTTTCACAAAAAAAGGGCGAAGTGGGCGCATATTTCTTGGTGGGCATCATGCAGAGCATCTTAGTACTAAAAACCGAACAAATTCCTCTCTTGTTCTATATGATTGAAAGCAAAGAACAAAAAGCAAACCAGTAGTGATAGTTCGGAAGCGCTCTTGACCAGCTGTATCCCAAATTTGAAGCTTAATTCTTTTTCCATCAAGATCAATGGTTCTTATCTTAAAATCAATGCTGCACGCAACCAAACAGAAGAGCAATAAATCTTAGAATGTCTACGAAGACTCAATATTGGAACAAATCGGGCGAATATATAGTAAAGAACACGTACCCAATAGTGGTGATGAAACTAGTAGTAAAGGAACCATCCGAAAAACGTAATAGAAGGCAACTCTTGCCAACACCTTAGAACAAGAAACCAAGGAATACCATTATCCAAATGACACAAAAAAAGAAAACCCCATGGAGATCCAATGATGTACCCACATGGTCATTTTTCTCAAAAATGTAACTTCCCTAAACATTTCGCTAAATCAAGGACTTCTAGAATCAGGTGGCAAATTATTATAATGAGATCCTTACTCCTTAAAAAAATAAACATAAAACAAACTAGAAGCGATCAAGTATGTATTCATTACCACTATCGCCGATGAGGAGAAGCTTTATGAGGTAGTCGTAGTCAGCCCTTGCTCTTGCCGGTGGAGCAGCCATAGCCAACCACAAAAACACAATGAGACGACGAATAACCACCGGCTCTCTACAGGAACCCAAACAACAAAATCAATTGAATCCACAAATGATCATCGGCAGCATAGATATTGACTGATACCAACCAGAGCAAGAAATTGATTGAGAGTAGAGGGAGAGATCAGAAGTGAAAAGCCATTGGAGGAAAGGTAATGAAATGTAAAAAGAGAGAGAGAGAGAGAGAGAGATATAATAGTAATAATAGAGGCAGATGAGGAGTTAAAGGTCCGACTCCGGTGGATTTTGCTAGTATGCCCGCACTTTCAGTTTCACTCCACCACCCTTGCCCTATTCCTTCCCATCCTTTCCTGCTATTTTCGTTATCAAAAGGATTGCCAAAAAGTTAACCCAAGACATTTTCCTATTTCTTATGGCTAACCCTAAGACATTAAATTAGAACTAACCAATTTTACTCGAATGAATTTAATTCAAAATTAAATATTTCGGCAAGTTTAATAATAAGATAAAGAGTCAAATTAAATCTTAACATATTCATTAAACTTTGTCACGTTAAAAAATTAACATTTCTCAAATATTTAATTTAAACTATAACTTAACTTTTTTTTGTCAATCCTTTATTAAAACGTATATTTGATTTTTTGTTTAAATTGCAAAAAATAACTCTAACATTTTATATACATTCAATTTAACTTTTTTTTTTATCAACCTCTTGTTATTAAAATATAACATTTTTTTGTGAGTCCCTTCTTAAATGTATATCCTATATAATAAGTGGGGCCTAAAAATAATAAAAGAATTAATATAAAATGTTCTCTTTTTATCTCTCTCTCTCTCTCTAACTTCTCTACTCACCATTTCTTCAATCTTCTTTTCCTAACTTTTAACTCTTTCTTTAATTAAAGAAAATAAAAAACAATGAAAATATCAATTGAACTGAGGAACCAATTTTTACATGAGAACCAATTTTGGCCTTTTATCCACTAAAGCACTAGAATATCCATTGAAATTTTTATCTTATTTCATGAATCTTCTTCTTTTCATCAATTTCCTAGCTACTTCTGGCACTACCTATCTTCCCCTTATGATGAACAAATCTTCATAGGAGTAATAAAGTTGTCATCCAAAGAAAAAATAGGTAAACATACTACTTGACACCTTAGACTAGAGATTGTAGTGGCTTCATTAAACCTAACCCAAAATTTGGAGTTACAGCCCAATTGAAGTTATTTAAAACTCATTTCGTTCACAAGTATTTCCTCATTAGACGAAGTAATGCACCTTTGTTTTCACCAACTTAGTTACTTCATCAGTTTGGTTAGGGTTAAGAATTTCGTGAATGGTTATATAATTAAAATCTTGATTGGTGCATGTTTAATATTCATCTCACATGTATTTTGCTACTTTTAAAAAAAGAAATCAAAGAAAAGATATTTTTATGAAAAATTGAAAATCAAAAAGTATTTCTTTGAAAATTTTATAATTTATGAGATTTTTCTAAAGTTATTTAAATTTTAAAGGATTCTCATGTCCCTTAAAGATAACACTTTTACACTTATGCTATACTAAAAAGACCTTATAATATAGTTTTGATGTAAAGAAAGGCTAATTTATTTTTTCAAATTTATGAATATCAACAACCTATCCAACATACTACTTCCAAGAATGTTAGGTAATATGGAGGCTAATAGTTTAACATTTTGGCCACATTCTTACCAATTTTTGCATTTGACTAATCTTATACATGTCTTACTGATATACCAACATTTATTTTGGTTATTAGGATATTGCCTAACAGTAAATAGATATTTTCGAATTAAATTCAAATCTTAATTAAAAAAACTTATAGATTATAATTACTGTTTATATTTACAAAACTAATACTTAATAATATTTGTATTGTATTAACACGAAACTAATTCTAAATAAAAATCAATGATCTCTTTTAAAATTATATCTGGACATTGCAATAGAAAAGGAAAGAAGACTTAATTACATTAGACCTTTTGTGGTTTAGACCATTTTCATTTGTTCCCTTGGTTTTTAGAAACTATTATATATTATCCTATGGTTGGTTTTTGTTTTGCTCATACCTCTTAAGTTGGAGAAGTGTTGGCATGACTTTAAAGGAAGGGTTTGAAACATGGTTTACCAACATAGTAATATGTTGAATTTATATTGAATTCCAAACAATATGGGATTATTATAGGTCCAAATTTTTCTATAAAATGGAGAGTTTTCAATAAGGGAGGAATAAAATTCCAACACTGATTCGTGTTGGACCAATGTTTGGGGGGAGGGACTTCTTATTGCTTGCTTTATTTTATAGTATATCGCAAGTATATGATTATATATTGTAATATAACTTATATCAATCCCACAAGGATTGGATATTGTCACCTAATAATTTGAATGCACTTTGTTTAAGGTAAATAAAATATTGAATTGATTGAAATTAAAATAATTAATTGAACTTAATAACTGAATCAGTAAAGATAGCAATAGAATCAAAGTTAATCAATAATGGAATTAGGGATTATTCTATCCTTGTTTTGTCTTCCTTTGCTTGTTAATTCAATTATGCTTGATCCTAGATATCCAAAGGTTTTGATTACCTTCTCTCAAGATCTAATTGAGTAATCCTAATTGAGATAGATAACATTTGAGTTGAAATCTCTATATTATTAGAACTATTCCTATTTACTCAATTGGATTTGAAGCAATCCTAAAGATGATTAAACCACAATTGACATCTCTCTTCAATTGTTTATTAACCTAATATTTGTAGGTCTATTAAGGTACCTACTCTCGTTGCACAACTTAACACAAATACCTTGATTCAATATCTCATTTTCTTATTAAGTAGGAGAGAACAACAAATATCATAAAGCAATTATATATTGACTTTAAAAAGATAAAAGTAAAACAAAACAATTCAAGAATACACCCTACTATAGATTTAGTAATTGATAATCATGTCCGAAACAAAAATATTCAAATTTAGTATCTAAGGCAATGAAATAAAATAAGGAAACAATGAATCAGCTTGAAAGCCTTGATTTAGAAATTCTTAAAAACTAGAATTGATCTTAATGTTCCCACTTTTTCATCTTCTTTCTTATGAATTTAGCCTATTTTTATGTTTTAAATCTTCCTTGTTAGGTGTCTGTAACGACCTTAATTGCCTCTTTCAGAATTCAAATGCTTCTCTCTCGTGCAGCCTTCAATAACATCCTTATATAGCAACAAATTAGGTTTTTTGAGATATACATGGGCATGTACACGATCATATAGGTGACCATGTGTCTTTAAAAACACCTCAATTTGTGATTTTACGCAATCATAAACGCTTACGTGTGCAATATACATGGCCATATATGTCAACATACATAGGCATGTCACTTCACACGGGCAAGAACTGTGTCTTTAAAGGTCCACACGTTTATCGTGACTTGTACAGTCATTATACACGAATGTGTATCTCCAAAATTGCTCCAATTCTTTCATTTCATGCCACGATTTCACCTGAATACTTCTCCTCTTAGTCTCTGAAGGTAATTATTATCTGAAAATATATTTGAAGCTAAATAAGTACCAATAATACTATAAAACTCTTAAATAACAAGCAAAACATATTAAATATGGGTATATAAATATAGAAAAATAATTGTCTACCAAATACCTCCACACTTAAATCTTTGCTTGTCCTCAAGAAAATCATAATCCAAATCATCAAACTTAAAAACATTAATCCCTTATTAACTTCAACTTGTCTATCTACACTATAAATCATCATATCATATCAATCAAATTTACATATAATTAGATTCAAGTTACCTTAGAATCAACCTTTATAAGTTAATATCAATAACAATCACATAGATTATCTTTCTAAAATCAAAAGCATAAATTTTTACACCTTCACCAAGGATTCACTCAATATATTCAAGGTGTTTAAAGTGGAAAGTGTGAGAACTCTCAAATCAATGCATAGAAGGATTCTTAACCATAAGCTTGCAATAAAATCATATTTCCACCACTTATAATTAAAGTAGAAACAAAAACCAAAAGGTCTTGTTATAAGGTTTTAATGAGGCTTAGGTAAGGTATGATAAAGATAATAAAAGTGTGATAACATTGAAGGAAATTTACATAAACAAAATTACATGCAAATGAGTTCTTCATAATATTGGTCCTTCATACCATAATTCCATTGGTATCATAACTTTAACACTTTTTTATTATGCTCGCAACATATATGTATATATATTCGATTATTCATTACGTACCATCAATTAAGAAATATTGGACCTTTATTAAAATTCTTCAATATAATATAAGTTTAAGCAAGCAAGTAAATGTAATTCCTTCAGGGTCTAAAATTAACAGAAAGGCTTCAAGAAAAATAAGGTAAAGGATAACAATGTGGTTATAATCAATGAAAAAACTAGGTCTAAAAAATGGTTACCCCTAAAGGATAAAATATGGTAGAATAATAAACAAGAAAAGAGGCTAAACACAAGGTTGAATATAAATACTTTATCGTTTCAATGCTTTTAATTTAACAAAACTGACGGAGGTTATGTTATGTGGCTGTTCAATTGGTGTCCTTTCAAGGTGTCTAACTGCCAACAACTCCCACTCGGCCACAAAAGCCACGAGTTTCATCCTCTCTCTAAAATTCTACGTGTCATACTGAGAATGGGACGTGCGACCATTAAAGAACCAGTAGTGTTATATTAAGTCACCATCTAACTAACATAACACTTTCACATAGTCATGATACCCCAAATCATCCAAAAAACATCACCGAACGCATACACTGTCCCTTTATGCTCATAGATATATCATATGATTATACACCAAGTATAATCGCCCGGGCTGATATGGTAATGAAGGAAAGATTCTTCCTTAGACACTCTTGATAATCCATCTTAGCTTAACTGCTTTCCTAATATGCTCCGTTGGACTGTATACATCTTAGCCCTTGGAAAAACACATTAAAGTAGCAACACCAAGCCTTGACTTCATATCATAGTTCTAAGTCGAAGGGTTTCATTCAATTAGACACTAAAGTCTATGGGATCACACAGTGACAGAGAAAGGGATTTAACTGTCACTCCACAAGTAGGTCGTTATATAGCACACACAGTATGAAATGTGTGTCATAGCATAGCTCCCACTAAACTGGGACTGTCACTCTTCTATGCCATACAAATCATGAATCTAGCTTTACTGAAAAGTTAATCCGAGCCACTAGATTAACATACCTCATGCTAATCTTGACACTCAAGATTTGGCTTTAAGGCTTCAATGTGAAATCTGACTTTTTCACATTCGACTCATCAGAGTCTCATCTTAGACTTACTAAGGCGACTATTTAAATTAAAAAAAATATCATGCATACTACACAAGTATGAAGATAACACAATATTACATACACTCAATATTAATATTATGAAGTCTCATCCTACACGCTACTCAAGCATTAGGGCGATTACCTGTGTGACAAGGTTAATCAGAAGCCTGGTGACATTACAATGTGCCTTATCATGTAATTGCGTACCAATGAACATTTGAGAAAAACTTTTATTAAACAAATGCTCGTTACAATTAAAACACGTCTAATATACAACAAGATACAACTTAATGAACAAACTAAACCCTATGTAAACCTAAACTCATCACATGAGCCTTGAACAAATCTCGAGGAATAGGTTTAGTTAAGGGATCAGCTACCATCTTGTTAGTAGGTATATACTTTATGGCAATCTCTCTATTTTTTATGGCGTCTCTTACAAAATGATAACGCCTTTTGATGTGCTTGGATTTTCTATGAAACTTCGGATCTTTAGCAAACTGTATGGCAGCAGGTTTGTCACATAACATTTCAATAGGATCATTAACTCTAGGAGTAAGATTAAGAGCCTGAAGAAAACTTCTCAACCATATTGCCTCTTGAGTGGCAAGATAACAACCAACGTATTCTACTTCCATTGTTGATAATGCTATGCAGTCTTGCTTCTTGCTACACAAAGATATGGCTTCGCCTCCCAAGGTGAAGACATATCCTGAGGTTGACTTAGACTCATCTAGATTACCATCCCAATCGGCATCCGAATATTCCCTTAACCTTAAATGCCTGCCTTGATAGAAAAGGACAAAGTCTGAAGTACCACGAAGGTAGCAAAAACTTCTTTTGACTGTTTGCCAATGAGCAGGTCCTGGGTTACTTTAGTAACGACTTACTAAACTAACCGCAAAGCAAATATCAGGCCGTGTACACAACATAGCATACATTAAGCTTCCTACGGCCCTAGCATAGGAAACATTACTCATTTTTTCTTTTTCCTTATCTGTTTTAGGGCATTGACCAAGACTAAAGGTTAGACCATTTTCAACTGGAGTATCAACGGGTTTGGAATAATGCATTCGAAACCGTTCCAAGATTTTATTAATATACGCTTCTTGACTTAAACCAAGAAGCTTCTTGGGACGATTTCTAGTTTTTTCCACACCTAGGACATACCTAACTTCACCCATGTCCTTTATATCAAAGATAGAGGACAATCATTCTTTAGTGGTTTTTAGCATCTCCATATTATTGTCGGCTAGTAATATGTCATCAACATACAAAGTGAGAAACAAAATTCTACTTGTTGTTCTCTTGACATACACACAATGGTCTTCTGAAACCATGACTAAACCAAAAGAAGTAATGGCTTCATGGAATCTAAAATACCATGATCTGGAAGACTGTTTGAGACCATATATGGATCTTTTAAGACGACACACTTTGTCTTCTTGACCTTTTGATACAAA
>JAOTAY010000189.1:14987405-15013826 GCA_025629805.1 Erythroxylum baracoense
TTTTATTTATTATATTCCGGTTTTATAGCGGTTCACTACCGGTTGAACCTCTAAACCTTAAACCTTTCCTTCGACCGATTCAATGTCCGGTCCGATTTTTAAAACATTGAAATAAACAAACAACTTTACTTTGTTTTATGTTCGAGACAAAATATCTTGTTATCGTTCAATCGAATTCCCAGGCTTTCTCGCTCTAAAATATGGCACCAAAGGGAGCAGAGAAGAAACCAGCTGAGAAGAAGCCGGCGGAGGAGAAGAAGACAGTAGCAGAGAAAGGTCCGGCAGAGAAGAAGCCAAAGGCGGGCAAGAAGTTGCCCAAGGAGGGTGGCGCAGCTGCAGTAGACAAGAAAAAAAAGAGAATGAAGAAGAGCACGGAGACCTACAAGATCTACATTTTTAAGGTGTCGAAGCAGGTCCACCCTGACATCGGCATCTCAAGCAAGGCTATGGGGATTATGAACTCATTTATCAACGATATATTTGAGAAGATTGCACAGGAGTCTTCGAGGTTGGCAAGGTACAACAGGAAGCCGACTATTACATCAAGGGAAATCCAGACAGCTGTGAGGTTGGTGTTGCCTGGAGAGTTGGCTAAGCACGCCGTTTCTGAGGGGACTAAGGCGGTTACCAAGTTTACCAGCTCTTGAAATGTTGGGGTTGTGGTTATGGGCTAGGTTTTTCTTATGTTGAGTAGCGTTAATAGATGATGGTAATTTGAACTTTTTTATAAAAAAAATTGTTTCAAAAGGTTTGTAAGTGACTGATCATGATATGAAATATTCATCAAAAAATCCAATCGAATTGTGTTTTGATCTCTTAAGACAGCTTTTGGAGTTATGGAGAAATCATGTCTTGGAGCGTTTGGAAGTTGTACGGACTTTGTGATCTAGCATATCTGTTGTTAATTAGCCATGAGGTTCTCAGGTCTTTTTTCTTTTCTTTTTTGCGGCCTAATTGGAGGAAGAAAATATGAAAAAGAAGAATAAGAGCTTCTGTTATGCTTATGCATGGTCGTCCATGGCAGAAAACAAAATTTTAATAAATCTCGAATTTAATTAATTGTTTTTTCTACAATTGAAATTGTTTTATAATTTATTGAAAATAATTAACGGAAAAAAAAAGACCCGCCGTTAAAAGTAATAAAGGTATAGAGGTGAAATTTCCCCTAATAAAAGTGGGATTTGCGACTCACTGCTCGGCCGAGAAAGCCGCAGAAGAAGATGGCAAAAGCACTGGGCGGCTTCACCCTCTTTGTTAGCAGTTCTCTCTCTCTCTAAGCACACTCTACTATTTCCCTGGTTCGTTCTTTCTGTTTCGTGAGAATATGTTTTTTTTTTAAAATCCTTTTGTAGGATTATCTAGTTACTCCACAGATCAAAGTCTTAAGAAGTTATTTTCACCTTTTGGTGCAGTTAAAGAAGGTGAGCTACTATTTATTTATTTATTATTAATAGTAGATCAGTGTGAGTTTGTTTCCGAACCAAGTTATGATTGTGTTTGCAGCTAGGTTAGTTCGAGACTCGGTTACTAAAAAGCCTAAAGGCTTCGGCTTCGTCACTTTTGAGTCGGAAATTGAGGCACAACAGGCTGTCAAGGGCATGAATTGCAGGGTAGTTATCAATATCGAACACTAAACGCTATTTTCACTCTTCTTGGTTAGTGTATTGGGATTTCTTGAAGCATTCATTTTAGGTTTGATTTTCTTGGGATTAATCATTCATGTTTTGTCATTGAAACACGGTGTAGAGGTTTTTTTTTTTTTGGTCGGAAATCAGAGAAATTTCTTAGGCTTGAGTTTCCCGAGCTTCTTGTCTGATGTTTGGTTTAGTGTGAGTAATGAGATGCAACGGAACTTAGGGTATAATGGAACAGAGAGCAAGAGCCTAACGTAATGAGCATTACATACCATGGCCTAAGGGGTATTACATAGGTCAAGTCAAATACGGAAGGTAATGCATATTCCTTTATTACATTACAACATCTATCTACAACCAAACAGTAGTGGATGAGATCAAGCATCATTCATTGTACCATATCAAACACAATCCAAGATGACGTTTAGTAGGATGTGAACTAAAGAAATGGAATTGAGGATGAAGGTGATTGCTTGACTAAAAGGCATGACTTTACAAATAATGTAAGTACAAATTCTTCTGCCTAAATATCTATCAAGCTGTCCAACTATTGTAAGCTTTCTTAATTTCTTGTTTCTTACATTTGAATTTAGAACATAGTATTTCCCTTGTCCTACGGAATCCTAGTCTTTCTCTCTTATCAAAGGCAGAACTTTAATTCTCCACTGAAGGCCCTAGATAACTTTTTATTGCAATCATGTTAGAATTCATGTTAAGGGTTAATAGTTGGCTATAAGGGCAACAACTTATACGACATTGTGTTTGTATGAATCTTTTAGTTCTGTGATTGAGCTTATCATGGTTATTTGAGGTCACAGTACGTAAAATATAGATGATGGTTAGGGGTATTGATGTTTGATATCAGTTCTTGTTGACAAGCAAATTAATTATTGCATAGTTGTGATTCAATATCTTTATTGAATTAGAGGGCAAAGAGACATTACAGTTTGAATAAAGAATGCGAGAAACAGTTGATTATTTATTTATTTGCTGCCACTCTCTCATAGCTGATGATCCCTAATTTGTGACCAACTACTTCACAAAATTTGCTATCTTTAACATTGGCTGAGAGATAGATTATATTGTTTTGTACGTTGTTTTGTTCATTCTGAAAAATGTAGCAACTTTCCCTTGTGTTTTCCATTTCACTGAACAAAAGTAACAATTCTCTGTAATCTGGCCTTTTAAAAAAAAAAAAAATCTTCTAGGGTTGTATTTTTATCTTTACTTGTAAGATCAAATCTTAACCTGCTTACCAGACAAAAGTTTGCTGGTCACTGTAGCAAGGATTTATGTTGAGCACTGGATAGCTGTATCAGTTAGGCCCACTACTTTTTGTCTGCAATTATCCAAATTGAACTTTCTTTGTTTTCGGATTGTTTCCCTCTTTTCTTGCTAGGATTGGAAATCTTGAATTTTATATATCCATATCGGTGAGTCCCTCCAGTACAATTGGAATCTTTTCCCGAAATATATTTTCTTGGCTTAGAAAACCAACCCTAGCAAGAATTCGTTTTCATGAATTAATTGTAGGTAGCTGGATAACCAAACTGATACTTTTTGTACTTGACTCTTGGATATTGCTGAGTCAAGACCTTTTTGTTGATTTGAATGAGTTTTATACTTGTTTTTTAAATTTAGTATTCTGGACTGATATATAAAAATGTGGCATGTTCTAGGATTTACTATATTCTCATCTCAAAGTGAATAATTCTTTGAAATAAGTTGCTTTTGTCTCTTAGCATCGTGGCTTATAGGACATGAATCAGCCTTGTTTTTGCTGCTTGTTCCAGTTCCATTTCCTGATTGTTACATCAACTTCTTATGAATCTCATGCTCTTCATAGGGCTTTTGTCTATCTTGCTTGTCATGTGATTTTTTTTTTCCTTATCAAACTTCAAAGTGTCATGTTATAGAAGCTAAAAGATAGGGAAGTCCAGCGTATGCATTTTATGCCCTGTAAACTTCTAATGATAAGAGCAACTCGAGTTTTTATCATTAGTTTTCATTGGGTCTTGTCTTCCTCAAGCAGACAATATTTTGAGATATGAACATCAGGCCATTCATGCTATGGTGACTTAAGAATTTTGTGCAAAGTAATTCATCTATTTATAGGCCCCCACTCTTTCTATCTTGCTTCAAAGGAAGGTTTATGGCCATTGCACAGATAGTTGATGGGAGGCTAATTTTTGTTGAAGTTGCAAAAACCGCAGCCCGTGGAAACGATGCAAGCTCTTGAAGCATATCTTTTGAAGGGACCTGCTTTCGGCCGATGTTACATTTGAGTGGAGGTCATCTTTCGGACAGCATAACCTTTCTGAGGGCCAGCATTTGTACCTTTGGGCTGAGACTTTAAAAAGCAATGGTCTTATTTGCTTGTAAGTTATTTAAGTAATCACTAATGATATTCTAGCGAAGACACGCGATCCAGTGCAATACCAGTGTGAACAAATTAATCCAGTGCAACACTAGAATTCATTGCCATGAATTTCATTGAAAAATGGGAATACCATGTCTGAGTAGAAATAATACCAAATATCAATGTGAAGGAATACAGATTGGTACAAACTTGTGCAAAAAATTGTCTTTAAAGGTTTTGTTGAATACAGTTAACTACAATATCGTGTGGATAATCTTGTTCTTGTTAGAAATTTTGAATGGACGGTATAAAGGACATGGTTTGATACACAATTTTGCTTTAAAATTTTCCTATCTAAAGCTTTGTTGAACATGGTTAACTAAGTATACATATTTGTACATGAATATACATCACACTGTCTCCATTAAAGTTTTTTATTTAACATAATTAACTATATAAACAAGTGGATAGCTGTGTTCTTGTTTAAACTTTTGAAGTGACAATGAAAGGATTCGGATTACTACAGGATCGTGTTCAAAATCGTATAGAATTAAGATTTTCTTGGACACCTGTAACTTCATGTCTATGTACAAAACCATGTTTATAACTTACATTCTTGTACACGATTAAGTACAAGGTAATATGGTGACTCGTGTTCATGGGGTAGAAATTTTGAAAGAGAAATAAATCAATTAGTCGTAAAAAAATGTCAGTATGTAGGTGATTATTTTATACTTGTTCCACCACAAGTTTTTATCGAAGTTTGAATTGAATGTCCACTTTCAACGTGGAATACAAGTTTGGAGGCTTTTTTGTGTGTGTGTGTGTGTGTTCCCTTTTCCTTATTTATTAGCTATTGTTTTTGAGCTATCTAGCAAGGAAACATAGAAGAGTCTTAAGCAAAACTTTTGACCAACATTTTTCGTATAAAGCAACAATATCTACGTCATTTTTTGGTATCAAATAAGTAATTTTAGAGCTATATGTAAACCATTTCATTGCCATTTATAGGATCAAACAACCATTTCCTACCTAAAGTATTGCATTTAGAGTAAGATGCATTGCTAAGTTTTTTTTAGAGTTGCATGAAAATGCTTAAGAGATTTTGAAGTGGTAATTTTGTTGTGAGAAATGGGAAGTAGAGGTTTGGATGATTTTGTTATAAAATATATGTTAAATGTATAACATAGTTTTTTAATTAAACAAGTATTGAACTTCTTTGGTATTTATTTACAGAGAAAGTTGGTATAGTGACGAGAGAAGAAGAGTTTGAAAAGAAGAATAATATCATCCATGTTCAAGTATTGATTCATTTCGGCACACCTCTATTTAGTACGTACTATATTGTTATACGTACTTGTTGTTGAACAATTTTTAAATATAATAAAACTCTCAATATACTGCAAGTATATGGATCGTATCTTGTAGTATAAGAGAATATCGTTCCCAAGAGGATTATGCAAGAGTTAAGAATTTGAACCTAAACTTGTTTAAGGTATTCAGAAATTGATTTGAATAAAAGTAAATAACATAAATTAAAACAATTAATAGACGAAACAATTAATCAAATAACAAGTGAGCTACCAATAAAAGTTAAGGTTTCGATCAAGATTGAGTATTTAGGAACTATTTTGCCTTATTATGTTTCCTTAATCTTGTTGATTCAACTTATGTGTTTGATCCTAGATTTCTTAAGGTATTGATTACCTTTTCTCAATATCTACTCAATTAACCCTAATTGAATTTGAAAATTTCAGATTTACAATATCTCGATTCACAAAACTTTCCCTAACTTATTCAATTAGATCTAAAGCTATATATTGGATAATTAATTTCTCAAATAAGATCTCTCATCGAATAATTGTTAATTTGATAATTATGGGTCTATTAAACTACCAACTCTTGTTGTATAATCTAACACTTTTAACTCGCTCTCTCAATTTGTTATGAAGTTTAAGCATGAACAATTATCACAAACACCTAAATATGTATTGAAATCAACAATAATCAAAGTCACCAAATAATTCCATAATAAATCCCATTATGAAACTAAGAACTCCATAGACATGTTTAACATCTTAAAATTCATATTACACATTAAGGATAATGAAAGAAACAAGGAAAAAAGCATAAAAATTCTATTTTCTCTTTGATCTAGAAAGTTGGAATTCTTTGATGTTCTTCTTGATCTCTCACTTTTGATTCACTTTTAATTGTGGATGTTGCTATTTTTTGTTGTATTTCAAATTTTTATATAGTGCCTTAGGGTCTTGGGGTTGTGTCTAGGGTTTTTCAACTTTGTTTGGTTTCGAAAACATCCTCAATAAAATAGATGAAAAAATTTGAGTCTGGAAATGGTCTGTCATGTTTGTGACATAAGAGTCACGATCGTGCTCCTAATGTTATCCTCTCTGTCACAATCGTGCTCTTTGAGGCATGATATTGCTCCATGTTTCATCCTCTCTGTCATAATCATGCCCCTTGAGGCATAATTGTGACAGAGGCCAGGCAACCCACACACCTGTCACAATTGTACTCCTTATGCACGATCGTGACACCTTTCATACAACTTCCATCTTTCTTATTCTTCAATTACCTAATTTTCAACACTCATAAACAGAACAAACACCTCAAGATTTAATTAATGTTCTAAACCACAAAAACATTTAGAATATAAAAAAAATCACTCACAATAACACAATTATAAGCCTATATATACGATAATCATCTAATAAACACCTAAAAACAAACAAAAACACTTAGGAAAACATAGTATTTACTATACCTATCAACATCCTCACACTAAACTTTTGCTTTTCCTCAAGCAAAAACAAAAATACAAACACAAACAAACACAAAAGACATATAAGCATACATTCATGCAATATGCAATAATGATACAATGGCATTGAATCTTATGGAATCAATTTAACTGCAAACATCAATCATTCAAATTATGCCAACATACTAACTTATTCATTTCATGTTTAAGTTCTTGAATTAAACATACACATCAATCAAAATATTAATACCCTATTCATATACCTATGGCACTTGTAAACATGCATTTATAATTAGTGATCAATCAAAAGGGCAACTATCACTGAGTATCATTTTATGAAATTTTTTGCTCATTTTCATTTTATTTATTGAGACACCATTTTTAAATTTTCTTTAACGTTAACTTAGTCTTTTGATATGAAGGCAAACAGTTGTTGTGAATATCCCTCGATTACTCAACTAGGTCACATTTTTTTATTTATCTTGATTGGAATGTCATTCTATTCTTTTAACTTGAAGATAAACATTTTGTTGTGAATGCCCCCAATTACTCAGCTATGTCACATTCTCAACTGGCTACCAATTATAATTTTAACCCGATATTTGTTTCAAAAGGCCCGGTGGAATAGGAATTTATTTAACACACACTTTTTTTTTATCATAGTTTCTTAGCCTACCTCATTTATTTTTAATCTATACTTTCATTCTCGTGAAAGGTTACTAGTAACGCTAACCAATTCAATTGATTTATATTATAAATATATACCATAAATTTCCTAAAGTGAAGAATAGGTGTCACAATGTCTAAGAAACTTAGGAAAAAAATAGCTAGTCCCTCAACATCTACAACATAATAAAAAACAAGCGCAGTAATAAGATACCCCATGCCAAGATGACTACTTTTCTTTTTTAAAAGAAGTAGTTGTAGTAGGAAAAATATGAGGAGTTGTACAAAATTTGACATTATTGTTCTTGTACCACAGAATGAATAAGTCTTTAATAGAATATTTGTTACTTTTAAATTTATCAAAAACAGTATGATATATGAATTATGCAACAACAAAAGCTCAAGACTAAGAATGACATTATTATGGGCATTTCTAACAACAAAGTTATCCAACCCTATTAATTGCTTCCAATACCTCTTAGCATGAAAATTATCATGTTTTTCAATAATGTTCAGCCTAGGAAATCCACCAATTACTTCCATAATATCATAATTCAAATTATATGGGTGTCCCCTCAATTGAAACGAAAATTCATCAAAATTCTGCTACTTAAATTGTAGATTATTATAAAATTCAAGGGTTAATTCCTTGTACACAACTTAATCAAAATTAATAAATTTATCCCATCGAATTTTATTACTTAAAGACTCAATTTTATCTTTCAACCTTAGACTTTCTAAAATATTAAAATCAAAGTATCTAGGTGCACTAACAACTCTAGATTAAAGAGTTTGGAATCAAATACCTTCTTCTTCCTAATAAATTGAAAAAGGCACTCTAAAATTAGTGGCCCTATCACACACACCCTATCCTGACACTTGAAGTTTTCCCTTCGGTTGTGAGCGTTTGGTACTTTGTTTGATTCTTGATGCCATGACTAATTATATACTTGCAAAATCCACCAAAAATAAAAATACACCAAAAACACCCAAAAAACATGAAGAGAGAAAAGTTCAATGAAATCTTGTAAAAATAACTCTAAAGATGTGGTATTTGTGTGGAAATTACTAGATATGTGTAGGAGGAATGTTTATCTAAGTGAAAGAACAATGAAACAGGTGAAAACTCTAAGTAAGATGAAGAAAGATGTGAGAGAGATTTTGATTGGATGCTAAGTTTTAGAGAGATAAAATAGGGTTAGAAGAAGAGAAATGATGAATATAAAGTGTTAGGGTTGAAGAAGCAGGGGTAGAATAGGGTAAGGTTTAGGAGTGATTTTTCACGTGTTACTATTCACCTTATGTGTTTGATCCTAGATTTTCTAAGGTATTGATTACTCTCTCTTAAGATCTAATCAATTAACCCTAATTGAATTCAAAGTTTCCCAATTTGCAATCTTTCGATTCATGAAATTTTACTTAACTTATTCAATTAGATCTG
Organism: Erythroxylum baracoense; assembly: GCA_025629805.1. Classification (NCBI taxonomy): domain Eukaryota; kingdom Viridiplantae; phylum Streptophyta; class Magnoliopsida; order Malpighiales; family Erythroxylaceae; genus Erythroxylum; species Erythroxylum baracoense. The sequence goes on from JAOTAY010000189.1 coordinate 14,996,288, forward strand.
AAGTTGTCTATTAGATAATTAATTTCTTAAACAAGATCTCTCTTCAAATGGTTGTTTGATGTGAGGTTCTTAAACTACCAGCTCTTCTTGTACAATCTAACACTGATTACTTTTGACTCACTATCTCGTTTTGTTGTCAAGTTTAAGCAAAAACAATTATCACAAAATAATTCCAAAATAAATCCTTATATGAAATTTAGAGCTCTATAGACGTGTTGAACATCTAAGAATTCATATTACACATCAAAGACAATGAAAGAAATAAGGGAAAAAGAAGAAAAACTCTTTTTACTCCTTGATTTGGAAAGCAAAAATTCCTTGATGTTATTCTTGATCTCCCAAATTTGATTCACTTTTAATAATGGAAGCTACTATTTTTTTGTTTTTTTTTCACATTCTTCTATAGTGCCTTAGGGTCTTGGGGTCATATCTAGGGTCTTCTAGCTTTGTTCAGTTCCAAAAATAGCCCCGAACTATAAAATAGATGAAAAAATTTGTACATGGAAAGTCTCTGTGTATAATGACCCTGCTCTTGGTGTTTTCCTCTCTGTCACGATTGTGCTCCTTAAGGCATGATAGTGATGGAGGCCACACAGACCCATACATGCCTGTCATGATCATGCTTCTCATGCATGATCATGACACACTTCATGTAGCTTCCGTCTTCCTTGTTCTTCAATTACCTGATTTGTAACACTCAAAAACAAATCAAACACCTCAACATAAAATTAAGATTGAATTCATGTTGTAAACCACACAAACACTTATAATATAAACAAACACTCACAATAACATAATTTTAAGCCTATATACGATTATCATCTAATAAACACCTAAAAACAAACTAAAACACCTAGGAAAACTGATCGCGATTTTCTAATATGTGAAAGTTTTAATATTTAACTTCGATAATCCACAAGCATACGGGTTGTTTGCGTGGTACCTAAGGTGTCGATCCCATGAAGAGGGTTAATCTAATCATAAATCTAAGGCCAAAACAATTCACAATTTTCAAAATGTAACAAAACTAAGGCAGTAATTTAATTTAATCAGGCAACTCAATTCCAAAAATCAATTACAAAAATGTTAACAAAGTAGCAATTGCAACGCACACATTCAAGAATCGACCTAAAGAACTACCAATTGAGAGAAAGGGGAATTTTTACATATCTTTAACATTATCCTAATCGATTATGAATTATTGAATTATTGGTCCTAGATGATCCTAGGGTTGATTACTCTCTCTCGAGTTATAACCATTAATCTAAAATTGTAAACCCTAATTAGATTATGAAAATTGCAATCTCTTAATTAAAAATCTATCCAAAACTATAATTAGATCTGAAGTTGTCCAATAGACTATCGACAACCTATATGAGATCTCTCTTCACACAATTACCGATTTGATTAATTTCTTGTTCTTATTAAATCACCTAACTCTTGTTATCCCAATTTAATTATTTTTCATTCGATTCACCCTCTCAGTCTATTACCGAATTATGCAATCTCAAAAATCAATCACAATGAATCCAAATAACATAAAACAATCAGATTTTTATTAAATTAAGATAAAAACAACCCGAAGGTGAGTTTAGACATCCTCAACATTCACACAATCCTATCATTAACAATTATTCCAATTATATACATTAATAAAATTGAAACTACACTAGAAACAAGATCCAAATGGATGATGGAGGCAACAACGTCAGGAAACCTCCTGTTCTAAGAAGTACTTCGCGTTGGCTTCTTCTCCACGTCTCTCATCCTTCTTCTCTTTCTCAATCTCTCAATGAACTCTCTATAGGGTTTCTCAATGGTGGCTCATGCAAAAGCTCCCTTATCTCTTTTATCTTATTCTTTATATACCTTTTGTGTTCTGGGCAGCCTTAGGATTTTTTTCGGGATCCGAAAGGTCCAAAACTCTCTCGAAACTTGACTTTTTTGAGTGTCTATGTGTTTGCTCGACACAGGCACATCTGAGCCTTCTATCACGATTGTGGCATATGGGCCATGATTATGGGCAAACCAAGGAGTGGGCTGAGATTAAGCTGACCCTGCTCAATATGCTTCTACAGAATGTGCAATTTTATGGATTGGTGAACCTAACATGCACATTGTTAACTTCCTCGAGATCTGTGACACCTTCCGGTATTATCAGATGTTGGAGGATGCAGTTAGAATTAGGCTGCTTCCCTTTACACTTAGAGATAGAGTGAAGGCTTGGTATCATTCACTGAGCCTAGCTAACATCACGACATGGGACTAGCTTGTGCGTGCCTTCTTGGACAAGTACTTCTCGCTGACCAAGACAACGAAAATTATAAAGGAAATCATCAATTTCCAACAAAGTGACAAGGAGTCAATCTATGAAGCGTGGGAAAGATATAAGGACCTGCAAAGGAAGTGGCCACACTATAACCTACTTAAAAAATTCCTTTTACAGACCTTCTACAATGGAGTGAACCCACCAACAAGAGGCACAATCAATGCAACGTCAGGAGGATCCTTGATGCGAAAGACTGTTGATGAAGCGGAGGACCTGATTAAGGAAATGACGAGCAATAGTTGTTTGTGGAAAAATGAGCGAGGAAGGCAACCTGCTACTTTTATAGAGCAGAAGGGAATTGTTACGGTCAATCAAATGATGGAGATGTAAGCAAAGATCGACAACTTGACGCAACAACTAAAAAGCATGAAGGCATCCTCCTCAGCTCAGGTAAAGGTTGCATAGTTGAAGTGTGAGTTTTGTGGATAGTTAGACCATGGCACTGTGGATTGCTACCTAATGAAAGAAGACAATCAGGAGCAAGTGGACTATATGGGGGCACAATATACCACCAAGTTTTTGGTAAAGACGACCGACAGAACTGAACATAAACCAATGGGTATTATAAAGGATGTTCTAGTAAAAGTTAATAAATATACCTTTCCTATAGACTTCTACATACTGGACATTAACGAAGATATGAACACCTCAATAGTTCTTGGAAGAATGTTCTTAGCCACTGTGCGTTCAATTATTGATGTGGACAAGGGGTGAATTAACTTTGAGGATAGGAAAATAGAATTTGACCTTCAAGTTGACTACAAGAGAGTACGGATCCCCTTCACCTCCAGTGGATATCAAGTAACCCGAACCTCGAGGAGAATGGGAGGATATAGAGGATCCTAGGAATACGTTTAGGAAGAAGAGATCGCAAAAGAGAAGGCGAGGAAAAGAGAATTGCAAGGAAGGTGGGGACTGTAGCATGGTAGCTAAAGTTCAAACTTTGATATTAATGATAGCGCTATCATCGCACCATTCGTTCCGACTACCATGAGCTTAAAAGAGCTTCGAGCTACAGACGTTAAAAGAAGCGCTGTATGGGAGGCAACCCTTGGAAAAATAGTTCCGTTGTTTAATTTTGCTAGAATGTTTGAAATTATGTAGTTAGGATCAGTTTTGTTTTTAAATAAGATCGAGAAAGGAATCAGATTTCGAAATTATATGGATTATGTTCAAACATGAAAAGAGAGGCAAAAAAGGGGCCACAAAGGATTAGGAAGTGAAATTGAAACAAAAAAGTGAAAAGAATGAAGACAGAAGTTGGAGTTCGTGGACAGCTGCCCAACATGACCGTGGCCTGGGCATACGATTCGGCGTCCTGTTGGTGTAGGCCATGATCATGGCCTGCGACTATGCAGAAAGGGGGATGACACATTTCTTGAAAAGAACTATTACCATTTCTCCCTTTCAACTACCTATATATTCAGTTCTAACTTCACTTTTACTTTCACTTTCATTTTCATTTTATCTCTCTAGAATTTAAGCATCCATACACTCTTACGTCTCTCTAGAATTTTCAACCTACAATTTCTTCCAAAATTCTACCCAATCATGCCACGTGTTAAACAATCAGCCCGACGTGAACCACATGGACGACAGCAAGTTACGGGACGTGGATGAAGAAATCACGCAGCAGACTTTGGCTCGCCCTTCCCAATCTACATAGAGAAGGAAGGTACTCATTTTCGATCCCTTCGTGCTAGACAAATTGTAGTTCCTAAGTACTTTGATTTTGACTCCCTCGATAGGCTAGAATTGCTTGAGTGAGTAGAAAACCTGGTTGAGAGGATCTAGTAGGCTCAATTTTTACAATTTCAATTTCCTGTTTATGAGGAGCTTACACTGCAATTTTTCACTTCCCTAACCCACGACCCTAAGAATCTAAAAGAATTATGGTTTAGATTGGGAGGACAAGCATATGAATTAAATGTTAAAATTCCTCAATTTTTACAATTTCAATTTCCTGTTTAAGAGGAGCTTACACTGCAATTTTTCACTTCCCTAACCCACGACCCTAAAAACCTAAATGAATTATGGTTTAGATTGGGAGGACAAGCATATGAATTAAATGTTAAAATTCTATGCAAGATGTGCAGATTCCCTAAATCCTCCATTGTTGACCATTATGAAGACTTTCACCTTTCCCAATATTGGAATGAGCTTATTGGAATTGAGCAATTTCATGCAAAGAATGCTCACAACAACATTATACGGTCCCAAGAACACTTGTTGCTACACAAATTTATGTGTTAGCTGGTTTTCGATAAAACTGAAACCAAAAAATGTTCCACCAGGGAACTTTTTATGTTTTGGTGCATGGACCATAGTATTCCAGGCCGCACATCCACGCATGTGCTTAATGCCATTGTTGCGACTCCGTGTAAGAGGAGCAACAATCTAGGAATGAGGTATATAGTGTCAGCTAGCCATTGTAGAACATTTTGGTATGGAACGAAGGGGGTTAACTGTTCACCTCCCAGAATTCTTGAACCACCATCACTTATGGCGGGCTAAAATCCTTAAGTCCCATAATATGGAACTTAGGGACATCAGCCAAAAGACACATGTTCGAATTAGGGCAAGGTAGGTAAGTTCGAGCACAACGCCACCTCGGTAAGAAGAAGAGTCCAGTGACGAATTTGAGGAAAAGGAAGAAGAACACGAATGGAAGGAAGTTTTGGATACGATCTCCGCAACTAACAGGGCATTTGCAGAGAACATCAGAATGATGAAGGAGATAGCCCGGACACAACATCGCCAGAAGCCTGGACACAACATCGCCAGAGCCAGGATATTTGACAGATTCATCGGTATTAGCGTTCAATTACTGCCTCCGACACCATCATCACCTTCATCTCCATAGGATTTATGTCTAACCCAAATTTCCTTTTCCATTTAGATTTTTTTCCAAATTAGCCTTCAGTTCTAATTTTTATGTTTATTGTTTGTCTATTACTTTAGATTCTATTGTTCTTGTCTTTTATGTGTTGTGTGCTCTATGTGTTGTTCAAGTGTAGGGAGTGATTATTTGTTTTTTCTTTTGAATGGGTTTTTGAATATCGTATGATAGTTATTAAGTTGCATGTTATGAATTGTTTGAATGTGTCAATGGCTGAGATGGAGTGAAGTTTGTTTAATTTTAAACAAAGTCTAGTAGGTTGTAAATGATCATTAGCCCCAAAAATTAGTGAATTAGGAGACTTTGGATAAATATACAACTTAATTAGGATTTAGTGTAAATTTAGCACCCTATAGGTTGTCACATTCATTCATAATTCGAAGTCTTTCTACTTTAGTTGCTTAACTAGTATTTTTTTTCATAGAGATGGGTAGCTTAAACAATAAGGTAGGTAATAGAAAACATTTTTTAGTTAAATAAATCACTATTCCGCTGCCCTCTGGGTTATGAATAGAGCTAGTAGCCAGTTGAAAACGTGATATAGGTGAGTAACTGGATCGATATGCATCACAAATGTGTGCCTTTATGTCAAAAGGCTATAATGACGTTCCCACCAAGCTGTTTAATAAAAACATGACTTAGTTAAGTAACCGGATCGACATTCATTACCAATGTTTACCTCCGTGTAAAAAGACTAAGTTTATGTTCACTAAAAAAAATTTCTTAATAAAAACCTACCGAACTTGTAGTAAGCTTGACTTTTCATGAAAATATACTTAGGAACAGGTATAGAGTTTAAAGACCAAAGAATTATTAATGTGCGTGTATAATGTAAAAGGGTAAATAAATTAACACTTAGATCTCGATTAAATTGTATTTTTAGTTCAAAGCCCCTAGACATAGATTTTGCTTGTTAATGATTAGATATAACTTGTATGATGGTGTTTAAGATTAAATTTATTTCATAAAGTCAAATCCATTGTCTCATTATTGCATTATGTGTTGTGTGTTTGTTGTTTAGTTTGCTTAAGGACAAGCAAACGTTTAAGTATGGGGATGTTGATAGTTGTGATTTGTATTGTGTTTTAGGGTTTAATTTGTTAAGTATTTAATGTTAATTTGAGTGTTTAGTGTGTATTTAGGTTTCAATTGTGTTAATTTATGTATTTAATTGTTTTTATGGATTAGTATGAGTTTTTGAGCTTAAATGTCATATTTTTTAGGTACCTTGATGGGTTTGTTAGTATTTCACAGTAAACAGCGAAGAACGAAGAAGTTTTAAAGAGTTTTGGGCCAAAAACATGGCCCACGATCGTGAGCTGAAGAGACCCTGGCTACGATCGTGCACTTTGGGCAACGTTAATGACAGAGCTACGTGTCAGGCCACAATCGTGCACTTTGGGCCACGATCATGATAGAAAGGTTTAGGCGCTAGACATGATTGTGGCAGGCAGGGCCACAATCATGGCTTGCATCAGGCTGATACAAAAACTCGAGTTTGAGTGATTTTTTAGATCGCTTCGACCCCAAATTAAACCTAGGGCTTCCAAGATATAAAAGGAACATTACAAGACAGAAGGAGCAGTCTTAGAGAGAGCCTTTCACTTCAGGAAATTCAAAACCCTGGAGAGCTATTGAGTGATTTGAGGAAGGAGACGAAGGAAGAGAGACACGAAGACAAAGCTTAACGAGAAGTACTTCTTGGAACAGGTGGTTTCCCATGGTCGCTGCCTCCATGAGTCCGTTTTGACAGTATTTTTATTTTAATTTCATTGATGTATGAAATTAGTATAGTTATTATGAATAGTGTTATTGAATGTTGATTGTTGTCTAAACTCATCTTTGGGATTTTGATTTTTGAGACTTATAAAATTTGATTTATTTTGTTGTGATTGAGTTATTTTGTGATTCAATATCTATTCTTAATAATTCAGCAACAAACTGAGAGGGTGAGCCAAGTGAATACCATCAATTTGGGCTAACAAGAGTTAGGTAAATTGTTAGATAATAATTGAATCAAACCGGTGAAATTATGTAATGAGAGATTGAACATAGGTTCCTGGTAGGTTAATAGACAATTTAGAAATAATTTAGGTTTTGGTCAATTATGAATCGAGAGATCACAATTCCATAATTTAAATTAGGGATTATTAATTAGGAAGGATTGTAACTCTAGAGAGAGCAATCCGCCCTAGGATCGTCTAGACCTGGTAACTTGATAATTGCATAATTGATTAGATTTTCACATTAAAACCCCCTTTCTCTCAAATGATAGTTTCTAGGTTGACTTTGGACTGGGTTGGGTGATTCGTTATTTTGTTTATCTTTTCGAAATTTAATTCTCGTAATTGATTGTTTGATTGATTAATTTTCTGCATTTATTGTTTATTTTAGATCATTTCAATTTAGTTCCATCTTAGATTTTAGGATTAGATTACCCCTCCTTGTGGGATCTATACCTTAGATACTACACGAACGATGATATTATTAAGGTTAAAATAGTAAAACTTTGCATATGTAAACCTCCGATCATTCGATTCTTTGATTCAGTCTCAAACTACACCCTAATTAAATGCATTTCATTAAACTGTTTTCCTTTTACCTCTCCTTAAACTATTAGTCGTAGGTTAATGATACAATGTATTAACCTGAGTTTTTCCTTAGGTCATGTTTAATTAAGATACGATTGTTAATTAAACCTAACTACCAAATAACCTAAGATACAATCTCTAGATTCAATTGTTGTTATTCTAATGATTATGAACCATTAGTCGCTACAAATGAATCTTAATTATAACAATTACGGATTATATTGAAATTCTAGCTATAGGTTCATACACAAACAACCGAACTATATGATAATACGATCATTCATACATATATAAAACCCAAATCCTTATGCATAGGATGACACATTCAATTCATAAAGAGAGAAAGAAATAAAAAATACAAGGAAGGAATGCAAATTCATTCTCTCTCGAAGCTTCCAAAGCTTTTTCTAGCTAAAAACAAGAAAACTTTCATAAAAACCCTCACCATCATATGTCTCAGTTTATATTAAAAACCTAAGTGATGTGGCTTTCTCATGCCCATGAGTTATCTCTCACGGGTGTGAGAAAGCCTCATGGGTTTGACATTGGCTGTCACACCCGTAAGAGGCTTCTCATGATTATAAGAAGCCTTGTTTATGTAAGTAGGCTGTAAATCCTTTTCCAGCCTTCTTCACGTCATATATAATATGTATTTTTTATATTTAAAAGTGGAATGGCAGTTGGTGTGTGTGTGGTGTCTCATTGACATGCATGCTTTATTTACTTCAAGTGTAGCTATCCACCAAGATGTTCTTTTCTTATTTTAGAAGCCGATATCTTTGTTTTATATCCAAGATTTGTCATGTTTTATCCAGCCCCCAAATTCCTCTTGCCAACCTTTCCATATTGCATGATTGTGAAATTTTCTTGATGGTTATGAGATATATTCTTCATGATCTTGTTATTTTCTTGTCTTTACTTGCTCCAATCTTTCTCATTCATGCTTCATGAAGACAAGTGGATACGGATCTTTAGAAAATGTCCCAAATATAGTACTCTCGACTCATTTTAACTCCTTTGCTTTTAAATTGTGCCTAAAACCACAAATGAGTTAAAGTGAGTATCTTAAACAATTTCATGTCATTAATCACTAAGTGTTATGTAATAATTATACAATCAATTAAGCACTTGTCAATTTCCCCCACACTAGCTTTTGGTCGTCCTTGGGCAAAACATCAAAATTAAGCTCATAGAACTAAAAACATTCACTCATTTCCCATATTTTCCAAGAATACATAATTATAAACAAAGATGAATGACTTTCAAAAACATAGCAAGAACTTAACATTCCAAGTTTTACTCAAGATCAATCAACATTCAATACCTTTAAAAATTGAGCAATCTAGTGGTAGGCTTGGAAAATGTGATTAACTAAAATATATCCATAGGTACACTCAAATACCATTAATGGCCGTGTCATTCCACAACTTTGCAAATCATTTCATTTCTCCACCACTAAGGTTCACATGCAAAATCATGAATTAAAGGACTTTTTAGGTTGTAATATGGGCAAAGGTAAGGTGAAATGCATTTGGGTAAAGTGGCATGAAAGAAATCAAAGCTAGTGAAGAAAAAAGTAACACTCCATGCAACATCACATAAAAAATAACATTCATTCAAAACTGGGTACCATCAATTACGATGAATGCAAAAACTATGTTTCACAAGTTTTCATATAACAAATCACATTAAGCATATACCAATCCGAATGGATCACTTATAAAGATTGATGATATTATGATAACAATAAATTGAAACTACAAACCTTTAAAATAACATCTACGTTATATCCAACATACTCAAATGACCCATTCATTACAACTTTAGGAGGATGCATTAATTATGAATAACTTTGCGACATATATGCACTTCCTCGTTGATACTTTTATTTAAACATATATATATCCATTTTTTTTGCTTTTCCCCTCTTTTTTTCCGTTTTCTTTTTCTTTTGTTTTTTATATAAAATTAAAAGAAACTAAATTAAAATGGGGATTTCAATGTTAAGACATAAAATAACATCCCGATCATTATAACTAACCCATACATATGGACACCCCTACACTTATACTTGTGTACATCCACAAACTCAACAATCAACAAATGTTCCATTAGCTTTAAGGCTTAGGAAAGACATTTGGTTAGGTTTAAAGCATGTAATGTGGTTAGTACATAAAGAAAAGACAAATAAAGTTTAAAGGGGCTTATCAAAAGGAAAATCATATAATGGGTAGGCTATTTGGCTAATGTAGTTGATCGAGTGTAACTATGCAACATAATCTACTCATTTTACGCTTGTAGTTAAAAAGCGTATATCGATCCCACAAGGATTAATGCCCAGACACCACTTAATTCAAAAAAAACTTTGTTTAAGAAACAAAATTGTTTAATGCAAATAATCTGCAAAATTAAATTAAAATCAAAAGATTAATAATGAACGTTGAATAATACTAAAATGCAGAAAAATAGGAACTCAAGAATCTAAAAACTAGAGATTACTTTTTTCCCTATTTTGTCTCCCTCCTATTTTATTAATCGAATTATGTCTCACCTAAGATTTCCGAATATATTAACTACCCTCCCTTAAGGTGTAATTAATTGTCCCTAATCAAATTAAATGGAATTAATTGAACGATCTCTCAACCTACCAAATGACTCCTCCAGTTTAACTAGTTATTAAACTATCCTACGGGTGATCAATTGAATTCGTTGAGATCTCTCTTCTAACTAATCAATTGAGATGATGATTGTATGTCTATAGGTTGCCAACTCTCATTGTACAATCCTACACAAATAATCTTACTCACTCTCTCGATTTGTTGTAAGATAATAAATAAAATCAACAATCATTAAAGACATTTTCAATCAATTGAATAAAATAGGAGTTTTAACAAAATAGTTCAAAAGCAAGCCCTAAAACTAAATCAGCCAATCATGGTCTCCATAACAGCATCAACACACAAATAATCCATCTTACAAAGATTAGAAGAAAGAAAAACACAAAAAAATAAACAAAAGAAACTTCTTCTGTTCTTTTGCCAAAATCTGGAATTTTAGATGTTGATGTGCTATTTTCCCCAATCTTAATGATAATCCTTGAATTCAATCCTTCCTCAAAGATAAAAACATGTGTTCTTCACTTAAGGATGGTGTTTCTATAGAAGGGTTTCGTCTCCCCTTAATGATGGGGGCTTAATTCTCTTTTAATAATCCAAAACCTAAGTTTAATGAAGCCCCGTATAATGACTCAAATTATAATTCCCACGATTGTGGGAATTGGCATAATTCCCACGATTATGGGAATTTGCAACAGATAATTTCCTCTTGTCTTCTCCTCTTTGATCTCTAGCTCAATCTCCAAATTGCTTAATCTTCCTTCCTACATAAAAATAATAATCAATTCTTACCTTAAATTAATAGCAAACATAAAAGAACAACAATGGAAATCAAACTAAATGAAAACATAAAAAATGAATCCTAAACTATAACAATAATCAACAATTATGCAAGAAAACATATGCCAATTACTTAGAAAAACATAGACTAATGAAAAACTATCAGTAGTTTAAAAAAACAAAGAATGCCTCATCATTTTCATATTAATGCATTTGATAAAAATGTGGTCTTACATAGAAAATCTAAGCAAAGTTAGGATGTGCATGTCATGAAAGTCACACATAAACAAAAGAAAATGAGACTGATATGGCTGAGTTAGTCTATAAAGGCTTAAAATCTCACTATCTTTGTCTACCACTAGTCACTACTCTTCTAAAGATAATGCACATTGACCAATCACAAGGGCAAAAGTACATGCTAAAGTTGCCATGAAATTCTTCAATCAACTCATTGCCATGAAATTCTCCAATCAACTCATTCTCTAATCATGACTATATAGTCCTAGAAGTAAAAGAAAAATGAGAAAATGTTTATTTGTTTGTTTTATTCTCTCTCTCTCTTTTTGACTAGGACTACTTAGATAGAGTTGCAAGGAGTTACAGATGGTTGATGGTGATTGTACTCTCGTATCATCCTATAAAATTAAAGGAGTTTGAGTTCTAATTCACCTATATGACATTTCTGCATAAGATCCTAGTCTATTCATTATATGTAAGGATGGAGAGTATGAGACTTGTTACTAAGAGGGATTATTTTTTGCTTTATTGCACACGCCAGAGGTAAAGGACATATGTCAACATACTTTTTATATAGCTAGTTGAAGGATACTTTACTAGGGCCAACTTTAGGATCATCAGTGGAGGCTCAACGATTTTATACTTGATGTGTAGGATAGGAGTGCTTTTGGAGGATATGGATCTCATCGTGGTAGCTACTCCTACGCTCATTGTAACACCAAATTTTCTGATCCCTTTTTACATTGGTCTATACTTGGATATACTATTTTATATTGATATATACATGGTTGTATATGAGTTCAAAAATGTATTAGCATCCTTTCGGTATTTATGCCTGTGATATATAATGTTAGATTCCCATATCGATTGGAGAGGGGAACGAAGTAGGCCTTATAAACCTATGGAAACCTCTCCCTCATAGACGCATTTTTTAAAGGATGGAAAGAGAAAACCATGAGGACTTGGCTGGGCTAAGGCCCAAAGCGGATAATATCTGTGAACGGGTGGTCCAGACTGTTCTAAAGTGTCACCAAAAGAAACTGAAAAGGGAACTAAGGTAAATTCTCAATCTCGTATAATTAAAAATTTTACTAATACTTTACCTCCTTTTCCTATCAGGTTTGCTAAATCGAAGAAAGAGGAGCAAGATAAGGAGATTTTACAACTGTTTAAAAAGGAACATACCTCTAATTGATTCCATAAAGTAAGTTCCTCAATATGCCAAATTTCTCAAAAAATTATGCACATCTAAAAGGAAACTGAGAGGAGAAGAGAAAGTGAGTGTGGGGAAAAACATGTTTGTAATCATTCAAAGAAAAGTTCCCCTAAAGTGTAAGGATCCAAGTAAGTTTACAATTTCCTATAAAATAGGTGATACTAGATTTGAAAAAAGCAATGTTAGATCTAGAAGCTTTAATTAATTTCATGCCATAATCCATTTACACTTCGTTGAATTTGGGATCTTTGAAAGAAACGCTTGTTATAATTCAACTGGTTGATTGATCTAACGCTTATCCTGAAGGGGATGTAGAGGATGATTTAGTACGGGTTAACGAATTTGTTTTCCCAGCTGACTTTTTTGTGTTGAGCAACTACTTACTCTTTAAGATAAGATACCATGGTATAATGATATTGTGAACTATTTAGTGAACCATGAAATACCTAATGATTTGAATATAGTTAAACAGGACAAAATAAGGAGCGATTCAAAATATTATATTTGGGATGATCCTCAATTGTGGAAGTGTTATTCTAACCAAGTGATTAGGAGACGTATGCCTAAACATGAATGTGAATCTATTTTGAAATTTTGCCATACATATGCTTGTGTTGGTCATTTTGGGCCTAATAGAACTTGTAGGAAAATTTCCTGAATGTGGTTTTTTATTGGCCAAATATATTTTAAGATTCCTATATGTTCTTCAAAGCATGTGAACAATGTCAAAAACAAGGTAATTTAACCCATAGAGATCAAATGCCTTTGTCACCAATCATTATATGCGAAATTTTTTATATATGGGGCATCGATTTTATGGGACCATTTCCATTCTCTTTTGATTTTCTTTACATTTTGTTGACTGTGTATTATGCTTCTAAATGGATGGAAGCTAAAGCTACCAAGACTGATGATTTTAAAGTTGTAGAATTTGTCAAGTCTAACATTTTTGCAAGGTAACACCATAAACATTGATTAACGCTAGGGGTACTCATTTTTGCAATTGAGTGGTGCAAAATCTTTTGAAAAATTACCATTTTACTCATAACTTGTCCACGACCTACAATCCATAGACAAACGGGCAAGCATAAGTGTCAAATAGAGAAATCAAGTCAATCCTTAAGAAGATGATGAGCCTAAATCGTAAAGATTGGAGTCAACGACTTGATGATGCTTTTTAGGCATAAAGAACTGCATACAAGACACCGATTGACATGTCATATTTCAGTGGAGAATAAACACAAATCTTTTTTGGCAATTAAGAAATGCAATACAAAGATGGACGTGGTGGGTGAAGATAAAAAATTGAAACTGCAAGAATTGGAAGAGCTTAGGTTTGATTCTTGTGAGAATGCATAAATTTGCAAGGAAAAGATGAAGCAATTTTATGCTAAGATGATTGTTAGGAGAAATTTTGTTATTGGAAAAAATTTTCTTCTCTATCATTCACAACTTAATCTTTTCCCAAGTAAATTACGTGCCCGTTGGATTACACCTTTTGTTGTTACTAATGTGTTTTCACACAGTGCAGTTAAAATTGAAAGCTTATAGACGAACAAGAAATTCAAGGTCAATGGTCATTGGTTGAAACCCTTTTATGAAGGATTCCAAGTGGAGGATAAGTGATAGGGTTAGAAAGCCCTCCTTATAAAGATTGAGCAACATAGAGTCAAGCCAACGACTATAAACAAAGGCGCTACTTGGGAGGCAACCTAAAGGAAGTTGATTTCTGTTTATTTACGTTTTCGTATTCACTATTTTTTTATTAAATGCTCCATTTCTTGCATTTGATGTTACATTAGAGAAAATGTAAGTTTTAAGTGTGGGAGCTAGGGATCTTAGTTTTATGCATGTTTTTTAGCTTAATTGTTTCTCGTGCGACTTTTTAGGTATTTGACATTTTCTCTTTTTCTATTGCTTTTAAGACTATATAGTTATAATTAGAGTGTGAATTGACTAGAAAAACCTATGGAAACTTTAGCATTTACTTTTGCTCTTATGATTGGTTAATATGCATTATTTTTAGAAGAGTAGTAACTAGTGGTAGATAAAAGTTAGTGAGATTTTGAGCCTTATTAGACTGACACTTCCATATTGGTCTCATTATCTTTTGTTTATATGCAACCTTCATGACATGTACGTCCTGACTTTGCCTTGAATTTTTGTTTGGGACAACTTTTTTATCACATGTATGAACATGAAAATGATTAGGCATTCTTTGTTTTTACAAGTTATGTTATCCAAATAGCCTACCCTTTAATATAAGTTTTCCTTTATTAAGCCCCTTTGAGCTTTATTAACCTTTCTTTTTATGCTAACCACATTACATACTTTAAACATAACCAAATTTCCTACCCAAGCCTTGAAGTTACTAGAGCATTTGTTGATTGTTGATGATTGTGGATTTACGAAGTATAAGTGTGGGGGTGTGCATATTTATGGGATGGTCATTATTGTTAGGATGCCATTTTACATTTTATTGATGAAATTCCCATGTCAATGTAGCTTCTTTCAATTTTTATTACAAAAAAAAGGAAAGAAAAAAATAAAAATGTTTAAATAAAAGTATCGAGCAAGAAATACATTTGTTTTAAAAAAGTTGTTAATTATTGGTTTCTCCTCCTAAAGTTGTATTCAATGGGTGATTTGAATATGTTGCATATAAGGTAGATATTGTTTTGGAAAAATTACTCTTTATAGTTTCAATGCATTGTTAGTAATGATTTTTACAAGTGATTCCTTCTAATTTGTTATGCTTTATGTGGTTTATAGTATGAGAGCTTGAACTTGAGTTGTAAAATATAGTTATTGCATTCATCATATCTGATGGTACCTAGTTTTGAATGAATGTTAGCTTGTGCACTTGATGTTTCATTGAGTATTACTTTTGTTGATGGCTTTTATGCTACATTACCCAAAATAAATCTCACCTTACCCTTTCCCACATTACATCCTTAGAAAAGTCCTTTGATTCATGATTATGCATGTGAATCTTAGTGGTGGAGAAATTAAATGAAATGTAAGGTTGTGGAATGTTATGATCATGAATAGTATTTGAGTGTACCTATGGATCTATCTTATTTAAACACATTTTGTCCAAATCTACCTCTAGATTGCTCGGTTTCTAAGAACGATGAATGTTGATTGATCATGGGTAGAAGCTTTGAATGTTGAGTTCTTACTATGGTTTTTGAAAGTTATTCATCTTTTCTTATGATTATGTATTCTTGGGAAATATGGAAAGTGAGAAACTTTTTTTGGTTTGTGACTTTGGCTTTGACGATTTGCCTGAGGATGGTCAAAAGCTAAGTGTGGGGGAACTTGATATGTGTTTAATTGTTGATACATTTAATCATTGACACTTAATGATTAATGCTTTAAAATGCTTAAGACACTCACTTTAGTTTATAGTTGATCTTAGGTACAATTTGGAAGTATAATAGCTAAAGTAAGTTGAAAGCATACTCATTGAGCCATCTTCTTGAGATTCACACTTAACTAGCTTATTGGAGCAAGAAAGAGAAGGGGTTAAAATAAAAAGGAGGCAAGAAAATACGAAAAGAAATGAAAGATGCAAAGTCATGGCTATGGGAGCTAGTCATACCCATGACAAAATTGTCATGGCCGTGAGACCTATGTCATACCCATGACAAAATTGTCATGGCCATGACACATGCTCCTATAACCTAGTTTTTTGCTATAAAAGCATTAAGTTGTGACGGTAAAAGGAGTCTTGAAAAATAGACACGATTTTCTTCATTCCTTCTTCAGTTTTTAACGTTTCCAGAGGTAATTCATGGCTCTTTCTTTAAGATTGATGGAGAAGATGGAGGGTTAACCTTCCCAACATTAGTTCAGAGGTGAAGTTGATGCTAAGGAGCACATTTAGGCATATCGTCTTTGTCAATTGTTTTTCCCATCTTTTCCCATTGTTTATTTTATCTTTTGTTTGTTGATTGGGTATTATGTAATAATGATCTTGATGCTCTATTGAATTGCTTTTCATGAGAACCTATTGCTAGAACCTTGAACATGACATGTAATAGTCGTCTTTAAATTCGTTTGTGGCAACTAATGGTATTATATCATAAGGGATAACATAACCTAGGTTAAATGATCCGAGCATGTGTGATTATTACTTAGATTGGTTTGTTTTTCTCACTTATAAGGTGATTGTTCAGTTAAACTTAGAGAGCTTATTCGAGGTTATCCAATAGTTTGGATTAATTAATGATCTCTTCTTGATTAACTATGACCTTAGGAAAAGATGGGATTAATAGAGCTTGTTGTTAATTTATGATCAATAGCCTAAAAAAAGGTGGGAATATGATAATGTAATGACGTATGTGAAATTGTGCATAGGCCAAGATTAAACCGAAAAACTAGATTTCAAACCATTCATCAAGTTTATCACTTTGTTGTTGTTTAATTTGAGTTGCTTTTATACATTCAATCTTTCTTTGTTTTCTAATTTGCATTGAACCAAACCCCTATGTTTTACATATATGGATAATTTAGAAATGTAATTAAATTTAATCTTTAGGGGATCAACCTAAACTTGCCACTGTTATAATTGTAAGTTTATTTATTTTGTGTATCATTATGACACGTTACTAGAGCTAAACTATAGAAAAACTTATTAATCATTAAAACTTAATGACAAACCCTTGGATTATGGTAGGAGGTTTTAACTGTGTATTACTCCCTTTTGAAGCTCAAGGTGAATATTTTAATGAAGATTAGGATTCCATTGAAGTGTTATATGTAACACCCCACTCCCGCTGAACCCGAACCTGATATCGACAGTGATACCCGAGTCCGTGCCCCGCGAGGGTGACGTGTCACATCACTTAACACTTTAAAAACTCGGTA
>JAOTAY010000189.1:15067051-15101631 GCA_025629805.1 Erythroxylum baracoense
GGAATTATAGTGAGGAATTGAGTTTGATAAGGTAAATTTTAATGTGAAAGAGGAGATGCTACTACCTACTATTGCTAATGGCATAATTTGTTTCCTACATCATGCTAATTTTTACCATCATTTTATAAATGATTTTTCAAAAGTTGATAAACCTTTAACTAACCTACTTCTTAAGGATGTAAATTTCTATTTTTATTAAGAATGCATCGATGCTTTTTGTAGGTTAAAGAAGGTAGCTCCAATTATGAAACTCCCTGATTAGTACCTTCCTTTTGAGGTTATGTAAAATAAGAGTAGATTTGGGGTAAAGGAAGGATATAAAGATAAATGCTATCTACTATGTAAGTTAAATGATAGCTGTGATTTGCATGATGTTTTAGGGTTCAATTTGTTAGGTATTTAATGTTGATTTGAGTGTTTAGTGTGTATTTATGTTTTAATTGTGTTAGTTTATATGTTTAAGTGTTTTTATAGGTTAGTATGAATCTTAAATGTTATATTTTTGAGGTACCTTGATGTGTTTGTTAGTGTTTCAGGGTAAATGGTGAAGAATGGAGAAGTTTCAAAGAGTTTCAGGCCAAAAACATGGCGACGATCGTGACAGAAAGAAGCGAATTGATAGGACCCAGGCCACAATCGTGGCCTGCGTTGAGTTAACACAAAAACATGAGTTTCGTAATACTTTTCAGACTATTTTGACCCCAAATCAACCCTAAGGTTTCCAAAGTATAAATACAACATTAAGGGACAGATGAAGCAGTTTGGGAAGAGCTTTTTGCATCAGCCAAATTTCGAAACCTAGAGAGTTTATCGAGAGATTGACGAAGGAGATGAAGGAAGAGAGACATGGAGAAGAAGCTTGACATGAAGTACTTCCCAAAATAGGAGATTTCCTACTGTCGCTGCCTCCGCTATTCCGTTCTTGACCTATTTTCCAGTTATTTCAATTTTATTGATGTATAAAATTGAGATAGTTGTTGAGAATAGATTGTGTTGAATGTTGAGTTTTTGTCTATACTCACCTTTGGGATTTTTGTCTTTGATATTAATGAAATTCAATTTATAGTGTTTTTATTGAATTATTTGTGATTCAATTTTTGTTCGTAATAATTCTATAACAAACTGAGAGGGTGAACTGAGTGAATATCATCAAATTAGGCTAACGAGAGTTACGTAGTTTTGATAGATAAAGAATTGAATCAAACTGTTAAATTTGTGTAGTGAGAGATCGTGCATAGGTTTTTGGTAGTTTTTAGGCAATTTCAGAACTAATCTAAGTTTTGGGTCAATTATGAATCGAGAGATCACAATTCCATAATTTGAATTAGGTATTATAAATTAGGGTTAAAGATTATAACTCGAGAGAGAATAATCTACTCTAGGACCGTCCAAACTCAGTAATTCAATAATTGTATAATTAATTAGATTTTCGTTAAGGTCAGATAAAACCCCCTTTCTCTCAATTGGTAGTTCCTAGATTGATTTTCGATTGGGTTGTGCAAACTGTATCCTGTTTATATTTTTGAATTTTAATTCTCGTAATTGATTGTTTGATTGATTAATTTTTTGCATTAGTTGTTTATTTTTAAATTGTTACGATTTAGTTGAGCTTTAGAGTTTAGGATTATATTAACTCTCCTCGTGGGATCGATACCTTAGGTACTACATGAATGACCTGTGCATTTGCAAAAATATCGAGGTTAAAAATATTAAAACTTTTTCATAGCATAACCCCCCGATCATCAAACATTAGATGAAGCTAAACTAAATTATGAGACCATCAAGACTAAGCTATTAGTAGTGGTGTTTGTTATTAATACATTCAGGTCATACTTGATGGGGTCAAAGATTACTATCTATGCATATGAGTCCACCATTAAGTGCCTTTTAAACACGAAGGAAGCTAAGTCAATATTGCTTAGATGGGTCCTTCTTCAAGAGTTACATTTAGAGATCAATGATAAGAAGGGAACTAAAAATTTGATGGCTAACCATCTTTCTAAATTACAGCAAAATTTGGATGAGAATGGAGAAGATGTGATATATATAAAAGAATCCTTCTCAAATGATCAATTATTCACCATCTCAAAGTTGTGAACTTCCTTGTATGTAGAATTTTACCTCCTAATTTAAGCTACCAATAAAAGAAGAAGTTCTTCTTGGGTATCAAAAATTATTATTAAAATGAGTCCTTTTTATTCAAATGGTGTACTGAATTTTTTTTTAAAAGGTGTGTTCAGAGTATAATCTTTCATTACAATACTTTATCAAAGTGGTGGTCATACTAATTCTTCAAAAATAGTTAACAAGATTCTCTATGCAAGCTTTTATTAGCCTACCCTCTTTAAGGATGTTCACAGGTAAGTGAAAATGTTAAAGAATTAAGAATATGTTGATGAGAAATGGTATGCCTCAAATATTATCTTAAAGGTTGAGATATTTGATGTTTAGGGAATAGACTTCATACACATTTTTCCATCTTCATATGGAAAGGAGTATATTCTTGGTGCATTATGTATCCAAATGGGAGGAAATAGTGATATCGCAACTAATGATGCTAAGCTAGTAGCAAGGCTCTTCAAGAAAGTGGTTTTCCTGAGTTTTGGAATTCATTAGAATAAGGGATGGTGGCTCAAATTTCACTGAATGCCAATTTGAAGCTCTTTTAAGGAAATATGGGGTGAGTTATAAGGTTTCCATAGCATACTTTCCTAAAATTAGCAGACAAGTTAAAGTTTTGACTTAGAAAGTTAAGAGTATCCCTAAGAAGATGGTTACTAGATTAAAGAAACACTATGCAATAAAGCTAGCCGAAGAATTATGGGCATATCATATAAATTAAAGACTCCTATTGGCATGTCACCATTCAAGCAAATTTAGGGGAAATCCTATTGCCTTCTAATTGAATTAAAACATAGAGCTTATTGGTTGGTCAAGGCCTTAACTTTGATTTAAAGGTCATTGGTGAAAGGATATTACTCTAAATGTATAGGCTTGATGAGCTAAGGTTAGATGCCTATGAGAATGCCAAGATTTATATGTAGAGGACTAAACACTTATAGGATAAAAAACACTTTTCATAAAAAATTTCACAAGGGAGATAAGGTATTTCTGTTTAACTCTCAATTATTTCCAAGTAAGTTAAAGTTGAGGTAGTTTGGTCCGTTCTAAGTGTGTAAGGTTTTTTTTTTGTATAGAATAGTGGAATTTTGGAGCAAGAGACCTTTCAAGGTGAATGCAAAGCAATTAAAGCTATATATAGTAGGAGTCCCAATCAAGCAAGGAATTGCATATGTCCTTTTTAATACTTCCTTACATTCTGAGAGCAATACAAGGGGTCGAGTTTATGACCATAAATGAACGCATGTTGGGAGGCAACCTAATGTTTATTTCCTTTTCATGCTTTAAACTTGACTGTTTTTAATTTTTTTACTAATAATCTATTATTTTGCTTATTTTTGATATCACGTTTTGGAACCAATCTTGTTGAATCTTCATCAACTTCTCTTAGAAAAGTGTTTGGAGTTAGTGCATTTTTATTTTGCAGGTTTTCAAGTCAATATCATAGGAAGACATCTTGTATCTCACCCCATGTTTACTTGTACTTAATTTTATTAGAGAAGCTAAAAACACCAGTTTAGAACCGTCCCCATGTAAAGATCATGTTCTACGATACTTATTGCACGCCCCCCATATTAGACACTATGTTCATTTGTAAAGAGAGCTAAAAAGAAACAGAATGCACCACTTTGGATAAAGAAAATATACACCTCGTGAGGTCTTGTGTCCTACTAACACCATGATATGCTACACTTAGTGTCGACTTGTAACTTACTTTTTGGAAATTGAAAGTTCTATTAATTTCCAAAAGGAACATCAAGTCTAAAATGTTCTTTAGTAGGAATGAACTAGATTTCGAAATAAATCTTACACAAAAAGGATGAGTTCCTCAAGTTACTTTTCCACTTAACAAAGGACCTTTTCATTGATGTTCCTTATAAGATAAAATTGAATAGTAGCTAAGTAACCCTCCTTGAAACTTGTAATTTAGGGAGATGGTGCAAAGTTCCATGTGATTGCTATAGTCGAGCTTGCTATATTAATGAGGCCTATGATAATGATAATTTGATTGATCCACTTAATAGTTTCATCCAGCCATTCCTTTATACCCCTACTATTAGCCTGAAATATCCTTTGATTCCTATATAAATTGATTAAGTAAATGGTGTTATTGAAAATTAGAACTTACTACCACATGTTCTCTTATTGCAGTAAAAAGTAATCCATTAGATGATCCAGTGCCAATTAGTCAAGGGACATAAGAAATTGTTTAAATGTTGAATGTTGGTGTAGAGTCCTTGAAAAGCCTAACATTTGAAGGATATATGCTATACATTCTTTGATTCTTAGTTACAAAAGCAATAAAGGGGGTTAGTCTACTGATTAACCTAGATAGCTTATCCTTGAATGTTAACCAAAGGATAAAGGAGGATTTAGGAAGTCTACAGCTATCCCAAACCAACTTATGCCAATGCACCTTAGGATGATGATCCTTTAAGATGAAGAAATAAGAACTATTTATATACTTCTTAAAGGTATTAGTTAGCTAGATAATAACGCATGTCAAGTGCACGACAAAATTTACCTAACTCTACACATTAAAAATTTGTAGTTATGGTAAGTCAGGATCGTATCCACAGGAAATGTTTAATTAATTTCGTAATGAAAATAATCAATGAAAAGGAAATAAAAAGGGGGGTTTTGAGTTGATGCAATAGAGAAAAAAAATAAAAATTAAACTAATGCGAGCAATTTATCAAAAATAGTTAAAGGTGGGAAAAGTGTCAAATATGTGTAAAACCCAGTTTTCTGATCAATCTCGGCCTACACACGATTAAGCACATCTTATTATTGTAATGCTTTCACACTTCTCCTAGGACCATTGATCGTGGACTAACAACACATTATGCTAATCCCAAATTTTCCTTAAGTAGTTTTTAATTAAGAGATGCTCATTAATTAAACCTAACTATTGAATAACCTAGAACATGCTCTCTAGATTTAAATGAGCAGCTATTATAAAGTGGAAAAGGGATCAATATAGGGAGTAACCTCACAAGCTCGAGTTATCTTACCTAAGTTACGTTTGCTCTAATAATTCAAGGTCATTAGTGGTTACTAATGAATCTCAAACACAAGTATGGATTATGTTCAAGATTCTAACAATGAGTTCATAATAAAACAAACTAATGAATGTATTAAGATCATCTTTACAATACCCAAATCATTCAACATATAACAATAATAACAATCCTTAAAGGGAGATTTAACATATAACAAAGATGAGATAAGCTTAATTGTGACTCAGGCATTGATATCACCTTCGAACCAGTGTCGGGAAGCCTAGAAGTAGCTTTTGTTGACTCTATTTCTTTCTCCTGAAACGAAAAAACGAAGAATAAATGAAGAACAAAATGTTTCCGCTATTAACATATTGTATTTATAATAAAAACTAGGTTTTTGGGTAAGCTGGCAAGAAGTCATGTCAATGACTTATAGTGTCATAGACATGACTAGCTCCATGGGAGATTCACGGATGTGAGCCATACAATCATATGTCAAGGGCATGAGTGATGTCTCATGGATATGCAAGACTCCTGCATGGCCGTGAGTCTCCATTAATTCTCTATACTTAATGTTTGCCACATATACTCTTCCTCTTATCCATTTTCTTGTCTCCTCTTGCTCTGATCTTTCTTCTTCTTGTTTTATAAAGATAAGTGAGTGTGAATATCATGAAGATGGTTCAAAGAGTGTGGGTTCAACTCACTTTAGCCATTATGCTTCCAAATTATACTAAACTAAAATAAGTGTTTTAAGCATTTAAAGTATTAATCGCTAAGTGTCAAGGATTAAATGTATCGACAATTAAGCGCATATCAAGTTCCCCCACACTTAGCTTTTGACTGTCCTCAGGAAAATCATCAAAATCAAAGTGATAAACCAAAAAATTTACTCATTTTCCATATTTCCCAATAATAGATATTTATAAGCAAAGATGAATAACTTTCAAAAACCATAGTAAGAATTCATCATTCAATGCTTCTACTTATGATTAATCAACATTCATTACCCTTATAAACTGAGCAATCTAGAGGTAGACTTAGATAAAATGTGTTTAAATAAGATATATCTATAGGTACACTTAAACACCATTCATAATCATGCATTCCATAACTTTGCATATCATTTCATTTCTCTACCACGAAGAGTCACATGCATAATCATGAATCAAGGGAATTTTCTAAGATTGTAATGTAAGCAAGGGTAAGCTGAGATGTATTAAGGTAATTCTAAGATTATAATGTAGGCAAGGGTAAGCTGAGGTGTATTTGGGTAATGTAACATAAAAGCCATCAAGCTAGTGAAGCAAAAGTAACACTCAATGAAACTTCAAGCAGACATGTTAATGTTCATTCAAAACTATATGCCATCAGCTATGATGAATGCAACAACTATGTTTCATAACTCAAATTCAGGCTCTCATACTGTAAACCATATGAAGCATATCTAAATAGAAGGAATCACTCGTAAAAAAATCATTGATAAAAATACATTGAAACTATACGGAGTAATCCTTCCAAAACAATAGCTACCTCATATGCAACATATTAAATTCACCCATTCAATACAACTTTAAGAGGGGAAACCAATAATTAACATCTTTTCCAAAAAAAAAAAGGTATTTCCTCCTTGATACTTCTATTCAAAAAATTTTCTTTTTGCTTTTTCTATCTTTTATTTATTAAAATTTAAAGAACAGGGGAATTTTATTGATAAGACATAAAATGGCATCCCAACAATTATAACCATCCCACACATATGCACTAACTGACACTTATACTTTTGTACATCCACAATTATCAACAATTAACAAATGCTTCACTAGCTTTAAGGCTTGGGTAGGACATTTGGTTCAGTTTAAAGCATGTAATATAGTTAGGATAGAAAGAAAGGCTAATAAAAAAGCTCAAAAGGGCCTAACAAAGGAAGATTTATATCAATGGGTAGGCTATTTGGCTAATGTAGCTTGCAAAAACAAAGAATGTTATCATTTTCATGTTCACGCATGTGATAAAAATGTGGTCTTAAATAGAAAATTAAAGCAAAGTCAGGATGTACATGTCATGAAGGTCACACATAAACAAAAGACAATGAGACTAATATGGATTTGTCAGTCTATAAGGCTCAAAATCTCACTGGTTTTTGTGTACCACTAGTTACTACTCTTCTAAAGATAATACATATTGACCAATCACAAGAGCAAAAATACATGCTAAAGTTACCATGGATTTTTCTAGTCAATTCACATTCTAATTATGAATATATAGTCTTAAAGCAATAGAAAAAGAGAAAATGTTTAATTTTGTTTGTTTAATTTTGAAGACGCCTAAAAAGCCACATAAGCAACAATTAAGCTTAAAAATATACATAAAAACTAAGAACCCCACCCCCACACTTAAAACATACATTGTCCCCAATGTAATATCAAATGTAAGAAATGGAGAATTTAACGAAAATAGTAAATACGAAAATGTAAATAAAAAGAAATCAACTTCCTTTGGTTTGCTCCCAAGTAGCCCCTTTGTTTACTATCATTGGCTCGACTCCATATTGCTCTCATTAAGTGATGTCATTCCCATCTTCAATCATTAACACTTCTATATCCTCCATTTGGAAGCCTTTATAATATGATTTCAAGCGATGACCATTCACTTTGAATGTCTTGTCAATTTTCAAACTTTGTATCTCTATTGCACCAAAAGGAAAGACATAAATACCAACAAATGGGCTAACCCAATAGGAACATAACTTACCTAGGAATAATTTAAGCTTGAAGCTATAGAGTAGCACTTTTTAACCCACCATGAAGCTCTTCCTTAAAATCATCTTGTCATGGAAGGCCTTTGTCTTTTCCTTATATATCATTGCGTTCTAATAGGAGTCATTTTGCATCTCTTCTAACTCTTATAGTTGCAACTTCTTATGCACACCTGCATCATCCAAATTCATGTTGAATCTTTTTATAACCCAATCCGCCTTATGTTACAATTCCACTGGATTGTGACATAGATTCCCAAACACCAGTTTATACGGTGACATCCTGATTGGTATTTTATAAGCCATCCTGTAAGCCCATAGTGCGTCTTCCAGCCTCACACTTAAACCTTTTCTATTGGGTTGAACTGTTTTCTTCAGGATTGATTTAATTTCTCGATTTGACACTTAAGCTTATTCATTGTTTTCGGGATGGTAAGAAGTGGAAACATTATGCATGATGTGATATTTCTTGAATAATGTTTCTATCACCCTGTTGTAAAAATGGGTTCCCCTATCGCTGATGATTGCCTTTGGCATCATGAACCTAGAAAAGATGTTAGCTTTAAGAAAATCTGCAACCACTTTGGCATCATTAGTTCTGGTGGCTTTAGCTTCCACCTATTTGGAAACATAATCAACTACAAGCAATATATAATTAAAACCAAAAGATGGAGGAAAAGGTCCCATAAAGTTAACACCCCAAACATAAAAAATTTCATAGGAAAGAATAAGAGTTTGTGGCATTTGATCCTTACCAGACAAGTTACCTAACCATTGGCACTTGTCACATGACTTGCAGAAGATGTATACATCCTTGAGTAATAAGGGCTAGTAGAAACCACCCTCCAAAACTTTTTAGGTCGTCCTCTTTACTCCAAAATGTCCTTCACATACATACAAATGGCAAAAGGCTAAGATCAAAGATGTTTCACTCTAAGGTGCACACCTCCTTATGAGTTGATCTGAACAATGCCTCTATAGATACGGATCATCCTAAACATAATACTTTGCTTCATTCTTCAACTTATCCCTTTGAGTTGTTGACAAACCAACAGTTAATTTATTAGTAACTAAGAAATTTTCAATATCCATATACCATGGTAGTGTCAACTCGGTAGAAAACAGTTGTTCATTTGCAAATGTTTCTCGTAAAGGGATCTCATCTTCTTCTTTTATCAAGCGATTGAGGTGATTGACAACTAATTTTTTCCCCTTCTTATTTCTTATCTCTAAGTCAAATTCCTAAAGGAGGAGAATCCATCTGATCAGCCTCAATTTTGCTTCTTTCGTCGTAGGTAAGTATTGTAAAGCTACATGATTAGAATAAACAGTCACTTTAACACTACGACCCAAATTTTTCTGAATCAAAAACCACAAATAAAAGTTCTTTTTGAGTTATCAAATAATTCAATTAAGCTAGATTAAGATTCTTCGAAGCATAATAGAAGGCATGCAAAGCCTTGCCCACTCTCTGTCCTAGAACTGCTCCCATTGCATAATTGCTTACATCACATATGATCTCAAAAGGGAGTCTCCAATCTGGTGGTTAAATCACTGGTAGGGATGTCAACAACTCTTTAAGTTTGTTAAAGGTTTCTTTACACTTATCATTGAACTCAAAGGAGACATCCTATTGCAATAGCTTATATAACGGTGTAGCTATCTTTGAAAAATCCTTGATGAATCTACTATAAAAACTTGCATGAACAAGAAAAGAACACACTTTCTGCACATTTAAGGGGTAAGGTAAAGAAGAAATAAGACCAATATAATAATTATAGATTACATTAAATATTCTAGCAATAAGTTTGTAGTAAAACAATCCAATGAATGTAATAAAATCGTCTTTTTTCAATACCCAATAGGTTCATACACAAATAATCAAATAATAACGAGAATATGATTATCCATACACAGAACCCAAATCTATACGCATCGGATAACACAATCAATCTCTAAAGAGAGAAAGAAAATAACAAATACAAAGAGAAATACATTTAACCCAAGTTGTCGACGTCGATGTCACCTCCAAACCTGCATCAGGAAAGTTACCCCTCTATAGGTCTCTCAAGATTGAGACCTTGCTCCCAAAACTAATGCTTCAATCCCCACAAATATGTCCTAGCCAAAGATTCTTCTTTTCTGTGCCCACTACTGTTATTCTCCACCCTTATATTAAAAACCCAATACTTAAAACCCTCTTCTTATGTCTCCCTTACGTCTACGTTTTCTTTCCTAAGGTCTACATTTCTTTTATTTCCAAACGACAACGTTTTGGCATAGACTGCTGCTCCTTATTGCTACATTGCATTTTAGTCCATATGGTGCTGTGTGTTTTGACTGTGGATTGCTGCATTTTCTGCTTTCCTCACTTGGTTTATGGGTCATTTTATGCATGCTTCTGCTCCTTTTGCACATCATTTTTCTTGCTTCTTGCAGTGTGTCTATTATGTTATTCGCTATAATTTTGCTTCTCTTCCAACAGCTAGCTTATGCATTGCCATATTGATCATCTACTGCGCAACACACACACGTTACTTGCTTTCCACATACTGCATGCTACATGATTTGGCTTCAATTTTTGCTGCCATAGTTGTCCATCATCCTGCCATTACTCATTTAAATTCACGTTAAAACATGCATGGCATACACATATTTTCTACTTCTCTATTTTTCCAGCTATATGCCATTAGCAACTTTAATTCTTCTTCTTTGTGTTTTCATTTTTCTTGTCTTCTCTTGCTCTAATTTTCTTCTTCTTACTCTATGAAGACAAGTGAATGTTAATCTTCAGAACATAGCCTAAATATCATGCTTTCGACTCACTTTAACTTTTTTACTTCTAACTTGTGCCTAAAATCACGTATGAGTCAAAGTGAGTATCTTGAGTAATTTTATGTCATTAATCACTAAGTGTTAAGGAATAATTTCATAATTAATTAAGCACTTATCAATTTCCACCATACTTAGCTTTTGGTTGTCCTTGGGCTAAACATCAAAATTAAGCTTGTAGACCCGAAATATTTAGTCAATTCCTATATTTTCCAAGCTACATAATTATAAACAAAGATGAATGACTTCCAAAAATCATAGCAAGAAATCAACATTCCAAGCTTTTACTCATGATCAATCAGCATTCAATACCTTTAAAAACTGAGCAATCTAATGGTAGACTTGAAAAATGTGTTTTCTAAAATATATCCATAGGTACACTCAACACCATTCATGATTATGTCATTCCACAACTTTGCATATCATTTCATTTCTCCACCACTAAGGTTCATATGCAAAATCATGGATCAAAGGACTTTCAAGGTTGTAATGTGGGCAAAGGTAAGGTGAGATGTATTTGGGTCAAGTAGTATTAAAGCCATTAAAGTTAGTGAAACATAGCAACACTCAATGTGCCATCAAGTGCACAAGTTAACATTCATACAAAACTAAGCACTATCAGCTATGACGAATGCAACAACTATATTTCACCACTCAATTCAAGCTCTCATACCATAAATTACATGAAGCATAACCAACTATAAGGAATCACTCATACAATTGATGATAATACATTGAAACCACAAAGAGTGAACTTTCCAAGCTAACATCCACCTCATATCTAACATACTCAAATAACACATTCAATACAACTTTAGGACGAAAGACTAATCATAAACAACTTTTCAACACATATGCACTTCCTCTTTGATACATTTATTTAAATGTATACATTTTTTCTTTTTCTTTTTCTTTTTCTTTTCTTTTTGCTTTGTTTCTTTTCCTTTCTCTTTTTCTTTTGCTTTCTCTCTCTTTTTTTATAAACATTAAAAGAAACTACATCAGCATAGGAATTTCAATGATAAGACATAAAATAACATCCCAATATTATAACCAAAAAACATATATATACACCCCCACATTTATACTTTTGTACATCCACAAACTCAACAATCACAAATGCTCCACTAGCTTTATGGCTTAGGTAGGACATTTGGTTAAGTTTAAAGGCATGTAATGTGGTTAATACAACAAGAAAATATATAAAGCTTAAAGGGGATTACCAAAAGGATAATCATATAATGGGTAGGCTATTTGACTAATGTAGTTAATGAAACAAAGATTGCCTAATTATTTCCATGTTAATGCATGTGATAAAAATGTGATCTCGAATAAAAGTTCAAGGAAAAATCAGGACGTACATGTCATGAAGGTCACACATTATCAAAAGACAATGAGACTGATATGGATGTGTCAGTCTGTTAAGGTTCAAAATCTCACTGGCTTTGTCTACCAGTAGTCACTACTCTTCTAAAGATAATGCATATAGACAATCACAAGATTAAAGTACACGCCAAAGTTGCTATGAAATTATCTAGTCAATTTACACTTTAATTACGATTATATAATCCTAGGAGCAACAGAAAATGAGAAATTGTTTGTTTTTTTGTTTATTCTCTCTCATTTTGATTGAAACTTAAAAACAGCAAGAAACACACCAATATTAAAAAGCACATGCATAAAAAGAAATTCATTTAAAGAAAAGAAATTTACTTCCCTTGGGTTGCCTCCTAAGAAGCGTCTTTTTTTCGAGTCTCTGGCTCAACTCCATATTTTCCTCTCGTGAAAAAATTGTGATCTTTAGGTGTTACAGTTAGCGCCACTTCCATACGAGGCTGTTTCGGATAGGGCCTTAGTTGATCATCATTCTCATGTAGTGTCCTTCCTATCCTTATACTTTCGATCTGTACTGAGTCCATACTTTCTTGAAAGATCTCAAATGTCTCTTCACTTTTTTCTTCTCTGTTTTATTCCTTTAACCTATTAGGTAAAGGTAAAGAGTCAGTCTCAACAATAATTATGAACTAAGTTTTTACCTTCGAGATAAAAAGATGTATCTTTTTCTGTTTCGGGCTCCTCCACAACTTCTTCCACACAAATGATTCCTTGAGTAGTCAACTCTAGATTCTCAAGCTCCTCATCACTTCGTAAGGTCTCTGCACTAATGTCTATAGGGTATACCTTAGGTTGAAATGGTTGCTCCTCTTGTTTTATGATTCCAAATGAGTGATATCTCCCTATCGAGGCAATGCATCTTGCTGTAACCATTTCAAATCTTGCTGAAATTGCAAAGTGTTAGCAGTGACATCACCAACTTATTCTTCCAAGGCTGTACCTGAGTTTTGTTGGCTCTACCAATCTTAGAAACTAGACCAAAATTGGCTTTTATCTTGTTGGAATTGTTGGATAACCTTTTGGATCTGCTGTATACACTCTTGAAATTGTTGCATACCCTGCTGAAATTGGAGATTGTTAGCATTATATGTCTTGATATAGTTGTCTAGAGGTGTACCTGAGTTGTAGTAAGAAACTTCTAGTCTATACGAGAATTGGTTTGCATCCTGCACATTATCAAAGACGTAATTTTGATGGTTATCCCATCTATAACTAAAGTTAGGTTGATTAGTCCAACCTTGGTTATAGGATTAAGAATAAGAATTATAAATGAAATTACTTCTGTCCATATCAAATATTTTTTCACAAACATGAAACAAAAAGTGAAAAGATTATGAAATAAATGCAAAATAAACTAATTACGAATAAATATATACAAAACACCAATTAAAATCACAAACAAAAACTAAACACCCTACTCCTAGGCAATGACGACAAAATTGACAGCACGTCATTATGTTAGTTAAAATAAAAACTAAAATACTACTATAAGTCTAGGTCGATCCCACAGAGAGTATGTGTAAAGTTGTTGAAATGAAATTAATCAGTGTTTAGGTTTAGGGGGATTTTGCTTTTAGAAATAAGAAAATAAAATAAAACTAAAATAACTAACAAAAGCAATTTAAAGAAAACATGTAAAAAATGATAAAGGTGGGAAATTTAGTAAAGACATGATTCTTTGGTTCAATCATCGGCCTACACGCTAATTAAACATATTTCATTGAATTGTTTTTCTCAAACTTCTCCTAGCAACTATTAATCGCGGGTTAATAATTAACCCGAGTTTTCCCTTAACTACTGTTTAATCAAGATACGGTCATTTAACTAGTGTTTAATCAAGATACGGTTGTTAATTAAACCTAACCACCTAATAGCCAAGGATATGATCTCTAGATTCATTTGGGTAGTAGCATTACAAATTAGGAAAATCGATTAATCAAGACAACAATCATACACAATGTGTCATTTAACCTTGGTTATGTTATCTTTAATGATTACGAATCGCTAGTCGCTACAAATGAATTTTAACATAACAATGATGTATTACATTGAATATTCTAGTAATGGGTTTATAATAAAACGATCTAATGAATACATTAAAATCATCTTTTCATAATACCCAATGGGTTCATACACAAATAATCAAACGATAATTAGAATACGATTATCCATACACAAAACCCAAATCCATACGCATCAGATAACACAATAAATTTTTAAAGAGAAAAAGAAAATAGCTAATACAAAGAGAAATACACTTAACTCGAGTCGTCGATGTCGATTGTACCTCCAAACTAGCATTTGGAAAGCTACCCTTAATAGATCTCTCAAGATTGAGAGCTTGCTCCCAAAAATAATGCTTCAGCACCCACAAATATGTCCCAGCTGAAGGTTCCTCTCCTTTGTTCTATGCACTAGTCCTCATGTCTCCACTATGTCTGCTTTGTCTTTCCTAAGGTCTGCGTTTCTTTCATGGCTAAATGATTGAGTTTTGCTATGTTACATTTTGGTCTTTAGGGTGCTGTGTGTTTTTGGTTGTAAACCACTACATTTTACTGCTTTCGTCACTTGGTTTGTGTGTCATTTTATTCATACTTCTGCTCCTCTTTCTTGTCGTTTTGTTTGCTTTTGCTATGCATCTTCTTCATGATTCACTGTCGTTTTGCTTCTCTTCCAGCTGCTGGCTTATGTAATGCCGTATTGGTCATCTGCTGCATAAAACACGTTACTTGCTTTCCACATGCTACATGCTACGTGATTTAGCTTCAATTTTTACTGCCATAGTAGTACATCATCCTGCCATTACTCATTTAAATTCACGTTAAAACATGCACGGCATGCATAGATTTTCTACTTCTCTATTTTTCCAACTATATGCCATGAGCAAACTTTAATTCTTTTTCTTTGTGTTTTCATTTTTCTTATCTTCTCTTGCTCTAATTTTCTTCTTCTTACTCCATGAAGACAAGTGAATATTAATCTTTAGAAAATATCCCAAATATCTGCTTTCAACTTACTTTAACTTCTTTACTTTCGAATTGTGCCTAAAATCACATGTAAGTCAAAGTGAGTATCTTGAGCAATTTTATATCATTAATTGATAAGCGTTATAGAATAATTTCATAATCAATTAAGCACTTATCAATCAATGTAGGTAGTAACCTCACAAGCTCGGTTATCTTACCTAAGTTACATTATTCCTAATGATTCAAGGATTTAGTGGCTACTAATGAATCTCAAACACAATAAGTATAGATTATGTTCAGGATTCTAGCAATGGGTTCGTAATAAAAGAATCCAATAAATGCATTAAGATCATCTTTACAATACCCAAATCATTCAACGTAGAACAAAAATAACAATCCTTAATGAGAGATTCAACATATAACAAAGATGAGATAAGCTTAACTGTGACTTGGGCGTTGATGTCACCTTCGAACTGGTGTTAGGAAGCCTAGCCTTCCATCTTCTCCAAGAATCTCTAAAAATTAGCTTCTGTTGCCTCTATTTCTTTCTCCTAAAACTTAGAAACGAAGAATAAATTAAGAACGAAACACCATTAACATAATGTATTTATAGTAAAAACTAGGTCTTTGGGTGAGATGGCAAGAAGTCACGCTTGTGATTAGCTCTATAGGAGGCTCACGGCTGTAAGACATGGTTGCATGGGCATGAAATGGGTGTCATACCCATGAAATCATGTGTCACAGGCATGAGTGATGTCTCACGGCCATACACATTAATCCTCCATGCTTAATGTTATCTTACGGACATGCACATTAATCCTCTATACTTAATATTTACGACATATACTCTTCTTTTTACACATTTTCTTATCTCCTCTTGCTCTAATCCTTCTTATTCTTGTTCCATGAAGACAAGTTAGTGTGAATATCAAGAAGATGGCTTAAAGAGTGTGCTTTTAACTCACTTTAGCCATTATACTTCCAAATTGTACCTAAAATCTAATATGAACAAAAGTGAATGTTTTAAAGTATTAATCACTAAGTGTCAAGGATTAAATGTATCGATGATTAAGCACATATCACTAGATTATCCTATGCTCCTCACACGGCATTAGTATGATTCTTACAATGTTTTCCCTTATCAGTTTTGAATTTGTTAGTTCAAGCCAAATTATCTTTGAATTCCTTAACCTTTGCTTTTGTATAGATAAGGTGCCTCATCCACTGGAGTTCTAGAATCAACTCATGCAGGCCAAACTCATTCAGGTTGTCATACCAAAAAAAGGATTGCACTCCATTCCTAATTTTGGACTTTATCTTTCCTCTTACATTCTATTTAAGCTTCAGTATTTACACCAATGTCTAGGAGGAGTTGGAGAGGGGGACTTGTCCTAAAAGCTTTGTGATAGATGTAGGTTGTATGATATTTTAATAGGCATTTTAGTATGTTTTTAGTTGTTAATTAATTGATTAATCCATATTTGGGTTTAAAATTGTGTTAGTTTGTTAGATATTTGTGTTTTGAATGTTATGTAGGTTAGAGCATGCTATTGAGTTTTAATTTGTGTATTTGAGGTACCATGATCTATTTGTCAGTGTTTGAGGGTAAATATTGAAGAATAGAGGAGATTCAGAGGAAGTTCGGTGCAAGGATGATAGGTCACAATCATGGCCCCATCTGCTATGATCATGGCAGAGAGCAAAATTAAGTGCTATGATTGTGGCCTGCTTAATAGCAGACACGAACTAACTTCTAAAACATGACTTTTAGAGGGATATTTTGAACTTTTAGGCCCTGGTAAACCCTAATGTTTGCCCTAAATGGAAAAGATATAAAAATAAAAGAATGAAGACCTAAAGGGGAGCTCCATTTCTACCAGTTTAAGAAAGATCCAAGGAGAGAGGAAGAAGAAGAGAGAAGGAGGAGTAAGTAAGAAAGGGAAGAAGGGTTGCAGTGCTGCTATCTTCCTAATCTATTTTGACCCTTCCAAGTTGCATTTCATTTCATCTTTATAATTCTTTTTTTTTTGAATGTATGAGATGGATTTGGGTTTGATGATGGTGGCTTAAAATTCTTTAGGGAATTGTTCTTGAATTAATGTTAATATGATTTCTTTTGATGTTAATACATTGAGTATTGTGGTTATTTCTTGTATTTTCAAATCGAGAGAGTGAGCCAATAGTAAAAAGATTAAATTGGGTAATAAGAGTTAAACAATCTAATAGATCATGCAAATAATCAAATCGGTAATTTATACGAAGAGAGATCTCGTGTCATGACCCGATAGTCTATTAGAGAGCTTACGATCTAATTAGAAGTGTAGGTTTTTTGTTAATTGAGAGATTACAAATTCCATAATTCAATTAGGGGTTATGATTTAGGGTTTAATGATTATAACTCGAGATAAATCCCCTTTCGAAAGTCTAAGATCGATACTGTATTAACTCAAAAGTAATCTTGTTAGCATTTAATGATAGGATAAATCCCCTTTCCTATAATCGACTAGTCTTCCTTATGTGATTTCCATTGTTAACTTGGTGGTGCCCAATTTGATTCCTTATGTGTTAATTTTACATTTTAATTTCAATTAATCCATATTCACGAATTTACTTTTCTGTTTAGTTTTTATTTTCTTTTTAATAATCCTTTTAAGCCTTTGATAACTTAGAATTAGACTACAACTTTAATACTACAAGTTTACAACCCGTAAACTTGCAGATATTAGGTGTTTTATTAGAAGTAAAACTAGCTCAACACTTCCCCCTTTTAGGAAATACATATATATCCGTTTAACTCAAAGGACTTCTATATCTGTAAATATTCTCCAAACCCTTTTTGTCAGTAGCACTCTATTAATTATTTTGGCTAGTATGCTTATCCCCCTCATATTTAGGTTTACAAGCTTCTTGCCATTTAACTTAAGCTCCATAACAATTCTTAACATTAATCATCCATACAAAATTCTTAATCAACCTCTCCACCTACTTAATGAGGTTGTTTGGAAGGAGAAATTGTGACATACAAAGACTTATAGGTTATTTAGGACATAAATTATGAGCTAGAGTCTTCTTGTGAAGGATAACCATTTTTTCTTCTAATTGTTTACCTTCACATGGATAGCGTGGATCCTTTACCTTGAGGCTAGTGAGAGAGATAAACATATTAGTTTGTATTTTAAAGCTTACAAATAAGATGATGTGGCTCTTGGAGAAGTTAGTAGCTAGACTAGAGATAAGATTAAAGACAATGAGTGACTTTAATAAGACCCTCATAGAGAATTCATCAGCTCCACTCAAGAACATTAAGTCATCTGCGAAGGAGAGACTTATAATTTTCATCTCTTTACACTTATAATGATAGAGAAAACCACCTTGCCTTTGAACAATATAGACCATGGTTCTATTTAAGAATTCCAAGCATAAGGTAAACAAATAAGGGGAAAGAGGATCACCTTGTCAAGCTCCTTTTTACTTTTTTAATATTCTAGTCTCCCCATTGTATAGTATACTAAAAGAGGTGGTTTAACATATTGTTAGATCTAAATCCTAAATTTGGTGGGAAAACAAAGCATCCAATATGTGTTAATGAATAGCTAATTAATTAAGTCCAATGTCTTTAAAAAATCTATCTTAATAGCATATCATTTAGGGCCCTTATTTTTGAGATAGGAATTCAAAAATCTTAAGCCAACATGATTTATCTCCTATGTTCTTGCCTTTAATAAAAGCTCTTTGTAAGGGGATAACAATTAGGCCAAGCACATGCTTAAGCATGTTGGTAGCAATCTTAGAATTTTTTTTCTAAATTAGATCACAACAAGATATAGGCCTGTAGTCACCAATTTTCCCTAGATTTATACTTTAAGGATAAGTGAAATGAATGTTTTATTAAGTTATTTAAATATGAACCCTTTATAGAAGAATTTTGACACACATTCAATCATCAGGTACGTAACTAGTCTTTAGGCTTTTTAGAAGAAAAACATACTAAAGCCATATAGTTCTTGAGCTTTATACGGGTTCATAGAGAATATGACGTTTCTACATCCTTAGGAGAATAAGTGTAGTAAATTATTTCAAATTTTCCCTAAGCATAGGGGATTAATATAAGTTTGGAGAACTTGCATAGAAGAAGGAGTATAGTAGTAGCTCCAAAGGAATTATGAAAAAAATTTTAAAAAGCTATTTAGTATGTCCTGTTGTTCCCTAATAAAATCTATATTGACTCCTTTGAGAGAGTAAATTTTGTTTAAATTCCTTCTGGGAATGATGGCATTATGGAAGTATTTGGTTTTAAGATCTCCTTCTTCTAACCACAACACTATAGACTTCTACTTTAATAACGAATAATGATTGTTAAAAGCTAGGTTATTGGATTACTATTTATAATCCAATAACCTAAGTTCATAATCTTGTTCAATCTCTAGCAAAAGTAGAATTTGAAAATGTAACATCCTTACTCATCGACAAACTGATCCTTCAGTGAATCTAATTTCTAGTTTTTGAATGTCCAGTGATGTATGAGGGGATAAGTTGGGCACTTACCTATAAAAAAGCTAGTTGGTGTTGTAGACCATCTGAGAGCTACTGCCTACGATGTTTCCAAAGGGGAGGCCACTATTTTGCCCTTCTCTATGGGATGAAGAGGGATTAAATTGAGCTCCAGGTTAGGTATAGATTTACCCACAATTTGTTTCCAGATAACTCTATTAAGGGATGATTCTTTGCCTCGACCAAGGGGACTAGGAGTTTTGGGATGGTTAGTAGAAAACTCCTTTGGAAGGAGACACGAAATGAGGATATTAGAGGCAAAAAAAAGTTGCCTTGAGTGTTTGTTAGGGATAAAGATGAAGAAAAAGGATTAGGTAGGGAGCTTAAAGGATTTGAGGGAGATAGCAAGGGTGGAAACTCAGTTAAGGGTAAAAAGTCAGATAGGAGGGGATATTAGTGTTCCATACTAAAATCAATAAAGAACTAATATGGTTTATTAGTTGGGAAACTATTTAGTAATATAATTACTAAAAGAGGTAAGACAACACTAAACAAAGAAGTAGCAATGCCAATGAGGGAAGGTAGGGAAGGATAATGGAAGAGGGTAGAGAGGTGGCTTCAAGGTCTCCAAGTCATAATTAGTTAAGGGACTCAATCAATAAGGGATTAGGAGTGGTAGAGCTGACTTATAAATTTTCACAAAGCGAAGTAGAATAAGTCTTGAACATGAGAGTAACACAAAACCATTTGATCCTCATGTTCCATAACACTAAAAATGTATACTAAACACACCCAACAACCCACCCTCATGTTTATTAGGTTAAATTCTCAAATTTATTCTTTATATAACATGAAAAGAACATGGTAATATAGACCTATGTTTAGGTGTCAAATAGAAACATAATACATACATTTTGAAAACAAGGCATACATAGCACCTTGTTTGGACTGTGTTCAGCAACACAACCCCGTATGTAGACCATGTGCTCCCAACCACCAAAATTAAAATTTATAAATCCTTAGCATGACCCTTATATAGTCATGTGTCCTCTCTATGATTTTCATATAAAACTTATGTTTCGTTTTCCTATTTTATTTCACTAAACATGGCCTTATGTCTATACTGGTGTCTAGCTCATATTACATCATCACTGTCTTATGAAATTCTCATGATTGCCCTTGTTTAGTGACACGCCTCTGTGTTAAGCCCATGTTAATCCCATATATGCAAGAACATGCTTCTTACATATCGCTTTCATCCTATGATCCCTCATTTGCACTACCCCCTCCTTTAATTTTCTCTTAAATTAAGTCTTCTCTAGAGGTTTTTTTAATAGATTTTTCACTTATCTAAGCCCCTTTTTCATCATTTTACAACCCAAAACCATCTTTTTAGAGGATAAGGCATTTTCACCAAGAAATCTACCTCCTAAGTGTTTGGTTTTGATCTTGCATCAAAAATAGAAAACAGCAGTGGAAATATAAAAAAACCTAAAAAGTCAAGAACTTTCATGCGTTATTAGATTTAACTTTAACAAAATACGAACTTAAGATGTGTACCTTAAAATCTCCTTTGTTCTTCGTTGTCTTAACCTCTTTGGGTTGTCGTAAACCACAACAACCAAAGGAGGACGTCTCTAATGATATCCATGTGAAGAGCGAAGCCTGAAACCTCTTGGGAAGAATGACTAGAACACACACAAACTACTAGCTTTGTGATGTATATGACTAGAACACACACAAAGTGCTAGCTTTGTGATGTATTCTTTGAGAGCGTGTTTATAGAGAGTGAGAGAAGATGATGAACATTTCACCAAAAAACTCTTGTTTTCACACAACACTTACATGAAAATTGATGTTTCTTACACCCTTTGGCCTGCTTTAAGCCCTAAAATCAATGGAGAATTATTTGGAATTAAGTGGCTTTTAATCCAATTTAATTTAGCATGAAACTTCCACCCCTTCTTTAAAGGGTAATTTTGTCATCCTGCTTATTAAAGGGTAATTTTGTCAGCTTGTTGATTAAAGGGTAATTTTGTCATCTTACCTAATAAGCAAGATTCACATGTGTCATATGGTTCACAATCAAATGACCTTAAACTACTACACTTGTGTGGCTTAGTTATACATCTCTCATATCTTGGATCCCCATCTAAAACCATTCTAATGATTTTTCGCATCTTCAATGCATGTGACCCATTAGGCTTCCGGTTATGTTGGCCACTTGAATTAACACTTAATTCAAGCAAGTCATGAGTAGTATCTAGCAACACATCTTAACCCCCAATTGACTGAAAAGTCAGTGGTTTGACTACGACCCTTCTATAGACAATGTTCCTGTGCAATTCAACCTTTCACCATCTATACCCCACTTGGCTCAGAGTATGGTTAAAGTGTTAACTCCCACTAGACTGACTACGTCACATCTAGCAAAGGTGATGTTAGTTCTTGTCTCCTAGGATCATTACTGAAATGGATATGTCACTGAAGACTATCTTCATGACATTTCCACTATAGCAAGAGATTCCCAAGTAATGACCTCGACAAGAGGTCGTTGGTATAATCTCCTTCTATTAGGAGTGGTGAATCCTTTATTGGATACTCAATTACCTTCAAACACCTCTAGCTGTACCCAATTACCACCCTATGAGCAGCCTCTAAAAGACAATGAGGAATGTAGTCAAAGTCTAGGATTTAGTATCCAAGGCATCCTTGAGCACCTCAAGTTGAAGGATATTTACACAATTGCTATGATGAGGCTATCATTGACACTAGAATAGATTATCCATATGATTGTCTCATGGTAAGTCACCAATGTACTTACTACTCTTAGCAAACATCCACACATTAACTTTAAACAACTCATGCTTACAACTTATGAGATCTACTGCTTGATCTAATCAAAGAGTATAACATATGCTAGTCTATTTGGATTAATAATGTCCTGTATCATTAATCCTATGACTAGGGATAATTTAGATACTAAAATAATTACACAGAACAGGGATCTCATTATCATGATCTCATCATGATTTCCTTCATGCTATGTAATGTATCAAGGACATTAATTCAATTTAAGATAACTATCAATTCATAAAGAAATGAACATCAAATTAACGAAAAACCTTTTGATTAA
Source organism: Erythroxylum baracoense (assembly GCA_025629805.1). Taxonomy (NCBI): domain Eukaryota; kingdom Viridiplantae; phylum Streptophyta; class Magnoliopsida; order Malpighiales; family Erythroxylaceae; genus Erythroxylum; species Erythroxylum baracoense. The sequence continues at coordinate 15,089,753 of JAOTAY010000189.1, forward strand.
TCAAAAAGATTTGTTTAATAAGTGTTAAAGGTGATTGCCTTTAGGGCACTTCTCTAACACTAAGTTTCCATATTTTAGGTTTTTTTAGAGTTTATCAATTTTCATACTTTCTTCGTCAATTTTTAGGCATCATCTAAGTATCCATCCTAATCTAATTTTAAATTTTTGCATTATAAATTAATTAGATTTATAAATTATATTTATTCTTTTTTAACTTTTTAAATACCCATTATTCATGACTTTTGGGATGCTTAGAGAATCAATTAGATGACTTATAAACTATTTATGAAATTATGGATGAAGATGGCTAATGTGAATGATATTGGTAGCTCTAGTGCCATTTATTTATTATTTTGGTTTGTTGAGTTTCTAGGTTAGGCTAAAAAGAAATTGAAATTACATTGAATTGCCTATGTTTTACTTAAATTCATTTGCCACTTGCCTTGATGTATACATGTGTTTGGTGTATGATTTGATAAATGTTTATTTTTTGAGAATTTATAATACTTCGATGGGGAACATATAATTAAATTAATTCTTCATTTATCACTAATGAATGAGGACTACTAATTAATTCATAAATGAATGTGGTGAACATGAACATGGAAATGTTATGTCTATATGTTAGTTTATTTTTTAATGGTACACATATTTTGTCTATGATTTCATATAGTAGTATTTTTTTATTTTGCTTTTGTTACATTATACACATCATTTATATATACTTGGTGTTTCGTGTTGTCTCTTACTTTTCAAATTTATGGTCTTTTTGAATTTCAAGATATAGAACAATAACATAATGATGAGCATTGCCACCATTACTAAGGAGGTCAATGGATCAGCACCAACATAAGAGGCTTAGAGCTGATGCCTTTTCCTTAACCTTACAAACCACAAATCCTTGGACTTAAATATTAAGGAGACAATATGCATCGGAGATTTCACCAGTGACAACTCTTATGATACCATAAAGATAACATGAGTAGCTAGATTATCTGGGCACTTCACCACTAAGCTTTAGTTGAAGCAATTTTAGTCACTCCACACTAAATATATGAGGCACTATGATACACTAATTAGGACATCTTATAGGAGGTAGACTCGGTGGATGGGGTGAGGGAAACTACCTACTTTGATAAATGGTTTGAATTATTCAACATCATATAGTTAGTGTGTTAAGAGCTCATACTCGAGTTTATGAGCATCTTCTAGGTTAATGATAATAAGACGTCCTCGGAGGATGATTCAATTATAAAGTACCAATTAAGAGGCATGGACTGTAATATCAACTCCAATCAATTCAAAGTCTATGCTTGGTTGTATTTAGAGAAGTATACACACATATTGTAGCTTAGTAGGGCATTCCTTAATTAAGCCTACCTGGAAATAGACTCATGAAACTAAAAACATTATAGCCACGGTACAACCATAATACTTATCCCAGTCCAAAGCCTTAACTTTTGATTCTCTTCTGTGACGTATATCTATAAACTTCTTGCACATTTGCTTCATGCCAAGTAGGAGAGTATAATTATGGTTAATCATTAGGACATGTTCCTAATACATTGTATGTGTTATTAAAAAAGGACACATTTAAGGCACGCCTTTATATACCTCATCTATAGATACCTACATTAGGCTAATTTCAGAGTGATTAAAGGTAGCTTATTAATTAGCTAGCTAGTTAGAGGATTGGGACTGCTTAGAGATGAGTGATACGATAGAAATTAATACCCCTACTTTACTCTTATGCCAAAATGCTAGGTAACTTTTCAAACAAGCTCTTAAATGCTCTTATTTCATTTAATTTTATGTTTTGTTAAAAAGGGGTGTGAATATGTTTCAAGAGTTGAATCATTTAATCTTTTGTATGTTCATTTTATACATGGAGTTAAATTGTGTGATTAAAGTTAAAGTTTAAAAGATCATAAAGTTGATTAAACTAACTTATGAACTAATAAAAGTAGTTAGTTTCCTGACGTTTTAATGACCATTGCGATTGGATGAAATTTAGAGATTCTTAATCGGTATGCTTGATCTATTACTATTTTCTATTTGATTAAAATGATAAAGTCGATTTACTTGAAGAAAAAAAATGCTTAAGTATAAAGGATTTTGATATATGCTAAATAGACTTTACTTTTAGCATGATTTTTATGGCATTATACTTATGTTTTATATTTGTTTTAAAGGATTTGATACCCAAAATGAGCTATATTTTATGCCAAATTTTATTGTTTTCTCTTTAAGGAAAAGAGAATATTTGGAGACAAATTGATTCGATTTGGAGCAACTTTGAAAGAAGTGAAGAAGGAGTAAAAAAAATGGTGAGAACACAACACCATATTTCTAGCCATGTTCCACCACATTTCTTTTTATTTCTCTTAAAAACTTGTGACTAACGAGGAACGTCATGTAAAAGGACCATGTTGAGGCTATGTTCATCAAAAATACATTTTGTTTCCCCTCGCTTAGCCAACATGCTCCCATTTTCAACCCATTTTCACCAATATGGAGTATACATAATCATCTATTTTAGTCCTACATTGGCATTGCTAATTTATGGAAAAAGTTACATGATATAGAGAAAAGCAATATGGTATGTACGTGGACCCGTGTTAGGTCTATGGTAGGCATTAAAAATTAGAATTTAATTATTAAAAGAAGAGATATTGAGAAAGAAAGGATCTTCTAACCATAAAAGAGTTTGAAAAACTAAAAAAGTTAATTAAAAGCTATATACAATAGTTAAATATCAAGAACAAAGACAATCTTGGAACAGGAACAAGGATTTCAATAAGATTCGTCATGAATTCAAGATTCAAGACTCATAATGATGACTTCTTAATCTTTTTTATTTTTATGTTATTATTTTTGTTTATTTATAAACTATTTATAATATAGATTTTAGTGGGATAGACACAATGATGCAACGTTTTGAATTGATATTTTAAGTTAATGAAACACCTAGTTTTCTTGAGATTTATCCTTATTGTTATATCGATTGAATTAAAGGAACGAAAGTTAAAGGTTCAATTATTAGATTCGTATATTGAGATTGACAGATGGTGTATATAGTTAGATAACAATATGGATGACTAAGGTTAAATGGGTTACTCAAAAAAGAATTGCATAATCTTTCTAGGATAACATAAAACCTATCACGAGAGTTTATAAATAAGATTAATAGGTTCTTAGGTTGTCTTAATTAAAAAGTGATTTCAATTAATTTGACCTAAGGATATCGGTTATGGTTATCAAGAGTATGCTTGACATTTTTGCTCGACTGGACCCAGCTTAACCTGAAGTCAATAGGCTTAACCAGTTTGACTAGGCATTAAGCGAGGATCAACATTTATTTTTTTTAAAAAAATTCAGCTTTAGGTTGGGCTTTGCCTAAAGCCTAAATGTCTCATCAGGTAGTTACTAAAATGACTGCCTAAAGCCTAAATGTCTCATCATGTAGTTATTAAAATGATGTTATTTTATGATAGGCACAATGATGTCATTTTGCTATACAACGTTAAAATCATTATGTTCATATCGAAACAATGTTGACTTAGATAAAATTCTCTCTTCAACTAATTGTAAACATTGTAGTATAATTAAAACAATTGTTTCTCTTTTGTCATCTGTCACCTTGCCTTTACTCGCCAGTCACCTTGGTAGTTTTGTGAAGCCCGATCTAGAAGTTGACCTGAGATGAGAAGGGTGTTTATTGTAGTCTCAATTTGAAATTGCATTATGTTAGTCCATGTTCCTTAATTTATTCTTTCTTTAAATTTCAATGTTGTTGTTGGGTGATAGAAAAAATTACATATTATTTATATATTGATGATATCACTTCAATAAATGAAGAAGATGAGATCAGTGGACTATATAAGATATATTCTATACATTAGCTACTAGTTTGTTTTTCTCACTTCTTTAATTATAGGAACATACATATTAAGATATAGTTTAGGATATATGCTAGAGTGGAATCATACTTTACAACCAAATAGAAATGTGGTCTCCAAAACTAATTTAACTTCCAGGTTATAAGATTTGTTATATTCAGCAATATGATTATGCCAAATTATCATATTTGACCATCTTTTTACCTCTAATTTATGTATTCTATATTTCATCATACTTTTAGAATTGTTTATGTACAATATGTATTAAATTTACCTTTTAAGTTTTATTTCAATTTAACAAACATTGTTATTTAAACATATAATAGCAAAGTTTTATAGAGTAAAATTTCCACGAGATTTAATACTTAATCATATTGTTAATGTAACGCCCCACTTCCACTGAGCATATACACGGCATCCAGTGCATGTTCGGGCATACCCTCTATGAAATCGGTGCCCTAGAGCAATCACATTCACTACTTATGGCATCATTCACAATATATCCAAAAGACCCATTCTTTATTCCATTAATAAAACATAATATACTGTAGCTTTTCATTTACAAGATCCATACATAAATACACTATTCAAAAACAATTGAGTGTTTACTACACTTTATAATTTGTTCTACATGACATGAGATCTATACAAAAACACTAACTAAATCCTCAGTCTCAGCTGACCGACCTTTGAGCCATTTTTTGTGGTCCAAAACATAACAACTATACTTCTCCTAGAACATCTTAGAAGTTACGTCTCCTCTCTCCTACCTTAAAAGCCACGTTGCAATTTTGATTAGTTTTGTGAACTCAGTAAGCAAACCATCATCGATGCGCTCACTCATAACAAATCATATAAATAGTTCACAGATAATTCATACCATCACATAATACACATCACTTCACTAATCATCATAGTGCTTCAAATATCATTTTGTTCACTTATTTCACATTTCTCATTCAGAAAAATTCAAGCAATTCATCTCGACCATTTAGAACATACAATTTAAAATGTATATGCAATGCACATGTGACTCTCATTCAATTATTATATTGTTGTGACCGAGTGCCTTTTTAACTGTCCCATATCAGTTGTGGATATCGGATTCATTGATAACTGTCCCGTATCTGTTATGGATATCGGGCTCATTTTACTAGTGAGCCTGTGGCTCTTATACACATTTTGAGCTTTAAGCTCTTTTTCACTGGCTACTCCAGTCATAACTGCCTTTATTTGATCATGCATATCATGTAATGAAATGCATCAATTATCACGTCATATGCAATCATTCACTTTCATTTATCATGTATAATCTCTTTCACATTTTCATCAGACCTAAGTCCGGCATTCAATAAACATGTTGAGTACACTTATTTCTTTCTTTTTCACATCCAATGAAGCACTTCCAATACGTTCTTAGTTATCAAACTCCTCAGACTATCAATGTCTGACATTTTTCACATTTGCATAATTATCAATTCAATAATCGAATTTTAGGAAATTACAATCAAGTCTAGTGAGAACATGTAGGTTACTCATAGTATGCTCCATATAGCTATTGCTTCGATGTCCCGGCAATGTCTAGATGCAGTCGTTTGATTTGCGTTTCTATATCATGCAATATACATATTTACGCACATTATTAACTTGCACAATCACATAAACATCCATTCATATACATATGTATATGTATAATGTGTAATGCATGCTCAATTTGACTATTCCGGGTATATTTCCTTAATTCACATCTCATTATCATTTAACATTATCATTCAATCATTCTTTTATGCTTTAATACACTTTACTCACTTTAATCACCTAATTCATCAACAACTAAGTTCATTCAAGGCCTCATTCAAGCCTAAATACATCATAACAAAGTACATTAGCATTAATTGTTTCATACATCACTTAAAAGACACCATTTCTCTCATTGTGCCTGCACACGATCGTGGTGAACCTTCCCACGATCGTGATAAAAGCTTGTGGAACTGACCATGATTAAGGGGACTCTGCCACAATCGTGATAGAACCTAATTTCTCCATTTTTTTATGAATTCAACATACATGGTAACATCATTTACACTCCAAATTTTCTAGAATTCATATGCATTTATATAACTTCGTTTCATACAATTCTAACTACCATATTGATCATATTAAAACTCACAAAACCCTACTCAATTGGTTCTTTATCAATCACTTAATTCTATTATACATGCAATCTTAACTCTTTCCGTACTTTATCTCTTTCATAATACATCAAACAAATCATCTCCATAGTTCATCATTTAGACTTCATAACCTCTTCATTCTTATCTCAATTTCAACCCCAAATCATTCGTAAAACAACTTATAGCTTGAGGTTCATTAATCATATAAAAGCAGAACATATCATCTATCATTTACTATTATATCTAATCCTTACTTTTTCTCATTTCAAGAACATTGCTAAACACCTTTCTTAAGAAAAATTTCACCTTCATTATACCCTTAATTCATAACCTAATTCATCTATATAACAACTTATAACTCATGGTTTTCATACTCCCAAAATAAGAACACAACATATACATTCATCAACACAAAACAGGACATATAAATATACATTTATCCATCAATTTTTATCACTTATTCATCACCATTTTTACTATTAACCCATCTCAAAAATCATCTTTATAATATTTATAAATTATCACTCATTATAACACAAAAACAAGATATGAGTACGTTTATTTATTCATCCACGATAAACATATATTTAACACCTTTTTCATAATCATTCAATCTCAAAATAATCGCCATATTTGTCTCATTTACAACAACTCATGAAGATTAATGTATAACTTACTTGATTAAGCTCTAAGATTCTTCACAATCTCGTAAACCCTAACTCCCCATGCAATACGATCATCATATTTCTAGGGTGGGTTAGGTTAGGTTTTATCAAGAAGAAGAGATAGCAAGGATCTTGAAGAAACAAAGTGAAAGAGTTAGGCAAGATCAATGTGATGAAGGTTGGTGAGAAAAATCGTGAAGAAGAATGAGAGAAGAACGAAAATGAAGAGAAACCATTAAGCCAAAAAAGAAAATGAAAGATGGTTCTTTAATTAGGTTAGTGTCGTGGGTGAGTGTGATGAGTGGTAGTGACACTTGTCACTTTCCACTTATGGCCTCCCCATGGTTCCACTTGGTCCTTTTTATAATTAGTCCATTTATCTTCCAATTCCTAGTCCAATTGTCTCCTAATTTTCTATAACATTTATCAATAAATACTTTAGTCACTTGTCAATAATTTCTACTGCCATCTATCATTTATTTCTACTACCATTCATCAATTTTTCTTGCCATTTGGCATTTTTCTAGTCCAAAAAATACCGATGCCAAAAATTCTAAATTAATATTTATACTCACCAAATCAATTTTCAAAACAAAATATTCACTATTCACATCATAATCACTTTAAAATCATATATGCCCTGGAATATGTCAAATGAGTGCATGAACGGACATTATAATGTGTACAAAAATCAATAATCGCGTGTGTGTATACTAATGATATGCATGAACATGAAATGCATTTCCTAATTTCTCAATAATATTTCTCATATACTGTATTCTAGGGTTCTAGCCCTTAGTATGGGAAAACGAGATATTACAATTCTCCCCTCTTTAAGAAATTTCATCCTTGAAATTCTTACCTGATTGCTCAAATAGGCAGGGATATTGTCTCTTCATGCTTTCCTCCATTTCCATCGTGACTTCTTTACTTGAATGATTTTTCCAAAGGACTTTCACTAAAGGAATCACTTGATTTCTCAATTGCTTATTCTAACATCCCACTATCTTTATCGATTCCTCAATATAACTCAGATTACTCGCAACTACAACCTCATGGGCTGGTAATACATGAGTCGGATTAGATCGTTATCTTCTGAGCATACTCATATGGAACATATTGTATATCTAAGACATCTCAATCGGTAAAGCTAACTTATACGCCAATGGTCCAACTCTCTCGATAATCTCATAAGGACCAATGTATCTAGGGCTGAGCTTACCCTTTTTACCGAACCTTAACACTCCTTGCCAAGGTGATACTCTCATAAACACTCTATTTCCTACTTGATACTCTATATCCTTCCAGTGTTGATCCACATAACTGTTCTGTCGGTCTTGTGCCATTTTCATTCAGCTGCGGACCAGTTTTACCTTACTAACAGTATCTTGTATCAGATATGGGCCTTCTACAATTCTTAGACCCTCTTCATCCCAATATAGAGGTGAATGACATTTTTTGCCATATAACGCCTCGTATAGAGCCATTCTGATACTACTGTCATAATCGTTATTATATGCAAACTCAATTAAAGCTATATATTGATCCCATACTCCTTGAAACTCCAATACACAAGCTCTGATCATATCCTCAATAGTCTTAATTGTCCTCTCACTCTGTCCATCTGTTTGAGGATGAAATATAGTATTGAAGTTCAACTTCATACCTATGGCTATCTGTAAGCTTCTCCAAAACCTCGAAGTAAATCTAGGATTCCTGTCCAATACAATAGACAATGAGACCCCATACAATCTCGCTACCTCATTTATATATCTCTGGGCTAATTAATCCAGTGTCATATTCTCCATCACTAGTAAGAATGGGCCGACTTTGTCAATCAGTCCACTATAACCCATATAACATCATATTGCCTCGGAGTTCTTGGCAAGCCCATAATGAAATTCATCGTAATTCGCTCCCATTTTCACTCTGGTATAGGTAGTGACTGTAACTTCCCAACCGAAGCCTAATGTTCAGCTTTAATTTGCTGGCAAGTTAAACACTTAGCCAAATAGTCAGCCACTTGCTTTTTCATCCCTGGCCACCAAAAATGTTGTTTCAGCATGTTATACATCTTGGTAGTACTATAATGCATAGCATAAGCTGTTATATGTGCTTCTTCCAAAATCTCTTTCCTCAGATCCTCAATATCAGGTACATATAACCTTTGTTTCAACTACAATGTCCCATCTCTCAATTCAAACTCATAATTCGAATTCACCTTCAACTTCTCAATAAGCTTTACTAATTTAGGATCTTTATTTTGAGCTTTTCTGATTCTACCATGCAACATTGATCTCAACTTCAAAGTACCTATCAATGCCTCTTTCTGCCCCAAATTCAACTCCATATTCAATGCTCTCAATTCAACTAGGCTCAATAACCTCGATATCTAAATTTGAGCCACACTACTATTGAATTTTCTACTCAATGCATCAGCTACCACATTAACCTTTCCAGATGATACTCAATTATGCAGTCACAATCTTTAAGTAACTCTATCCATCTCCTCTGTCTCATATTCAACTCTTTCTAGCTCAATAGATACCTCAAACTCTTATAATCAGTTTATACCTTAAATGTCTTTCCATATAGATAATGTCTCCACATCTTCAAGGCAAATACTATTATAACAAGTTCTAAACTAAGTACTGGGTAATTGAACTCATGAGATCTCAACTGTCTCGATGCATATGTTATCAATCTGCCATGCTACATGAGAACACACCCTAATCCCTAGTGTGAAGCATCACTATATACAATATAAACTCCTGATCCAGATGTGACACTGGTGCTATAGTTAACTGATGCTTTAGTTCCTCAAAACTCTTCTAACATTCATCATTCCATCTAAACAGTACATCCTTTCTTAGAAGTTTTATCAAAGGGGCAAAAATTAATGAGAATCCCTCAAAAAATCTATGGTAGTATCTAGCTAATCCAAGGAAACTCCAGATCTCTTATATATTCCTCGGAGCTTCCCACTTCATCACTGCCTCTATCTTCTTTGGGTCCACTTATATGCCTTGTCCAGACACTACGTGACCCAAGAACATTAATTGATTCAGCCAAAATTCACATTTATTAAACTTGGCATACAATTGTTTTTCCCTCATGATCTGTAAGATTAACCTCAAGTGCTCAGCATGTTCCTCTCTGCTCTTCGAATACACTAAGATGTCATCAATAAACACAATCATAAATCAATCATAAAACAATCTAAATAAGATTGAAATACCTTATTCATCAAACCTATAAAAGCAACCAGGGCATTAGTCAATCCGAATGGCATTACTAAAAACTCAAAGTGCCCATATCTGCTCCTAAAAGCATTTTCAGTACATCAACCTCTGCTATCTTCAACTGATAGTACCCATATCTCAAGTCTAACTTCGTGAACACTGATTAAACAAATCATTAATTCTTGGCAATGGGTACTTGTTCTTCACTGTTACCCGATTCAACTGTCTATAATCAATACACAGTCTCAAAGTCTCATCTTTCTTCTTCATAAACAAAATTGGGGCTCCTTATGGTAATACACTGGGTCTGATGAAACTTTTATCCAATAACTCCTGTAAGTGAGCTTTAAGTTCCTTCAGTTCCACAGGCGCCATCCTATATAAAGGAATGGATATAAGAGCAGCAACTGGAACTAAGTCAATCATAAACTTCGTTTCCTTATTTGGGGGTAAACCAGATAACTCAATGGGAAGCACATCCAGAAATTCCCTAAAAATAGGAATATCCTGCATAGTCTGCTTAGTTTGAGTATCAACTATATGGGTTAAATAAGCTTCACATCCACCTTTGATCAATCTCAATGCACTTATTAATAATATCAATCTAAATGGCATTGCTTGACTAGCACCTCGAAATACTACTCTTGGCTGATTAGGAGATTTTAACATTATCTCCTTAGTATGACAGTTCATGATAGCCCTATGAGCAGTGAGTCAATCCATGCCTAGAATAATATCTATCTACTTTAACTGCAATATAATCAAATCAGCTTCCAACTTTGCCTGATCCACTCGAATCATACACCCTTTACAGACTTCACCAAATACTGTAGTACCACACCTATCGATTTATTCACCTCTAATCCACATTTCAATATTTCTCTATTACAATGCAGTCTAGATGCTAGATGCGATGTGATGCGATAAAGGAATGCATAGATCCTGGATCTAGCATTGCAAAAGCTTTAAAATTAAAGATATGCAACACCTGCAATTACATCTTGAGAGTTTTGAGCCTCCTGTCTGGTCATAGCGTAGACTCTAGCCTGAGACTGCGGTTGGTTGCTCTGCACTTCAGTTCTGACAGTTAGACTCCTTGAGCTCACTCTGCCTCTACCTCAGCCTCCTAAATAGTTATCTCAGTTATCACTCCTCCTCTCATTACAAATTGTGTTCCATAAACTGTGAGACAGTCTCTAATTTGATGTTCAAAAGAGCCACATCGAAGGCAAGCTCCCAATAATTTCCAACATTCCCTACCATGCTTCTTCCATAATATTCACACTATTGCATCTTCCTAGACACTGGACCTCTACCACTGCCAAACTGCATAAAACTGCCCCTTTGTCTGAACCCCGACTGTCTTGATCTAGCCAGTGGTCAAAATGATCAACTCTGGCGCTTACTAAACCTTCTGCCAGAACCAACCTGAAATTCACTAAGTCTCTTTGTTCTAGACTCTTACCTGTATTCTCCCTGACCATTCTTTAATAACTGTTCGATTCAGATCGACCTGCTCAAATTTGGTATAGCTAGCCTCGTCCTAATATCCACATTCAATCCATCTTCAAACCTCCTACACTTGTCTTCTTCAGTAGGAATCAAGGCAGTAACATACCCCATCAGTTCATTAAACTTTATCTCATACTCTGCCATAAAGAGATTGCCCTTCTTCAAATATAGAAACTCCTCCATCTTTCTATCCAAATAGATCTTGGGTATGTAATTCTCCTTGAAGACTTTCAAAAAGTCTTCCCACTTTAAGCTACAAGGCTTGGTAGTACTGCCTGGAACAGTCTTCCACCACTGGTATGCTGGACCTTTGCTGGAACCCCTCCCCGGGCGGGTCACGGGCCCGACGTCCTACGTGACATCTGGACGCGTGTCCCACGAGGGAGG
>JAOTAY010000189.1:15109876-15151505 GCA_025629805.1 Erythroxylum baracoense
TCAAGCACTCATATCAACAAGATATGGTAACTGCAACTCCTTTATCACCACATCCCACATTGTTTAGGCTTTCCTCAGTTTTTCCTTTATCCTTAGTCTTAATGTTAATTTAGCTACAGCACCAGAATCACCCTAGAAAGTGCATGATAAGACCATCTTAAGAAACATTTACCCTCCTATCTTTTAACAAGCACAAACTCCAGCTCCACGAAATTGGCTCATTTTGTATTTGATATTTCACCACATTTCCAGATATACATATTTTCATGCTGAAGAGTAGAAAATGATGCTCCTAGTAGTTTCCATCATACATTACTTGGTTGATAATGATTCTCAAACGTACATCAGAGTCACATGACATTTCCTTCCCTAATAGTGCTAGATGGTCTACCACAATCCTTACACTGTTTATTTATGATCTGGACAAACTATGTATTCAAATCTCTCAATAATATTTCATGGACCCATTCATCACACCGATGTGGCCCGAAACTTGAAGAATAGATCTTGGAACAAGATTTCAATGAGAAATAAAGTCCATATCCTAAAATACAAGAAAAGTAGCATAAAAATAAGCCAAATTTTACAGAAATTTAGAGAAAGGATATTATATGTACACATTGCTTTTAAATATGTACACATTGCTGTTAAATGAAGTATACGCAGCAAACTAACGGGAGAAAAATAAAAGAAGAAAAAAAATATGATAGGCAATATAAATAATTTAATACCAATTTGGCATAGCCCTCGCTTTCTTCTCGGAGAAGATTGAATTTTGTTTGCTGATAGAGAAGCCGAGTATTAACTCTGACCTGAATTTGACAATCAAGCATGTTAAAATATCTATTCAACAATGATCCAATGGCACTATCATCCTAACAATGCATGAAATTAGCATCGCATTTAATGTTTATATGTTTCTTCCAGAAATAAACGCTCCCCCCAAAAAACCATCTTATCAGCATTTACAATTGTATCTTCCACACATTTCTCTTTACTAAATTTCACCACTGCCAAGACAATAGCGACATATGAAAAGTTGAAGATCACATGAGGCAGAAAAATATGACTTCAGACATTATAAAAACGTAGTGCAAATGACTTGATAATGCACCCTAGAGTTAAAAAACGTTAGAATCATACATATACCTACACTTGTACACATGGTGGAACAGACTTTAACATATTGTAGGTCATATTGTCCCAAAGGTGTTTTAGTCCTTATGTATAGAAATATAATGCAATGTGTTTTTACCTCTTTACCCTTCAAATCCTGGGCCTTTATCTTTATCATCTCAGCCTCCCACAGAAATTCCTCCTGCAAATTTGGGAGAAATTTTAAACTTATAGTCCTTTTCCATTCCACTTTCAATGAAAATCAAACATTAAAATCTAGAAGCATGAAACCAAAAAAAAGTATTGCCAGCTCACAAAAAGTAAAGCTCTAATATAAATCAAGAAATGACACCAATTCTCACCTCACAGCGCTCTTGGAAAAGCCTCAATGGGACTAGTGTGGATTCCAACATCCATTTAGCCTGGAATGAAACATGTGGATTTCAAATAAAACCATAGGCACCAAAATGAATAGAAGATAGAAGAACTAAAATCACAAAGGAAGCAGATTACCATCAAGTCAATAAAACCAACAAATAATTAGATAACTGTAAGAGATTATCCAAGCAGTGAGCTCAATAAAAAGATCATTTGCAAATCACCAGACTACCATCTTCATAAGAGCTACTTGCATGTAGGCTCAAATAAACAAGGAGGGGGGAAGTAATGCTGCATAAACTACTACACAACTGGTAAAGAATGTAAAATAAAAACAAATGTACGTACCCACTAAATAACATATCAACTCAACGTTTTGGATTCTTAATGTCAAAATGGAATGTAAGAATCATAAATAGAATGTTGCTTAATATTACAGTTCAACGGCATTTGTTACACAAATATATTGCTTAGTGTTACACAAACATGGGATATATTAAGTCAGTGCATGAAATTTTGGCATAAAATACAGCACGATAGAGCAGTCATTTTACACAGAAGTAAGGAATCGGTTGTTTGACTACCATTAGCAAAAATCAAAGATCAAGTTAGTGCCATGTAACTTACCAACTTTATTAGGCGAGTGCGATACTCCCCACTTATTGTAAGCTGCAAGAAAAGTTAGCACTTTACATTGGAGAATAACTTGAAAACATATTCATTGAGAAATACTAATGCATATATACCAGTTGAATAGAAATAAAGTACTTTGAGGGAGATTAAAAAAGAACTAGAATGTCATCAAACATCATCCGTGATGATTTTGTTTTCTTCATCCTAGTTAATCCTCACCTAGTAATGTTCAAAGCAAAGACCAACTTCATAAATGATACTGTTATATTTGGTCTTGACTTCTGACTTTGAAACAAGTATTACATAATTGGATGGAACATGATTCTACTCATAATTTCCCAAGATTCTTAAACCACAATGAAGCAGCGCATGTCTTTAGTACCAAAATTGAAGGAGCCATCATTAGCATGATAAGTTTCCTTACAAAGAAAGCAAAAATATGAACAATCAACCACAAAATACTTCTCCAAACCCCTAAATAAAAACAGCGGATATAAAACATAGTTGATTTCAAATGTTATACAGCATAGCAATTAGCCTCCGGTAATCAGTAAATGAGATGCGAAACTCCACACGCTTTGGCATTAAGCAATGCAGTTAGATTCTATAACACAAAATCGAAGTATTCCATAATTATATATTAGCAATTACAACAAATTTAAGCAGAAAAAGATGATACATCTTGAGCCATTTGTGTAACAATGTCAGCGAAGATGGAGCCCATCTCTTGCCCAGAAACCTTGTCCGAAAACTCTACCGAATCCAATGCTGCCTTGCATTTCTGAAATGGCAACTCTCCTCGAACCTATATAATTTACACCAGAAACCAACAATATCAAATCAAATTGCTTAAAAAGAAAACAAACAAAACTCACACAGAGAAAGGAGGGGGTGGAAGCGGGCGAGGTAAGTAGATTAAAGGACACAAAATACCATGGTCCAGCAGAGCTCGTAGAGGAAGCGAAGCATGGGAACGGGGACGGGAACACGGAAGCTAGGGTTTCCGGACTTCCATTCGCGGAGATAATCATCATTGATGAGTGTACAGTCTGAGGAAACGAGACTCATAGTAGTGTTAGACAAAGAGATTTTTATGGAGGAATGTTGTCGCTAACGCGCGTAAGCGACAATCGTGGTTTGGAATTGGCGATGATGAAGAGGACTCAGGGAGGAGAGACAGAGGACGGAGTTGATTTCATTGAAGAATTTAGGGTTTAATGTAGCGGAGGGTATTATTAGGGTTTGCGGGGGGAAAAATTCTAACAATGGCGTTAACGTAGCAGGGCATCAGCGAGAAAATTGAGATTCTTAGGCAGATGTGGGTTTTGATAAGCAGTAGACGAGTCGGTAATTTTAACGGGGACTCCCCGGTGCTTACCGAGTACCCATCCATCCGTCTCCGTTCGGGCCGGGCTCTCACAAATTCTTTTTTCTAAAATAATAAGAAAAGAATTAAGCCTTAAAGCGGCTCATTATGGGAGCTAAAGAGCCAACTTAATACAAATTCTATTGAATGACTCATGGCATGGCTATGACATATGCCCCATTTCTGTTATCATTTAGATATTACAGACTAGCCAAAGTCCTCAAATTTGTGTTTGGAAACATTGACATGGAGTTTAATTCTCTACATAAGATCCTTGTCAAATTGGTTCTTGATGTGACAAATATCAAGAAAAATTCATATATTTCTCTCATCACATATAATTGTGATAGGATAGGAAAGTGAAAGATAGAAACATCATTTCATTGTGTCATTAGAATGCTTAATGTTTAAACACCATTTAATTATATCACTTGATTCCTTTGGGGCTTCATAGATTTGCATTTGGTTAGCATCATCCTCCAACTCTCCTTAGCGAAATCATATTGAAAAAATAAATGGTTGATACTTTCGTCTGCTTTTTTGCACAGTATGCACAAATGGCGAGTGATAGGTAGCATTTGTATATATACTTTTCTTATGATAATTTGTTAGTTAATTGTGATAAATTGATTGTTGTTAACTTGTTTAGCTTATGTTTTGTCTTAGTTTCATATAATTGTCCGATTATGTATGAATATATGTGAATATGCATGAATGTGCGTGAATTAGGTCTTTAAGATTAGGTTTTGCATGAATTTTGCATGACATTGTTGTACATCTTTTTCTTACATTATGTTGGTATGAATTGCATGTGTTTTGGGCATGATTAAGTGATTAAATTTGTTGTTAATCAATAGGTTTTAAGGCGGTTTTGAGGAATGGAAGGATAGAAGAACCAAAGAGAAAGTAAGTCATGTGACCCAAAGGAAAATTGGAATTTTCTTAGGCCGACCCATCACCAATGTTAAGCTTTTGCAAGATACAATTCTTATTGGATGTTTTTCATTTTTGATCCAAAAGAAAGAGGAGAAATTTAGTTTCAAATTGGTGAAATAACGGCCCAATTTGGATTAAAAAATCAATAAGATATCACAGATTGAAGTCAAGACGGAAAATAGAGTTTTCTGATAAATTCCAACTGGCAGCTTCCTTTTTCCTATGTCGTTTTAAGCATTAAATGGGGTATAAAAACTCAATTTTAAACCCTAGAAAAGGGGAGGTCATGCAAGACATCCAAGGGAGAGAGAAGAATGCATTTTTGAGAGAAAAACGAAGAGAATTCAAGTTCGAATCAAAGGATTTCAAGGAGATATAAAGTTGCCACCATAGAATTCCAGCTTTGCTCTTCAACATATAAGCCTTACTTATTCTCTTTTCTTGCTTCTTTGTTGTATTTTGTTGATTAAGAAGGATGTATGGATATGTTATGAAGATGTTGGATGAGATTTTGATGGATTTCTAAGTAGTTATTAGGGTTGTTATCGCCTAAACTATATAGTACCTCACTTTATTCAATGTTACGGATGTGTTGATGTTGTTTGATATTTATGGTATATGGTTATCCATACTTAGCTCACATATAGACATGGAGTTAAGAAATATGTTAGTAAGTTCCATGAGAGTGGGCTTACACCAAGAACACTCCATATATCAAGTTACCTTGCGATTTGGAGAGAGATCTTGAATGAAAAAGTGGTTGTCTAAAAATATGTTCATATCCTTTTAATGATTAAGTGAAAAATGGGAAGTAAGAGCTTACATAATTCATTTACATCATTAAACAGGGCTTATTTGATTCAAGTAATGAGAGTGAAAGAACCAGGACATTAGGAAATTTTGGACTAAACAGAATGAACATTGCTAAAGTGAGAGAATACGTAGTTAGGTAATGATAATCTTAAGTCGTTAAATTGATACTTTGATTCACCATTTTCTAAATTTGTGCTCTTAGTTTTGTGACAACCATAAAGTGTGTATTTATGATTCTTAATTTTTATATTTTGGATTTTTCAAATCTAATTATTTGAGTTTCTTAAACAAAACAAAATTTGGATCATTTTGGTGACTAACCAATCCCTATGGGACGATACCTATCTATACTGCAATTTTCGATCTGTATACTTATAGGATAAGAGGTTTTAATTTAAAATTTGGAAAATTACCTATTAAGTTTTTGGCACCATTGCTAGGGATTGTGCCTAGGATCGAGTTTGGTTTAAATTGTTTTGATTTGGGCTTTCTTTTCATTTTTACTTTGATATTCTTTTTTGGTGTATAATAGGTGTATGCACACGAGGAGTGCAGGAGTTGCAAAGAAATTACGAGAACTTGACATCACCAAAGTAGAAAAGGAATTGAGAAAGGCAAGGTGACAAAATCAAATTGAGCAGATAATGGCTGAACAGAGGGAACAAGGTGCTAAAAAAAGAACTTTGATGGACTTTATGCGGCCAGGGTTTAACCCAAACCAGCAAGGCATTGCTAAACCACCAGTGAATGCGAACAATTTCGAAATCAAGCTTACTTTACTTAATATTTTGCAAAGCAATGTTCAATTTTGTGGTTTGCCACATGAGGATCCTAATATTCACATTGCAATTTTTTTGGAAATTTGTGATACTTTCAAGCAAAATGGGTTGTCGGAAGATGCAGTGAAGATGAGATTGTTTCCCTTCACACTAAAAGATCGAGCAAAGGCATAGATGAACTCCCTTACTCCAGAAGAAGTCAAAACATGGGACCAATTGGTGCAAGCCTTTTTGTCCAAATATTCCCATTGCTAAAGACAACAAGGATCATCAAGGAAATCGCCAACTTTCAGCAATACAAGGGAGAATCATTGTACGAGGCATGGGAGCATTTCAAGGAGTTGTAGAGGAGCTGCCACTATCATAATCTACCTAAGGAATTGTTGTGACAAACATATTATAATGGGGGCAATTCAGCAACCAGAAGCACCATTGTTGCAGTTGCTGGAGGTTCATTGATGAAGAAAACCATAGATGCTACATATGACTTGATTGAAGACATGGCTACTAACAATTGCCTTTGGTACAATGAAAGGAGTAAATTACTGCAGATGAAGGAATAGAAAAGGGTTATGTCAGTAGATTCAACAACTACTTTATTTGCAGAAATTGCATCATTAAGGAAACAAGTAAGTGATCTTCAACCTTCATCTAGTTCTTTGAAGTATATGTATCAAAATTGTGAGATTTGTGGAGCGGATAGTCATAATTCATCATAATGTTATTTGATGAGCACTGAAGGCACAGAACAAGCTCATTATTTAGGGTTCCAATAGAGGTCAATTAATAACCCATATTCTGGTACTTATAATGCTAGATGGAAAAACCATCTAAAATCTTCTTGGGCTAACCCTGTAGGAACCAATCGGAGACCTCAAAGCCCCCAGGATTTTAGGAAAAGGAAAGTAACTCACATTTTGCTTTAGAGTCAAAGTTTGGAGGTATTGAATCAAGGCTAGAGGCAAAAATGGAAGCCCAAGCTCAAGGACATATTCTCAACTTTCACAACTGAGCTCCTAATTTTCAAAGATGATGGAAGTGATGGTTACAATTGGATCGACAGTGAACAATATCGAGGAGGCACAGACATAGTGATTAGGCACTGAAAATTTATCAAGTGAAGACTGATTAGTTGATTAAAAATAAAGTATCATCAATCTACAACCTGGAGCTGCAGATGGGTTAGCTAGCAACTGTAGTATGAACTAGACACCCAGGTAACCTTCCTAGCACTTTAGAACCTTATTAGAAATAACATTTAAAGGCAATTCAGTTGAGAAGTGGAAAGGAGTTACTAGAGCCAGTCTTGAAGGAAGTTGCTGATCTAGTGGAGAAAAGTCAGGAAAAAGGTAAGGAGAAAGTCACTGAGTAGGAGGAACCCCCATATGTTCCACCTCCACCATATGCTCCAAAATTACCATTTCCTGCAAGAGTGAGTCAGAATCCAGCGAAGACCCAATTCAACAAATTTTTGGAAATTTTGAAGAAGTTGTATATGAGTTTTTCTTTGCCATAAGTTTTGGAGCACATGCCCAGGTATGCTAAGTTTTTAAAGGAATTACTTTCTCACAAGAAAACTTGGGATTCAAATCAAATAGTAGCATTGATAGCCAGTTGCAGCTCTATGATCATGAAAAATATGCCATCGAAACTAAAGGATTCAGAGAGTTTTACTATTCTTTGTATTGTTAATGGTGTTGAATTTTTCTAAATGTTTATGTGATTTGGGAGCTAGTATTAATATTAATATGGTGTTGAATGACATAAAGCTAACATTAGTGACAATTCAGTTAGCTGATCAGTCCATAAAGAAGCCTTTTAGAGTTGTCAAAGATGTTTTAGTAAAAGTAGATAAGTTTATGATTCTTGTTGATTTTGTCATTCTTGATGTTGTTGAGGACAAAAATTATCCATTGATTTTGGGACGCCCATTTATGAATAATGGTCGAGTATTGATTGATGTGAATAATGGTGTTCTGATTTTATGTATTGGTGATGCAAAAGTTCAGTTCAACATGAATAGGACTTTGAAAAGTAGCGAGGAGCTAGATTGTTGTATGATAATGGATATGATGGATGAGTATGTGGAGCAGATAAGTAGTAAAATGATAAAAAAAGAAGAAGTGAGAGGGAATTAGAGTTGAATGAAGAAGATGAGAGTGGAAAGAGAAAGAAGGATGGAGAGGAAGCAGAGAAAAGTGAGAAGGAACATTTGGTGAGGACCAAGCCCCCCATATCACCTTCCAATGAGAAAGCACCCACCCTAGAATTAAAACCTTTACCTTCACACTTGAGGTATACACTTTTGGGTGAAAATCAAACATTACCTGTGATAATTTCAAGCCAGTTGAGTGATGAACAGGAGAGGAAGGTAGTAGAAGTTATAAATGATCGAGATTTACGTATGCTAAGTTTTAATATTTATAACCTCGATATTTCTACAAGTGCACGGGTCGTTCGCGTAATTCCTAAGGTATTAATCCCACAAGGAGGAGTAATTTAATCCTAAAATCTAAGGCTTGACTCAATTCATAATAAATCAAAGTAAACAACTAATGTAAAAAATTAATCAATCAAACAATCAATTTCAATAATTAAATTTTAAAAATATAAACAAAATAGCAAATTGCACAACCCAATTAAGAATCAACCTAGGAACTACCAATTAAGAGAAAGGGAGTTTTAATCCGACTTTAATGAAAATCTAATTGATTATGGAATCACTTAATTTCTGTGTCTAGACGATTCTAGGGTGGATTACTCTCTCTTGAGTTATAATCTTTAACCCTAATTAATAATCACTAATTTAGATTATGGAATTATTCTCAATTGACCCAAAACCTAATTTAGTTCTGAAATTGTCTAATAACTTACCAGAAACTATGCTCGATCTCTCGTTACACGATTTTACAGGTTTGATTCATTTCTTTATCTATCAAACCACCTAACTCTCATTAGCCCAATTTGATGATATTCACTTGGTTCACCCTCTCAGTTTATTATGGAATTAATAAGAACAGAAATTAAATCACAAATAACTTAATAAAAACACAATAAATCAAACTTCATTAATATTAAAAATAAAATCCCGAAGGTAAGTTTAGACAATATCAACATTCAACAACAACTATTCCCAACGACTATCCTAATTCTATACATCAATAAAATTGAAGTAAAAACACAAAATACTATTGGAATGGATTAGTGGAGGCAGCGATGGCAGGAAACTACCTATTCCGGGAAGTAGTTCACGTGAAGCTTCTTCTCCTTGTCTCTCTTTTTTCATCTCCTTCCTTAAATCTCTCGATATGCTCTCTAGGATTTCAGAATTTAGCTGCTACAAAAGGCTGATCAAAGACTCCTTCTTCTGTTATTTAATGTTTTATTTATACCTTGGAGCCCTAGGGTTGATTCAGGGTCGAAACGGTATGAAAAGTCCTGTGAAACTTGACGTTTTCAGTTGTTTTTGTATGTGTCGACACAAGTCACGATCCTGGCCTTGCCTGGAAAGTGCACGATCTTGGCCTAGTTCAGAGCTCTCTGTCAAGATCATGGCCTAGGTCCTAGTGGCCTGCCTCTTTCTGTCCATGATTATGGGCTATGGTTTTGGCCCGAAACTCACCGAAACTTCTCTGTTCTTCGCCATTGACCTGAAACACTAACAAACACATCAAGGTACCTCAAAAATATAACATTTAAACTCAAAGACTTATACTAACCCATAAAAACACTAAACACATAAACTAACATAATTAAAACCTAAATACGCACTAAACACTCAAATTAACACTAAATACTTAACAAATTAAACCCTAAAATACAATGCAAATCACAACTATCAGCATACACTCCATGAAAGTGGCACGCTAGAGCAAACACATTCACTAATTATGACATCATTCATAAAAGACAATATATCTAAAAGATCCATTGTTCATTCCATTAATAAAACATAATACACTGTAGCTTTTCATTTACAAGATCCATACATATATACACTATTCAAAAATAGTTGAGTGTTTACTACACTTTACAACATATTATACATGATATGAGATCTATACAAAAACACTAACTAAATCTTCAATCTCAACTGAATGACCTTTAAGCCATTTCTTGTTATCCAAAACACACGAACTATACTTCTCCTACAACATCTTAGAAGTTACGTCTCCTCTCTCGTACCTAAAAAGCCATGTTACAATTTTGATGAGTTTTGCGAACTCATAACAAATCACATAAACGGTTCACAGACAATTCATATCATCACATAATATATATCACTTCACTAATCATCATATTGCATCAAATATCATTTTGTTCACTTATTTCACATTTCCCATTCAGAACAATTCGAGCAATTCATCTCGATCATTTAAAACATACAATTCAAAATGTATATTAAATGCATATGTGACTCTCATTCAATTATTACGTTATTGTGACCGAGTACCTTTTTAATTGTACCGTATCAGTTGTGGATACCGGGCTCATTGATAAATGTCCCGTATCTGCTGTGGATACCGAGCTTATTTTACTAGTCAGCTTATGGCTCTTCTACACATTCTGAGCTTTAAGCTCTTTTTCACTGGCTACTCTGGTCACAACTGCCTTTATTTGATTATGCATACACGTCATATGCAATCATTCACTTTCATTTATCATGTACAATCACTTTCACATTTTCATCGGACCTAAGTCTGGCATTCAACAAACATATTGAGTACACTTATTTCTTTCTCGTTCACATTCAATGAAGCACTTCCAATACGTCCTCAGTTATCAAACTCCTCGGACCATCAATGTCTGACATTTTTCACATTCAAATAATTATCAATTCAATAATCAAATTTTAGCCAATTACAATCAAGTATAGTGAGAACTTCTATGTTGGTCACAGTATGCTCCAGATAGCTATTGCCTCGATGTCCCGACAATGTCTGGATATTATCGTTCGATTTGCACTTCTATATCATGCAACGTACACATTTACACACATTACTAATTTGCACAATCACATAAACATTCATTCATATACATATGTATATGTATCATGCGTAATGCATGCTCAATTTGACTATTCCAGGTATATTTCCTTAATTCACTTCTCATTATCATTTAACATCATCATTCAATCATTCTTTTATACTTAATACACTCTACTCACTTTAATCACCTAATTCATCATCAACTAGGTTCATTTAAGGCCTCATTCAACCCTAAATACATCATAACAAAGTACCTTAGCATTAATTGTTTCATACATCACTTAAAAGACAACATTTCTCTCATTGTGCCTACCCACGATCATGGTGGACCTTCCCACAATCATGATAGAAGCTTATGGAACTAGCCACGATCGTGATAGAAGCTCGTGGAGCTGGCCACGATCGTAGGGACTTCTAATATATAATAACAAATGATAGCTTCCTTATTTAGGTTCTAATAGATAAGTGAAGGCTATTATAACCTTTTAGGAGCTTCTTGTATAAATAAACCCTCTACAACAAAAGTTAAGTAATTTTTGGAGTGTTAAAAGTGTTTCTTTTAATATTTTGAAAATTTTGAAAGTAAATTAAGTTAAATTGAAAAACACATATGTTAATTATGTTAGCTATGTGAGTGGTTCACTATCGTTTTATGCTAGAATTTATGATTATGAAAGTTGAAATGGGACTTATAGTGAGTTCTTATTAGAATTCAAATAGAGAAGTAAAAAATATGGTTTCTTTTGACCCTCAATCAAGAGTTTAATGGATTCAATTCAAGGAGACTAAACGGCTAAAAATCTAGTGTTGTTGCCTTTTATCTCTTTACTCTTTTGTTTATTTGTTTTATATTATTTGTTGCTTGTGCTTTACATTAAATTATACAATATAATTGTAAATTAAAGCATGCTATTGCACTTCATCATATAAGTTGGTTATAATTAGTCATATACATCATTATAAGTTGAAAGTAAACTAAGATGTCTAAGTTAAACACATGATATTGTGTAATTATTAGTTTGAAGTGATAAGGGATACTGATATATATATATGGTGCCACTAATTTATAATACCATTTATCTTAACCTAACAAGAAATTGTTTTAATATTAGTTAAAGACACACAAATTTTATATATTTTGACTCATTCCTAAAAATCACTTACATTTTCTTATTATAGAAAAGTCCTTATATTTTTTTAAATTACCATATACAAAATTGACATCAAATGTCAATTTATTCAAATATTTGAAAAAATTTAAAAGGAGTGAACGTATCATTTAATATAGTATAAAGATTTATTTAGAATATTAAATTGTGAAAAAATTTAAGAAGCACATAAATTATAAAAATATTTGTGTCTTTTGCCCTTTTAATATTATTTTAAAATTTTAGCTGGGTCAGTAGTCATTTATTATAGGATAAATATTTATTTTGAATAATAAATTATACAAAAATTTCAAAAATCAAATAAATTATAAAATTATTGAACAACATCAATTGAGAATTAGGAAAGTAAAAATATTAACAAAATACCAAACATGTACGAGTAGGACGTTTAAACGGTTCAAGTAATTGTAACACTGGTACTATATAATGGTTACAGGCAATTGGTAAGACCCTAAAGCAGATGCCTGTACCCTCGGCCACCTCTCGTTTTCCCTCTTTGTTTCTTTCTTCTCCGTGATTCAGTTTACTCTCCTTTGTCTCCAGTTTTTCTTTTCTCTGTTTTGTTAAATAAATGACGAGCGCTTTGGACATGTCTCTTGATGATATCATCAAGAACAACAGGAAACCCGGTTCCGGTAACTCTAGAGGTCGCGGTCGGGGCTACGGACCTGGGCCTTCTCGCCGATTCGCCAACCGTTCCGCCAACCGCGCTGCACCCTATGCTACGTCCAAGGTACACATCAACTAGGGTATGATGTGATTTGATTCGATTTAGTGTCTTACTTCTTCATCTCTGTTGTTTTGTTCTTAGGGGCCGGAAACCACGTGGCAGCACGACTTGTTCACCGACCAGGGTGCGGGTTTAACCACAAAAGGTGGTCGGGCCTCCGCTATTGAGACCGGAACCAAACTCTATATTTCCAACCTTGATTATGGAGTTTCCAACGAGGACATCAAGGTTAGTTTGGCTTTATTCTCTCTTTCCTTATTTTTGGACTTATTAAATGAGAAATTGACATAGTTTTGAGCATTAGGATTTTTATAACAGTTCAATTATTTTTTTATCTCAAGAGGAGGCCCTGAATCAGTTCGAAAGTAACTGGGACTTGATGTATTTATGTCTAGTTTTTTCGTTGGCTTTCTAATTGTGTTCATATCCTTTTATCTATCTCACGAAAATAAATTGACATGAATACTAAAGAATTTCATGCTCGTGTTTGCAGCCTGGTTGGTAAGCTATCTGCTTGTGTACTTTGGTAATTATTTTTGCGATTTGATAGATGGAACTGTTTTATAATTGGTCCTCTCCATGTTTGAACTTTCTTACGATTGTTGTGTTCAGGAATTGTTTTCTGAAGTTGGTGATCTGAAGCGACACACAATCCACTATGATCGGAGTGGTAGATCGAAGGTATCTAAATCAAGTTTGACCTAAACTGCCTCCATCTGATGAATTCTATGTTTCCTGCTCTTTAGAAAGCCTCTTTTTCTTAGGGAACAGCAGAGGTTGTCTTCTCATGTCGAACAGATGCATTGGCTGCTGTGAAGAGATATAATAATGTTGAACTTGATGGGAAGCCGATGAAGATAGAGATTGTAGGGACAAATATCGCTGCTCCTGTTGCATCTCCTGTAATTAATGGCACTTTGGGAAATCTAAGTGGAGTTGCCAGAGGGTATTTCTCTTCTTTCTTTATGTTGTCCGTGGCTGTATTTTTGTCTGCACTGGTCAAAATTTGATGTGAAAAAACTATTGCACTACTGAAAGCTCCATCCATTGTATCCTTGAAACAATTGCCTTTTATGCTACTGATTTTTGGTTCTCATCTTTTTACTTTTTTTTTATATTCTTTTCATTGTTATTTCCTGAGATCTTAGGACTTATGGCCTACTAATTTTTTTTAATTTTGTACACGCACGGAATGAGTTGTGAATAAGCTTCACTTTCAACCTTTGTCCTGTATTCACCGGAGCATTATCTTGTCCTCAATATTGCATGTGAAGTCCTGTTACTCGTTGTTTACACTGAGTAGTTGATTTTTTTAATCTTCTGACTCTGCAGTCTATGTTTATTACCTGCCAACTCTGAAATCTTAGCTCTGCCTTTTTAGGTTAAATAAGATACTGTCAACTTTGTAGGTTAGTCCTTTCTTAATAAAGATGCTCTTGGTGTACTAACTCTTGTGTATCCTGACTTGTTAACTGCTGATATATGTCTTTGCTTCAGAGACAACTTAAGAACATATGGGAATGAAAAGGGAAGTGTGTTCGGAATTGAAATGTAGTTGTTGAATGTTTTGATCTTTATGTTTAAAATGTACTTGCTCTTTTCTACTATATGTTGTACTTATGTTTACATAATGTCTTTGCTGTGCTGTGGTGTCTTAAATAATGTTTTCTGCTTATTTACAGTGGACAAGGTAGAGGTGATCCTGTCGGGAGGCCACGAGGTGGTGGTGGTCGTGGATTTGGACGAGGTCGTAAACGTGGGGCTGGGAGGGGCCATGGAGAAAAGGTATCTGCTGAAGATCTTGATGCTGATTTAGAGAAGTATCATTCAGAGGCAATGCAGACAAATTGAGAGGAATTCCTTGTTCTCGGTGGTCCTCATGCATCTTTTTCTGTGGTTATGTGCTCAAAGATTGGACGTCTGCTGACTCTTTGTCAAGTCCTACTCTTTTAGGGGTCTCAGTAATACTCGTAAACTATTAGCATCTTTAGCATGAAGTTTGGGCTTTGTTTACAGATGTTATGTGAGTTGGGATCAAGTATGTGGTTAATGGACAACTGTCAGTGTTTTATTGCACTCTTGCTTTTGGTTTGGATAGCTCCTTGCATTCTTCCTGCTTTACTCTACCAGCTGTAGAAAGTGGAACTGTCATTGCATTTATTGTTAATTAAGAGAATGGTGTATGCGAGAAGTGGAGGTTTTATCCCTAACAGAAATCACACGGAGCTTGGATGTCTTTGGTTTGCTTACCTGGGAGACTCCTGTTTGAGGTAGATCCTTTATTTTATTATATGGCCCTGATCCTTTTAACTGCTGGAGCCTATTTCATCTTGATGGTACTAGTTGATTGGATGTTTCAGCAGTTTTATGTCATAAACTTCATCTATTTCCTTTGTATTATGCTCAGGGAAATTTTAGTTCCTCTGATTTCTTTGTATGGCTGTTTGTGTGACATATCGTAAATGAGTAAATCTGAAATCCCTCTGCTTCAAGCAGCCTGATGATGTTGAATACTAGTGGGGATGACATTGGAACATGTTGTCAAGTAGGCAATGCTAATAGTATGCAAGACTATGTTAAGCTGAGAGCTTTACCATAGTATGCAAAAGTATGTTAAAGCTGAGACTTTACCAGGCCAGTGCTTTCTTTGGTATAGGGAAAAGTTCTTACGTAAAGCATACTTGTTCTAGAGTTTTGATGGCTATTTTGTGATTTTGATCTTATCTGTCCAGAAGCATGCCTAGTTCTACGATCTGCTTTGGGGCTGTTACTAGCATAGCAGTTTATCATTTGCTCCTTTCAAGGTGACGGGTTTGTTTGTTTGTTCAAAATTGTCGTTAACAGTTGGTGCAAGAAATTTTACTGGATTATGTTAGCCTCTATTAATGAGCTGTGGTTCACGAGAAACGCATCTACGACTTCGCTGAAGCGACCCATTTGGCCAAAATTTATGACAGGCGGCTGTGAAGTAGAGACTCCATGTGGGATTGATGTCGGCAAGTTGAAATTAACACCTTGATGTCTAGTGTTTCATCATTTGTTGTGGCTTTTCTTCCAATGCAATTTCGATGCCTCTGTCCTGCTTGCTACATCGTGCACCTTTGTAGATCTAAAGCTTCACATCGCATTTGACGTCATAAAATGACGCAAGTAATTCAATGCAAAAGAGTACTCTCAATAACTAGTGATTTGTTCAGTTTTTTGAAATATCTTATTGACGCTGGGAGTTGGAATACTGAATGGACGAGGAAACTTAGCCAGTCAGTCGTAGTAATAAAGTTGTTTTGGATGATCGGTACATCTTACTGTTACTTGTTTTGGATGATTGGGACTAACTGCCAGTAGCGCCCGCCAATTGTTATTGAAGATTTTGAGGGGGCGGATTATTAACAGCATTGTAGTTTTGATGTCAATTTTACAGTTTCATCAAATCGAGCGTTGTCAATATCTTTTGATTATAACTTCTATTTTTTTACGTATTGTAATTAAATTGTTTTGCGTAAATTGTTTTGCCTCTTAGATGAGTAGGAATTGCATGCATTGCAATATAAAATAAGAACTGGACTTCAAATGGACGACAATTTTAAGACCGTTGCTACCGCCTGAACCACTGCGCTTCGCTTTATAAGCGTTTACATTTTGGTTTTGGTGGAGCGTCAGAATCTCCACGTCCGCCCTTTACGATTTCATCTGTACCGTCCAGGTCTAAGCTTAGGAGCCTCTTTTTTGTTTTGAATTTGTTTATAAAGTACTCACCTTTAGATTAGGGATGTCAATTTCAGCCTGACCTAAATTTAGCCGGCCATTTTTAAGGCCGAGTTGGGCCGGGCTGACGACACCCGGGTTCGACCCAACTCATTGACATCCCTACATTAGACGAAGTTGTCACCACTCACTGCCTACTACATTAGACGAAGTTGTCACCACTCACTGCCTACTGTCAGCCCGTCATGCCACGAAGTCATCGAATCTTCATTGAGGATTTGCTCTCTTTGGAGTGTTTGTCTATGATTAAAAAAAACCCTAGATTTGCTCTCTCTAAGCTCAGATCTTAACACACGTTGGCTTGTGTCGCTTGAAATATTATGGTACTTCACAGAACTGCGACGTTTGAAGTTCTTAAGGAAAATTAATTCATTCTTTGAATTTGTACCTCTAAACTTAACAGTACTGGCGAGGATTTACCCATTTTCAAGTGTATTGCCTCTGAAACTCACAGCGAAAATTGGTCTCCGATGAGTTTTAATGTGGCTTCTTGTCTTATTCTCTTAATATTAATATCTAATTCTTTATTATTCTCATTTATCTAATTTGTACAGCAAAAATTGGTTTGGTTGTTTCCCTTCTCAATCTCAAAAATAAATTTTATCTTTTGGCAATTAGTTCGATCATGTTTTATGGAATAGAGTGTCAACCCATCAAATGGGTGTATAATCATAAGCTAATGACAATATAGATGAGTATACTCTATTAGATGTGCAACATTACTAAAAGAGATAAAGTAAAGAATGTAATAATAAGAAACAAATGAAATGTGATTGATATTAATTAAAAATTAAGAGAGACAAAACTTAAGTGGTTTGAATATGTTAAAAAGGGACGCCTTGATGTTCCAATGAGAAGAAGTCAAAAAATTGTATTTAGAAACTGTAAGAAGAAAAAAGGAAATCCTAAGAAAAACTGAGGGGAGGTGTGATGATTTTGCTAGAACTTACCAAAAAAATGACCTATAATAGAAAATTTTGACATATTAGGATAGGATAAAGGATCTCATATAAAGGTCCTAGCAATTAGTGGATTGTATTAGCAGCGGTTAGCTACCAACGGATTAATATAGATGATTTGATCAGTAGATAACAGTAATTGTTTGTTTAAAAATATTTGATAAAATTAACTGTCTAGTATTAACTATTTATGTGTAAAATAACTTATAAGGGCGTGATTTAAAAAAAAGATTCATAAGGATATGAGTATTATATTGAGCATTCCTCGATTCCTCGTACGTGCAATTTACTCGATCTTTTTAGTTGTCTTTATGTTTACTTTCAAAGTTAAAGGAAGATGTATATAATGAGATGATAACTCTTTGTATAGTCCAACTTAAAATTGATATTAATTCAACTTCAAAATTTAAATTTTAAAATATTAAATTTAAATAATAAACTTATTATCTCTACCTCTATCTCTATCTCTATCTTTATCAACATCTCTATTTATTTCTATCTCTTTGAGTAATTTATAATAACTTCTGGATATAATAGTTTTTTACTCTCTTAATTTTTCAACTGCCGGAAGAAAACACTTCTCATAGGAGCGTTTTTTAAATCAATGGATTGAGTTCAATGTGCCAATCCATTTAGCTAATTACCAAACATAATGATAAGCGATTTGATATAGTCAAACAGTTAAAACCTTCAATTCATTAAAAAATAGCTGATAAGCTATTTACCAAATAAGGCCAAAGAAGTCTTTTTTCGATTTGATAAGTCCTTTAAATGTTTTTCTTCGAGTCTTATGTCTTGTATTTAGCTTAACTATTTAATATGTAATATTTTTCTCTTAGTTAGTTAGCTTAAATATTTTCCTACTTAATCTAAATATTTTCTTATAATGACTTGTTGGATTTATTTATTAACTTATTTTCTTTCTTGTTTGTGTATTTATTTACTTATTTTATCTTTTATTTTGGCTCTTTACCTTGTTCGATATTTATTGTATTATTTATTTTATTACTTATTTATATTTATATTTATATTTATAAAATTTTATTTATTTATTTTTACTATCATCTTTTAGGCCTATTTTATTATTATTTATTTTTATTGTAATAAACAATTTTTCTATTAGTTAAAGGTAAAAGTACGTACTATAGGTCCTCAGATTTCACGTATTAGCGGAACTTTCACTGAGTTGTTGTAAATACAATACCCAACCCAGAGGACAAGGATATTGATAAGATTAAGGAAATAATTGCATACATTGCAGTATAAAATAAGAAATGGAAAACAGTTTAAGATAGACAAAAAAGGGAGAAAAAAATTGGTTACTGCAAATGCAATACCCCACCCAAATGACAAGGGTATTGGTAAGAAGAAAATAATTATTAGTTGAAGGAAAGGGCCGGATATATATAAAAGAAACTATCAAGACCCGAAATATAAATTCCACAAGTAAATAATAGAATAGAATTAGGATGTTTTGAAAAAAAATAAAATATTCAGGTTAATTTTATCCCCCTATGATTCAAAAGGTTTTAGAACACAATTGAAATTGCCAGCATTCGAGCATATCATATTCTCTCAAACTTAGCAGTAGAAAATGCTAATGGTTTTACCCACAGAGCTTGCAAGAAAGCTATAATCATCTAAAGTGCACCATTCAAGAGGGACATTGTGAAAATTAATCCAAATGGAAAAGAATTCTATACCATTTCTATTCAATTTCAGGCCTGAAACCCACTTCTGAACAAACAAAGGCTATCCACTAACATGCCATTGACTTGTTTCCATGATTGAAGACAAGCTTTCCTCATCTAAGAATTTGAAGATGAAGGAATTCTCTTCAGTCAAGAGCACCTTCTCCAAACCTTTGTTCCCCCGTTTGGATTGAGCCCATGTATGAACCTGAGATGAGGGCCTTTGTTCATGAAAACCCAATTAAGCCGCATAGCCAGGCTTTGACCCCTATTTGCAGAAGCTCCTCAGGAGGAGAAACAACTCCATTCACCAAGGTGCATTGAAAAAGCTTAGGCCTATGTGGAGGAGACTCAATTGAAATTACACTCTTCCGTGATCTAGGAGCCCCTTTAGGAGTTACTGAAATCTTACCTTTTCCTTTACTAGCGTCAGAGGAATCGCAAATGGATGGAAACTAGGTTGCTGGCATTCAATTGGCCCTTCGGGATAATGGAATGGGTCAAGCAATTTCCACTGCGAGTCTCCATTGAGCTTACTTGAACAAGAAAGCTACCAATAGGCTGCCGGTTACTTGCCAAAAAGGGAAAGCTACCGTTCAGGTGAAGGGAAAGGCAGTTTACCATTCAAGTGGAGGGAAAGACTGCAAGTTTTTGTTACGCAATATTCTCCCTAAATATTAGCTTTCGACCAAAAGGTTACTGCCTAAATGACCAAATTGCATGTTTCCGTAATGTTGATGGAAGTAAAATAACCGAATCTAAAGAGATCACCAGTATTGTAACATACAATTACTTATAATAGAATTCCAACACTAACCGAAATGGACTTTTTAAAGTACACAAACGTTCTCTTCGAGTTTTGACAAATGACATGTCCATGCAAAAAGGAGCGGAAGAGAAGAGAGAAGTGAATAAGAAGATGGGAATGATAATTTTAACAAGACATTCTACAAGGAGAATTCCCCATTGCTGCTAGAGTCCCACAGCTCCACCTGCACTATTCCACGCCCAAAAAACCAAAAATCCCCCCACCAAACCCAACCACAAAAAGTTGATACCATTGCACAGCACACACCTACAGACAAGAAGCAGTGGAGTGGTTTCTGTTCACAACATTTCTTGAGATCTTCTCACACAGCGACCGACTTTTTTCTTAAATTCATCTCTCCTCTCTCTCCATTCCTTCTGCAAAAACATACCACTTTCAGAGTTTGGAGATTCTTCAACTCTTTCCTTCATTAGACAAGCACTAGTTTAACAATATGCATGCTAAAAGCAAAAAGAAGCTTAGTGGACAAACAGCGTGGAGAGCAGCTCAGTCCATAGATATCCGATAAGCAACAGAGTTACATGAACAACTTAAATTGCTCCACATGCCTTGCAAATCAACTGTTCAAGCAGCATTTGACATCATACCTATTCTCTCTCTCTCTCTCTGTGAGCATTTTTTTCTTTTCTTTTCATATAGTAAATTACTGATTATCTTAATGGCCTCTGTCCATTTAGCTCCATCAATCATTCTAAGAATTATTATCACCAAAACTGAGGACCAGAAGCCTCACTATACAAAGTATCATTTCATCCTGGCAATGAAATTTAAGATAAATTAAGCTGGACATACGTTTATGACCAGTAAATTAGGTCATTTATTACAAGGAGTAATTTTTCCAGAAGGATCACAACAGCACATAATTTTTTCCTTATATGCATTAACAATCAACCGAACCATGACCACAGGATCATTCTACTTCTATACAACTAATGAACTGTCATATTGCGAATCCTGTTGATAGAGTCAACACTATAGGCAAGATATCTACCAGCTGATTTGTAAATTGAATTCTGTATATAATACGAACACTTAGACATATAATAAGTATTGAGTAGCATGAACTACATTAAACTACCGCAGTTTTGTCAAACACAATAGTTAAGATTTACTTACAGCAGCTTCAACATTTGCAGGAGATTCATCATTTGGACTAGAAAGCATTGATATGATACTCAGAACTATACTTTCAACCTGCCAAAAGGATTAACAGGTGGATGTCCGTTAAGCACAGTTCATCCAATAAAACATACACACAAAGTTGAATAGATATTAAAGAAAACTGCAGGTTGAAACAAGTGCTAAATTCCATCACATGCATGAGATGCTTCATGGGGAATATTGGAATTAAAAACCAACACAACAACAACCCATTAAAAATCCTGCCAAACGCAGGATCTGGGAAGGTTCAGTATACACAGTCTTATCCCCAACTAGTAAAAAGGCTGTTTCTGAATATTGGAATTAAGAGTGAAAATAAATTGAGAATCTGGGAATGCAGAGTAATAGGGATTACAAGAGGGCAGCTATGTATTCGAGATTATATGGGTTAAACTCTTGAAATTAAGAAAATGATTTTAAACATGATGGGATTATATGGGTTAAACACTTTAAGCAAAATGATTTTAAATGTGATCTAATGGGGATTACATTACATTACACAACCAAGGTAAATAATTAATGGTGTAATGTGATGTAAAAGAGTTTAAAGTTATATAAAAAAAAAAAGGACAAACCATTCAATCACAAGCTTTAATTTGGTAGAATGAAGAGTGAAAATTTAAGTGTGAGTAAGGATACCAAGGGCTGAAACTTACTTCATGTTAGGTTTTCTTTATTACACAGGAAGTAATAATAAGTTAGATATATTATCCTAATTTTATAGGACTTGAGCTTAAGCTTATTTAAAAATAAAGAATCCTAATAAGTATACTTTTATTTTATTTTGGATATTTTAGATTGAAATTCCTTTATTACTAGGGTAACTGTTCTAAGAACTTCTCAATATATAAGTGTATTCAACCCTTCAATAAAAAACAACTTGAAATTTGTCTTTACAAACTTAAGTTTTCAACTAAAAAGTGTAATCTTTTCTCTATGAGCAACTCTCAGACTCTAAAAGTGAATCCTAGTTCTTCGCATCCAATGTTGTTTCCTCACTAAAATTCTTACACTACTAGCCCAAATTTGCAGCAACCAAAAACTTAAAATTCTAGCCTACCAAACCTGAAATTCCAATAACCTAAACGAATATTCCAAACCTGAAATTCCAGCAGCCAGATTTTGTAAGTTTGTTGAGTTTCAGTTACCAGTTTGATATCTCTTCTACTCGTCCTATATCAATTTGGTATCAAAACTTTAGTTCACAATGGCGGCATAAATCAGAAGTGTGTATAAAAAGCTACTCAGTGACCAAGAGCGAGATGAAATACATCTGCAAATTATGGAAAATTGGACCTTAATGATCCTCGATCACGAGGTGCTCCAAGAATACACTGGATAACAATTTATACTTGATATTAAGGGTAGAGAAAGTGAAATTCAAAAGATGAAGAGGCTGAAATTAATCAACGGTAAGTGGGGTTACAAAGTCAATCTCTATTGAGAGATCCAAGTTAAAGAAACCAGCCGGCAACACTTGGAGAGCAAATGTGAGACCTCAGAGCTCATGATAGAGCTGAAACCCACAACATACTTGAAGATATTACTAGGAAAGTTCATGTGGAAGCACCTAATTTTGTAAGAAAGATGGATACACATCTATTCTTGTACTGGATAGCAACGAAGGAAGATTTCTTTGAATGATACATGTCAGAAGATCGAAAAATCCAATTTGCAAGGATGAAGCTAGTTGGACACCCTAAAATATGGTCTAGAGCATTAGAGAATAGACTTCAAAAAATAAACTTGCCGACAATTGTTGAATGGGAAGAGGTGACGTTGAAGTTATAAAAAAAAAAATGCTTACCATTTCATCATGAAGATCTTTAAGATCAACTCATAACATTTCAAGAAGGAACTATGACTGTAACAGAGTACATAGAAATATTTGGTATCAACTCATATCTCACTACAAAAATGGCTTAAGGGCAAAAATTTACAAAGAGCAAACAATGCAAAAGGATTTCCACTCTCAAAGATACATATCTTTTGGCATTAAGAGTGGAGAAATAACTATGACATCAAGTAACTAAGAAATTTAGAAATCAAGCTATAGAGTTTGGTTGAAGAGAATTACAAAATCTTAGGTTAGCAACTAATAGATTAAAATTTGCACCATCGAACAAATGCAAAACTTCTAAAGGAGCTAAACCTAAAGGCCAAGCCATAGTTGAGACTAGAAAAAAAGGAGGTAGCAATGATAAGAAGTGTTTTCGATGTAATAGGAATGGACACTTTGCTTATGAATGTACCAATAGAGGTTTGCATATGGAAGAAGAGGAGGATGAAGCTAATCAGTAAGTGTGAACATGAAGTTAGAGAGGAGTTGGAAGGAGATTCTAGTGATGAACAAGTAGGTCCTTCAAATCTTTATGTAGTAAGGCACATACTTATGACCTGTATGCCCGGAGAACAAGAATGACTCTGTACTACTATTTTCTTAGCTCATCTTAAGCGTGGAAATGACGCATGTAAGCTTATCATTGATGAAATAGTATGAATGTGATATAAGAGAGTATGGCGAAGCAATTGAATCTACTACCAGAGAAACACATCTCTACAAAGTTGTTACGTGGATGATAGCATTATATTGGTTGGTCGAAAGAGATTGCTGTATTTCAAATTAGGAATATATGAAATATTCTAATTGAAGTGATGTTAGTTCTATGAAAGTATCTTATATTTTACTTGGTCGATCGTAACTTTATAATCATGATCTGCAGCATTTTGGAAAAATTAACACTTACCAATTTGTGTTCATGGATAATTTTAAAGCTTACAAAGGAGGACAAGGTAGAGAAACAGAGAAAAAGAAAAAGGACAACAATAAACACCAAGAAAAAGGTCTCTTAATATACTTTAGCAAGGAATTGTGTTTCTAATAGTAGTGAGTGGAGTAACAGAAACAGCACCTAAAACACCCCTTACAATATCTAAAGTTAGTGAATTGCTATATGAATTTCAAACCGTACACCAAATGATTTATTAAGTGAATTACCTCTTTTATGAGATATTCAACATGCTATTTACTTGGTAGTTAGATCTATTCTACCAAATCTTCCAACATATCACTTAAATCCTATCAGGAATGAAGAGCTGTAGAAGCAAGTAGAAAAGTTGCTTAAAAAAAGAGTTTATTCAATAAATGTCTTAGCCTGTGTGTAGCTACAATATTATTGACACCAAAAAATGATGGATGTAGGCAAATGTGCATTGATTGTAGGGCAATAAACAAGATCATAATATGGTATAGGTTTTTAACCCCTTAGCTTGATGACAGGTTAGACATATTAGACACGTTGACTAGGGTCACAATTTTATCAAGATAGACTTACGAAATGGGTATCATCAAATCAAAATTAGATCTGGGAATGAATGGAGAACAACTTTGAAGACTAAAGAGGGGCCATATGAATGGTTGGTGTTGTAATTTAGACTCACAAATGCACCTAGCATTTTTATGAGAGTGATTAACCAACTATCTATACCATTTATGGGCAAATTTTTGGTGCAGTATTTTGATGACATAGTAATATATAGCAAGACCACAAAAGACCTTCTAGTATATTGTCAACAAGTTTTTGGAATTTTAAGATAAGGGAATCTTTAAATCACCTTAGAGAATGTTTGTGCAAACCAGTTTTATGAACAGGGTTTCTGTTATTGGCTAGCCCAGGCTCACGTCACTGGGCGATGTACCGGAAAATCGATGTCGTTGAGGGAAGACTTTCCCTTGTTGTCGTTCTTCTTCCTCCCTATGATGAAGGAGAAGGAAGAAGAAGATCAGCTAGTTGCAGGGACCTGAATACTTGTGACCTCGTCAAGAGAGAGAATTCGATCTCAAATAAACTTGTGTAAATATTGCTTCCTTTACTCCTTTGTAAACCCTCAATATATATAGCGTTTGTATCTCCTAAATTAACCATACGGTAATAGAAGTCTTATCCTAGTCGACAATAAAATTCCTATTCTAAAGATAACTACTGTAATAGAAATCTTATCCTAGTCGACAATGAATTTCCTATTCTAAAGATAAACAATAATTGAAAATAAATATCATAAATCCTAAAATTTGCAAAAATAACAATTTGATTCCTAAAGATAGAATTTGCCAAAAATAACTGCTCATCCAGTCTGTTCGACTTCCTGCACTGCGTTTGCTTCTTGGTTTTGCGCCTGTCTCCGCATATATGCCTTCCCTACGAATGTATCCATAACATCACTCCCCTCCTAGAAAACGAGCTTGTCCTCGAGCTCGAAATCAGGGTAAGCCTCCCGGAAAGTGTCCATTGTTTCCCAAGTTGCGTTGGTTGTCTCCATTCCAGCCCATTGAACAAGTAGCTCCCAATTTCCCCTATTCAAGTGGAAACGCAAAATTGTTGCTAGGGACGGAATGACTCGACCTTCTGAGATCAATGGTAATGGTGCTCGCTGGAGCGGTGGGTCACCCTTGTGTGCCTTAAGTAAAGAGACATGAAAGACATCATGTATTTTGGTGTTGTTGGGCAATCATAACTGATAGGCCACTAAACCAATCCATTGGATGATTTGAAATGGACCGTAGAACTTGGGCTGGAGTTTGAGGCATTGTCTCCAGTCGAAGGATAGTTGTCGGTGTGGGTGGAGGCAAAGTCAAACCTAGTCGTCGATGTCGAATTCGACCTCTATGTGACTTTTAGCCATTCAACTCTTCGTACAATGTTGACATTAGAATCTTGCATGCACAACAATTTTTTCTCTTAGAGCTCTTTCCACTAAAACAAGTTACTTAGCTTCAATTGCTTGAAGATGGTACTTAAAAATCCTTGCGTTTCCATAATCATGGTCTCACTGTCACTCGTTTAACTATTCAACTGTATCAACTACAAGCAATTGCCTGCTCTCTTGGTTTACGAGCCATTCTTTTTGTTAGGAAACGTCTATATTAGACGTCAGGAAATATCTATATTAGGAAAAATATGATCTCGTCTTTATTGTATGATTTTCTCTTTATTTCTAAGATATTTTCCTTATGAAATTGGTTCTATATAAAGGCTACAAGGGTCTTGAGTTATTATCAAGCCGTCAGTTAACTATTCTCTAATTTTCACATGGTATCAGAGCAGAGCTAATTTTCAAACCTCAAAATCTTCTTTACCGTAAAACCCTAACATCTTCTAACCTATCCAAAACACTTATCTCCACTTACCAACACTAAGGCAACCACCACAGTATTGGCAGTGTCGCTAAAAAATCACCCACGTGTCATTGTCTAGTGACAACCAGCGACAACAGTTTGATGGGTCAGCTCACCTCTTTGTCATAAATGGAGTTCTGGTCTAGTTTCATGTCAAAACTAACTAGAACATGGGTATTTTGATAGTAGTAAAGTCTTTTATATGTTTCAGAACATCATCAACAGTGTTATCAGTGTTTGTTTAGCCAGGAAATCTGTCAAATATACCTAAGAGATGTCAGATTCCAGTAGCAAATCATTGACAAATGTTCCAACAATGGGTTCCTCAACTTTGCGAATCACCAAACAATGTTTGAACGGTAATAACTATTTTTTCTTGTCTAAGAATGTAGAATTGTTCTTTAGAGGTCAAATATCCCATCTTACATCTGATCCCCCAACTGATCAGAAAATATTGGAAAATTGGCAAGTTGATGATGAACAATTACTACATATTCTTTTCGATTCTATGGAACCTGAAATCTTAGTCCTATTCTCTCATATTGGCACTTGTAAGCAAGCTTGGAACTACGCTAAGCTTCCTTACTCCAATAATATGCTTCGCATGAATGATATTTCTGTTGAGTTATTTCAGTCCAAACAGAAGGTAAGTTTGATTGAATACTTTAGGAAAGTGAAATGTGCATTTGAAGAGATGAATTCTCTACTACCAATCACATCTAATATTAAGGAGATGCAGATTCAACGAGAGCACTTGGTGACTATGACATTTTTGGCTAGACTGAAACCCGAGTTGGAGCCTATGCGAGCACAAATCTTGGGAGGAGTAGACTTTCCATCCTTAGTTGAAATATATTCCACACTCTCTCACTCTATGACTAAGGCAAATCCACTAGAGAATAACTCTAATAGGTCAACACTTGTAGCACAATCTGGTTCACAAGTCAAAGGAAGTCAAGGGGAAGTCGAGGAGGACATGGTGATCGTGGTGGGAGAAGAGAACGTGGCAGAGGCTCACGACTCCACTGCACACACTGTGATAAAGGTATACATGATGAAAACTCTTGTTGGGATAAATATCCCCATTTGTAAGCTGCTTATTGCATCTTTGAAGAACATTCTTTGACTATAGCTTCACAATCATTTGTTACACGAGACTTAGTTACTCTTCTACATGGTCAGACAATTGTGAGTTGTTGATGGGTGTTCAATGTTAAGGTCAATTCTGATGGCACAACTAATCGTTTAAAAGTTCGCTTGGTAGCTAAGGGTTATACACAGGTGTATGGTATGAATTATGCTGAAACCTTTTCTCCTATAGCCAAATTGACATATGTTCGAGTTTTCATTGCATTGGCAGCCACCCATAATTGGCCTCTTCATCAACTCGGTGTAAAAAATGCTTTCCTTAATGGTGATCTTCAGGAGACTATTTTTATAAAGCAACCACCGGGGTTTGTTACTCAGGGGGACACTAATCTAGTGTGTCGCCTTAACAAATAACAATCACCAAGAGCTTGGTTTGGGCGCTTTAGTACAGTGATTATGGAGTTTGGTCCGCATCGATGTGGTGTGGATCACTCTGTGTTTTATCGTTACTTAAAGGCTGGTAAAATTCTTTTGATCATTTATGTTGATGATATTGTTATTACTGAAGATGATGAAGTAGGAATCCAGTCTGTAAAGTCATTCCTACAGACCAAATTTCAAACAAAGGATCTTGGTTTACTAAAATATTTTTTGGGCTTCGATATAGCAAGGTCGAGGATGGGGATTTGTCTATCTCAAAGAAACATACTAAAACAGGTATGTTGGGAACAAAGCCAGTTGATAACCCCATGGAACCATATGTAAAACTTAATGCTGGTAAAGGAGAGTAGTTGGAAAATCCAGGTAGGTATCGAAGACTTGTTGGTAAGCTGAATTATTTGACTATTACTCGTCCAGATATCTCGTTTGTTACAAGTGTAGTAATTCAATTTATGGAATCTCCACGAACTAGTCATTGGGATGCAGTTATTAGAAAATTGAAATATTTTAAAGGCTCTCCAAGGCAAGGTCTTCTTCACCAAAATCATGGACACGTTCAGATTCAAGAGTATACAAATGTAGATTTGGCAGGCTCTTATGACAAACAGTCTACTTCAAGCTACTGTGTATTTTTGGGTGAAAACATGGTGTTAGGAAAAGTAAAAGGCAGTCAGTTGTTGCAAGTTCTAGTGCTAAGTCTGAGTACAAGTCCTTGGTATATACTACATGTGAGTTGATTTGGTCGAAGCATCTTCTTACGGAATTGGTTTCGAGTACTTCGCTCCAATGAAGCTAATGTGTGATAATCAAGCAACCATTCATATTGCCTCGAATCTAGTCTTTCATGAGAGAACCAAACATATTGAGGTGGATCGTCACTTGGTTCATGAAAAGCTTCAAGAAGGATTGATTGAGACACCACGTGTCAAGTCAGAAGATCAATTTGCTGACTTATTCATCAAAGCACTAGGGGTTCTCAGTTGAAACCTATATGTAACAAGCTTAAAGCTTATGATAGATATGCTCCAGCTTGAGAGGGAGTGTTAGGAAAGATCTATATTAGACGTTAGGAAATATCTATATTAGGAAAAGTATGATCTCCTCTTTATTTTGTTGTTTTCTCTTCATTCCTAAGATCTTTTCCGTATGTTATTGTATCTATATAAAGGCTACAAGGGTTTTATCAAGCCCTCAGTTCACTATTCTTTAATTCACACTTTCCATCGTACTCCTCTTAGCAAAGATGAAAATGATAAACAAACACATTAATGTATAAACCAATAAGCTTCAAATAAATTCTTGAGTTGTGTTCAAAAGCCAATGGAGAAATTGAAAGCACTCAAATTTAAAGGAAACGAAGGGGCATCGACAATATACATGACCTACCGTGTGGACTGGTGTCCATCGCTCACTAGCAAGCTCATAGCCATTAGGGTCATCACCAGGTGGATGGAGAATGGATATGCAAACACGCCCGTCAGGATATACTACAATCAATTACAAATACTTTTACGATCATGACAAAAGTGAGAGACAAATATCAATAAAAATGTAATTAGAAAATCAATCAACCATTGGGATGCCATAGCTCAGATGTAAATTTCACTGTTGGAGGGCTATTTGGGTAGTTGGATGGGAAACTCATGATAGCATTGAAAAATCCCCCTTCACTGCACCCAAAATTTGCAACAACATCAACCGCATAAGGAAACACATACCACCATTGCATAAGGAAGCACCTACCACCGTTGCATGTTGACAAAAACTAACATAGAATATATCAAATGAAAACAGCAACATTCTTGTGAGGCATCAGAACCAAAGAATCAAATTAATAGTCAAAACAAGTAGGCAAGATCTTATATCACCTGTCAAAA
Source organism: Erythroxylum baracoense (assembly GCA_025629805.1). Lineage (NCBI taxonomy): Eukaryota > Viridiplantae > Streptophyta > Magnoliopsida > Malpighiales > Erythroxylaceae > Erythroxylum > Erythroxylum baracoense. The sequence continues at coordinate 15,139,773 of JAOTAY010000189.1, forward strand.
TCAAACAGTGAAGGACATAACATATTTCAATAGCCAACTGCTACAGAATATTATCACATAACATATAATAACCAAGAACTGAATAGTTCATGAAGATAAACCCATCATCCTGCTTAAAATCAAGGATATGGACTTTGTAAGTCAGTATTTGACTTATGGAAAATGATTCCAGTGAATTGGTACTTGAAACTTCATTTTCAAGGATTTATGACTAGTAAGAAGAGACCAAAATTTAAAGTGAATGGTTATAGCATAAGCTTTGGATAGAGAAGCAAACATCAAAAATAAGCATCACCCACTAATAGCAAACCAAGTTCAATTAAATCAAATTCCAAAAACCCAATAGTGAAACGAGCACTCAAATTCGAGTCCAAATCACAATGCTCCTGTTTTATATAGAATCCAATCAAAGCTGAAGACAAAGATGCCCATAAAACATGCAGTAAACAAACCCTTAAATCAATAATCATAGGAAAAAGCACAAATTTTTCCAAACCGATTGCAACATAATACATACTAAAGTGTATCAGGCGGCCCAATGATCGTCACACTCCATTCGAAGATATTGTTCTCATCAACCAACCCAGCAGAGAAACCATCAACGGGATTCTTGCAAAGATCTGCAGCAACCAAATAACCAATCGGTCAAAATAAATCCGATCCAAAACCCACCGCCAAAATCCAAAAAAAAAAAAAACAAAGAACCAACAACTAAAGGCCTCACCTTTGAGCTGTTTCTGAAGCAGAAGGCTGGCCTGCGATGCCATGTTAAATTTTCAGGGTATAGGAACGAACTTGCTTGAATTCTAATGGAAATGTGTATTACAGGTTGTATAGAAGAGGAGAAGAGAGATTGAATCCAAAAGCCGACACTTTCCGGGATTTATTCTTGGATAGATAGATAGAGAAGAGAAGGTTCTAAAACAGTATTATTTAGAGTTCGCACTCTCTCTCTCTCTCTCTATAACGTTCTTCTCTTTTCTCTCGTGAGCTCATTTCTGTGCTTTTGTGTACCGACTGAGGCACATGGATAGGAGTTATGATTCCATACGTGCAAAAGAGACGCGAATTTGTGGCAAGCTTGTCAAATGTTGACACGTACGCAACCCCTTTCCCAGTTTTTACAAAGATTATCGTTACTTGAACTTGTCCACCGTTAGATTTTAGGTATTGGATTGTGCGATCTAAGTTTTATAAAAGCCTAAAGTCAGCTGGTCCGCATGGGCAAACGGCGATGGATGTGGAGCAGGAGAGACGAAAGAGTCTGGAATATCACCCTCCGTCCTCTGCTTTTCTTCTCCTCTCTTCTGTCCTGAGACGGAAACAGCGCTTTTGGCCAAAACCAGATTTATCCAAGTCTCCATATTAAATTTATAATTATTAAAATAAATATTATAACTATTTAACTAAAATTTATGGTCAAAGGCATGAAAGTTAGAGTTAAAAAAGAACTTAAACAAGGATAAATGATCTCCACGCCTTTGCTTTGAACTTTTACTTTAAGACTCTGAAGTCTGAACCATCCCTCCCGTTCCTTTATGTATTCTCTGTTTTTTTTTGTTTTGTTTAATATATTCAGTCTACTTATTTCTGCCCAAATGTGATGATTGCATTGAATTATATTGGCAGTAACTTTAATTATTACTATTACCTTTACTCAAAGTTTCTCTGAATCTTTTCTATATGCATGGGTTCGAAAAGACACAAATAAAAATTTATACTAAAATTTAAATTAAATTTAATTCGTTTTAAAAGAATCATAAAATTTTTTTAATAGGAGGTTCTGAAATTTTTTTATTGTTTCCAAAATGATCTACATGTGGATGTGGTTGCGGAAACAAAAGTTGATTTTCGCCCCACCTGGATGGAAAGCACACAAAAACCCAACCTAACCCATAAAAGTAAAAAGAGACGAATATATATAAATACATCAGCAAATGGGTTGTAAGAAAAACCAACCAAAATGCTTCATCCTAGCAAATGTACCCAAAAAAATTCATGTATTTTCTTATTTTATTTGTTTTGCAGTAGATTAGAAAAAAATTTGTGAAAATTAACAGCCAAAAAATCTCTTACAAAAACATAAAACTTTACATAAGATTTTTTTGGCAAAAACTCTATTCCTTTTGATTTTGATTTTCAATTATCCTATAAACTAGATTATATTTTTGATTGTTTACGAAAACAATTTTGAAGTCATTGAAAAAATAAAAATGGAGAAAAGTGGCCAGAAACAAAAAAGAAAAAAACCAGGTGAAGGTGAGATTGGAGGAGCGAAGAAGACAGTTTTTGAAAAAAAAACATAAGAAAATCGGACATTTAGGAAATTCTAAGATTAATATAGGGGCAAAATAGAAAACATAAATATTTAAGAATAAAATTGAAATTTAGGTCCTAGAAGGGTAATTTAATAACATTAAAAGAGTGTATAGGTATAATAAGAATTTTAATACTTAAGGGTATTTTAGTAATTATGGTGATAAAATAAATTAAGGATATTTTAATAATTAAGAATAAAGTAGTAAAATGGGTTTAATTTTGATTATTAAGTGTAATTAGGTTGAACAAATTTTCTTAAATAAAGTCTAATAGAATTTTGTAAATGTCTAAGTGTAAAGGACGAATTAGGAGTAGATTAGACCAATCAATTAGTTGAGAGCGAGAAAAGGATAACTTTAAACTGTACCCTTATAATATTATATGAATTATAAAATTTTGATTTTTGTTATTAATAAATTATTTTATGGTGAACAATAATTTGAATTAGTAATTACTTAAATTAATGGTTAATAATGCATATTTGGATTTTTTGTAATTTATGAATTTTGTTTATTTAAATGTTTAGTGTTTATATTTGCTAGGTATTATGATGATATATTGCCTGATAATTCAGGAAAAAATTGATAATTAAAATTTTCAATTGTGTATGAGTATAACTAAGAATATTAGGGTAAGATAAATCACGTTCATGAAATTAGATGGATACTGGTTTATAATGGTTTGAGTATAGACTGTGGAAGTTGTGAATTTATGGCTTGCCAAAGATAGGGTATATTCGATGGTCATAGATCGATAGGTCATTGAGATATAAATGAGTTTTGGGAAGATACTTGTCTATGGAATAGGAATCGAGGCATCCAAGGTCCCCAGGATGTCCTATGCTAATGGCTAAGCATCGGAGTGGTACTAGAGTATCATGAGTCCTAGGGATATCTTGTGGTGATAGTTAGGTATTGGAGTAGTACGGGGGTACAAGATTAGATTGAAGGACTGAGGTGCCTTGTGTTGATATTTATACATTTAATTATGTTTTTACTTAGTAAGGGATTGAGGTACCATGTATTGATATTTGTATATTTAATTACATTCTACTTAGTCAGTGATTCTGATGAGTATGAGCTTACTATGTTAAACAGGACCCATTCAATGTAGTCAATAAAGAGTTAAAACATAAATGGCAATAATAAAATAAAATTAGTATTAATCATTACCAACCATAAACATTTTTGATGTTTGTAGAGTGTTTGGATAGGCTAAGGATTGCTGTGTATTTTAGTATTATATGTATGTTTTGCCAAGAATAATATGACTCTGCTGGAACTTATCGAGCACATGACCCTTAATAAAAATCTTTGACATACTAGAATATTGATAAATGATCTCACATAAAGGGATCTTTGTTGTTTTGATAGGTCCTTTAAATTTTACTCTTGTGTTTAACCCAAACATTTAAATATATAGTACTTACCTTTTAGTGACTTAGCCTAAACATTTCCCTACTCAGCCTTATAATAAAAATATTGTACTATTATTATTATTATTATTATTATTATTATTATTATTATTATTATTATTATTATTATTATTATTATTATTGTTATTATTATTATTATTAGTACTACTACTACTTGTTTGATTTATTTATTTACTTTTTTCTTGCCTACCTTTATCGTATTATTTAGTTTATTTCTTAATTTATTTTTATTTATTATTTATTATCTTTTCATAAAGGTATTTTAGAAGCAATCTCTTTACCAGTTAGAGGTAAGGTTGCATATTACTGGACCTCTAAATACTAGATATCAACGATATTTTAACTGGGTTATTGTTGTTGTTATTGTTGTACTTGATTTTAAGGGTATGGTCATGTTACCCTCATTGAGTAGGCAACTCACCCCCTTGCCACTATATTTTTCTCAAAAGATAGGAAGATTGTCCATAACCTCAATGCACGTGATTGACAATATGGAGGCTAGGTGGGGCCAACAGATCATATTGAAAACATTTGTTTTATTATATATTTTTTCCTTTTGACATGAAAATTGGAGGGTTATATTTATATAAATAAATTTTGTGACTGATGAACATTATTTTTTAAACTAATGAGGATTTTGGTAATTAATGATGTAATTGTGGAGCAATTTGGATAAATTATGGTTTAAGAATTTTGAGACATCCCATTTAGGTGGTATCAAGGCATGTTTACGTTTGTAAGGAAAAATTAAGTGAATTAAGAAAAAAAACCAACGATATATTCTTGTCTTATCTAGGCTGGTTTCAGGAGATGAAATTGTCTCGAGTGAGGAATTAGGTAATTTGATCTGTGCTCTAGATATGCCTAATTAGGTGTATGTTGGAGTAGATCGAGCAGGAGGAGAGATGTTAATGCCACCTCAGATGATGCAGCAAGCTATTATTGTAGCTTCAGCTTGAGGTGATTCTAGGGTGGACTGCAACCATGAGTAGATTTGTAAGGTGGGTGCAACAAAGTTTTAAGGCATTACTAATCTTGAGAAGGTTGAGGCATGGTGGGAACAGACAGATTTAGTTTTATTCTGTTTGAGTGTACCTTGAAAAGAAGGTTGTAGTACATTTTTTATTATTCCAAGGCAATACATGAGTCACAAGAGATGAATTGGCAAGAGTTCCATATAGAGTTTATAGACAAACACACTCTGTAGATATATCAGGATCAAAAGAAGATGGAGTTTATGAGTTTAGTTTAGACAGAGGAGATGTTGGTGGCAGAGTATAAGGCTTACTTTATGACTTTATCAAAGTATCCATTGAAGGGAGTGGAAAATCTAGAGGATACGTGGATTTGAGTGGGTTTGAGGATGGAGATTCGTTTGGGCTTGAGAGCTTCTACTTATGATTTCTAGAAGTTAATAGAGACTGCACTTAAAGTAGAGGATATGATAGAACAAGGCAAAAGAAGAGGAAAGCTAAAGAGGAAACTAGAGCATCATTATGGAAAGGGGAGTTAGTTTGTTAAGAAGGGAGTTAGTCATTCATGGTCTTGGATTTAGGGGAATCTAGGAGAACCGATACTACATTGAGCAAGAGTGGTAGTTTCTATAGGTTTGGTGGAGATCAAGGAGCTAGTAGGGATTTAGGACAGCATAGCACTGTTAGTGCACTATCAGTTGGATCAAACAAAGAGGTTAGTCAGAGGTTTAAAGGTCCTTTTAGTAGAGGAGTTGGAAGGGTATAGAGTTGTGCTAACTACGTGAGAGTTCACAAAGGACCATTGATCACTAGGTTACGTATGCTAAGTTTTAATATTTAGAACCTCGATATTTCTACAAACGCATGGGTCATTCGTGTAGTACCTAAGGTATCATTCCCACGAGGAGGGTTAATCTAATCCTAAATCTAAGGCTTGACTAAATTTTGCAATAAATCAAAATAAACAACTAATGCAGAAATTAACCAATCAAAGAATCAATATCAAGAACTAAACTCATAAAATTTAAACAAAATAACAATTTTACACAACCCAATCTAAAATCAACCTAGAAACTACTAATTGAGAGAAAGGGGGTTTTAATCCGAATTTAATAAAAATCTAATTGATTATGCAATTATCAAATTACTAGGTCTAGATGGTCCTAGGGTGGATTACTCTCATTCGAGTTATAATATTTAACCTTAATTTATAATCCCTAATTTAAATTATGGAATTGTAATCTCTTAATTTCCAATTTACCCAAAACCTAAATTAGTTCTGAATATGTCTAATAACCTGCCTGAAACCCATGCTTGATCTCTCGTTATACGATTTTACTAGTTTGATTCAATTCTTATATAGCAAACTACCTAACTCTCGTTAGCCCAATTTGATAATATTCACTCGGTTCACCCTCTCAGTTTATTACCGAATTATTAAGCATGAATATTGAATCACAAGTAACTCAATGAAAACACACTAATCTCAAAGATCAAAATCCCGAAGGTGAGTTTAGACAAAAATCAACATTCAATAACAAATATTCTTAACGACTCTCCCAATTGTATACATCAATAAAATTGAAATAAAGAAGAAAAATACTATCAAAATGGACTAGTGGAGGTAGCGACGGTGGGAAACCACCTATTTTAAGAAGTACTTAGCATCAAGCTTCTTCTCCATGTCTCTATTCCTTCATCTCCTTCCTTAAATCTCTCGATATGCTCTCTAGGATTTCAAAATTGACTGATGCAAAAGGCTGCTCTTATGTTCTTTAATGTTCTATTTATATCTTGGAAGCCCTAGGGTTGATTTGAGGTCGAAATAGTCCGAAAAGTCCCACAAAACTTGACATTTTTGGCTATTTTTATGTTTGCCTGATGCAGGTCACGATCATGGCCCTGCTTGCCATGATCGTGGCCAATGCCTAACCCTCTTTTTCATGATTGTGGCCCAAACTACATAATCTTGGCCTGGTTCAGATCTCTCTGTCATGATTGTGACCAAAATGTCACGATCGTGGCCTGTGTCACGATCATGGCCTGGGTCCTATTAGCTCACCTCTTTCTGTCACGATCATGGCCTATTGTGTCACGATTGTGGGTCATGTTTTTAGCCCGAAACTCTCCAAAACTTCCCCGTTCTTTGCCGTTTATCTTGAAACACTAACAAACATATTAAGGTACCTTAAAAACATAACATTTAAGCTCAAAGACTTATACTAACCCATAAAAACACTTAAACACAAAAGTAACACAATTAAAACCTAAACACTCAAATTAACACTTAATGTATAACAAATTAAACCCTAAAACATAATACAAATCACAACTATCGACCATGTTGGGGACACACTGGGATCAACCAGGCATGCTATATATGTAAAATGTCGGGGTATTTATAGAGGAGCTATCTGATAGAAGGGAGGATTTTGGAAGTGAGGGTGGAGGAGATAGTACGTGATTAGAGTGGTGCTTTTGGTTTAAGCCAAGTATGAGTTAGTAGTTGAGGTGGTAGTAAAGAATTAGATGTAGACTAACAATGGGTACAGGTATTAGTGGGACATCCTCAGCGTCGGGTCAAATTTAGGCGAAGATATGCCATACAATGGGGGAGGAGGCACCCATAACCAATGATGTCATTTATGGTACAATTTCATTATTTAATATTAAGGCTTGTGTGTTAATTGATCCAAGATCTACACATTACTACATTTCTTTAGAGTTTGCCTCTAGAGTTCCAAGGGAGGTCAGTCCATTAGGATATGACCTGAGAGCGTGGTTACCAATAGGAGACTGTGTGGTAGTGAATAGTGTGAGTATTGGTGGAGTAGAGCTATTAGCTGACTTGATAGTGATGGATTTGAGGGAGTTTGATGTTAATCTCAAGATGGATTGGTTGACACATCATCGAGCTATAATGGATTGTTATACAAAGGAGGTAATGATAGAGTCTTTGGATAAGCCAACGCTAATATTTGTAGGGGATTGTAGAGTGGCTCCAGCATGTATGATCTCAATTATGATTGCTAGACGACTGATATTAAATGGTTGTGAGGCATATCTAGCTTATATTATAGAAATGTGGGAGGTAAGTCCTAGGTTAAAGGATATTCCTGCGGTGAGGGAGTTTTTAGGGGCATTTTTAGATGATTTATAGGGTTTACCATTTCAACTAGATATAGATTTCACCATTGAGACTATGCCTAGAGTTGTACCAATTTCTATTACACCTTATAGGATGACTACTATTAAGTTACAAGAGTTGGAAAAACGGTTAGATGAATTGTTGGAAAAGGGTATTATTATACCAATTATGTTAACCTATATAGAGCTCCAGTGCTGCTTGTGGAAAGAAAGGATGGTAGCAAGAAACCTTGCATTGATTACTGACATTTAAATAGAGTAATATTAAATAATAAGTACTCATTGCCGATGATAAATGATCTTTTAGATTAGTTAAAGGAAACTATTATATTTTCCAATATTGACTTGAGATCAAGATACTAGTAGTTGAGGATAGTTGAGATAAGTATTCCTAAGAAAACTTTTTATACTCAGTATGACCACTATAAGTTCCAGGTGATGCCTTTCAGGTTGACTAATACACCAACTACATTCATGGAATCAATGAATAAGACTTTTTTGAAGTATTTGGATCAATTTATGATAGTGTTCATTAATGATATATTGGTATATTCATGACGCAGAAAGGAGTATGAGCAACATTTGAGAGCTGTGTTACAAATTTTAAAGGAGAGATAATTGTATGCCAAGTTGTGTAAATGCAAGTTCTGGATAGAGCAAGTAGTTTTGTTTGGACATATGGTGTCCTAAAAGGGAGTGATGCATAATCTGCTAAGGTAAAGACAATTATCGAGTGGGATCCACCTAGAAATACATCAGAGGTGAGGAGTTTTCTAAGACTTTTTGGGTATTATTAAAGATTTGTAGAAGGATTTTCAATAATAACTAGCCCGTTTTCCAAATTCCTAAGAAAGGAGTTGAATTTCAATGGACCAAATAGTGTTAGGAGACTTTTGAGGAGCTTAAGCAGAGATTGACTTCTAGCCCAATTTTGGAGCTACCATCAAGTGGTGGAGGTTTTGAGCTATATAATGATTCTTCAAGGGTAGGTTTGGGTGTATATTAATGTAGTATAGCAAAGTGATAACTTATGCTTCCATTAGTTGAGATTGTATGAGTTGCACTATCCCACTCATGATTTGGAGTTAGTGGACATTGTGCATGCTCTTAGGATTTGGAGACATTATTTATATAGGGAGATGTTGTATATCTTGACTCAGAGGTGCTATACATAAGGTCCTATTAAAGGATTATGATTGTCTTATTGGTTACCATCTAGGGAAGGCTAATGTAGTGGTGGATGCTTTGAGTTGGAAAGTTTAGGTATAATGGCTAGTTTGAGAGGACATAATATGAAACCATTAGTGGAGTTAAGGACACTAGATGTGAGATTGAAGATTGAATATATGAGGGGTTTATTGGCAACATTACAGGTTCAACTAGATTTGGGAGCAAGGATGACAGAGGTGTAAGCTCATGATTCTTATTTAATGTGGATCAGAGAGTGTGTGTAATAGAGTAAGGAGACTAAATTTTTAGTAAGTTGGTGAATGGGAGATGGTTTTGTGTGTCGAAAATAGATAGACTATGAGAGGAGTTTTGTGTGTCAAAAATAGATAGACTACGAGAGGGGATTCTGATAAAAGCTCATAGTGCGTCAGATGTTATTCATCCTAATACTACAAAAATGTATCAGAACCTTAGACCTTATAATTAGTCTTAACACGCATAATAAAACAAGTTCTAGAATCATCCAACTATGCAATGATAACACACATAAAAGAAAGAAAAGACCTTTAAAAATTTTGAAAATATGGCTCAAAAGCTTCCGAAAAAGATTGGGTATATATATATGTAGATAGTATGCAAATTTCATTCAATTGGAAAATTTCATTGATTACGAAAAATATGACTTTAAAAATTAATTTCATTTTAACCATCAACCTATTACACATCAATTTAAATCAATATTAAAAAACATATATTATCCATGAACAAATTTCAATTAATTCAAGACATCAGTTAATCAAATTTATAATCAGGATTATAATAAAATTGAAGAATTCAGTTAAAAATTTAGTCAACCCATCCCAACACGTAAAATTGGACATTTTCCTCAATGTTCATAATATAATGAAATATGTAAGTGAGAGGGTTGTTTGGTACCTTCTTCATTGAGGTGATTACTTGAATTAATCCATTCGAAGATAACTTATCCTTGCATCGGTGGCAGTCAATCAAAAATTCCCATCCCCTATGCTAGCCTTGTCAGGTATGTTCCAACATAGATTGTTTTGAATTTTTTCCTCACTTTGGCGCTGATTGAAATGGACAAGAGCATGTCCCAAATGTATTGGCATCCACTCAGTCATGCTCTAGAGGTAGAAGACATCCATATTACTGATTATGCCCCAGTTGTCACCTCGACCACTCAACGTATGACTCAGAATATCATGTATGTATCTGAGTGTTGGATTGTACAATGTCGAAGCCTTTGACATGCACAGATTATAGTCATCCTCAGTGCTGAGCCTACTCTAGTAGTGTTGTGTAGGCCACTCGCATGACAGATCTATGTGTAATTCTCAGTAGTATGGTGTTACCATGTACTGTTGGTCGTACAATCCCATATTGATGGAGAATTGGGTGATGCTCATCTGATGTCTCTCCCCCATCATTCGGGACTGAATTTTATTCGGGCGATCCCCATCTTAATGTCCCTTCTCCATAGAAAATATGTAGAGGACTTCTAAAGTCAACTCTTTGTAAAACAATTAAATGATTTCAGAAAATCAGGACTATGCTCCTACCTCTACCAGGTCTCTCACTAGTTGAGTTAACCTAACCAGTTTCAAGGCCTCCCAGCTAATATACCGATTGACTCCGAATTTCGTGTCCTTGAGCCTTTGATACTACTCTGAATTAAACGTGAGCATTTGTGACCTCTCTAGAGGCAGAGTTGGTGTAGAGGACTCGCCTCCATGTCTCTTTCTCGGAGTCTCTCCCTCTCAATATGTGCGTGGCATATTTTCCTAAAATGTTTAAAATCAAGTATGAGGAAATTAACTTATCAAACAATAATGCATACTTTTCCCCATACTTAATTTTGATAATGCTCAAAACGTACTAATTGCGATAGCTAATTAATTGCGAAAAATAAATGTTGAAAAGATTTCAAAATTAAAACAAATAATGACCCAGACATTTAAACAAAGTTGATTAAAAATGGCTAAAAAACTACTTATTTCCAAAACTAAAATTAAAAATTGAATAGTTAACAAATCAAAGTACTTAAATGTTAAAAGACAATTCTAACCCTAAATTGGAGTGGAAAACTAAAAAGATAAAATTACGCAAAATTGATGCAATTAAAACACAAGCCCCTGAAATTAAACACAAGGCCATGCTTAATCAACTTCCAAACAAACAAACAAACCTAATTTGACACAAAAACATCGCAATTACAATATCAAAAACATAAAAATCGCAACGTTCCATAATTAGAGTCAAATTTAAACCCAATTCACATGTAATAATTCATATTAAATGAAAAAAACACTTGGGTGAAGATTAAATCCAATCATTAGACACTAACAACATAATTAAACGCACAAATTTTTTGACAATCCCAAAATCATGTATTTAGCCATTTCAGTGAAAAAACCCACAAATAACACGAAAAACCTAGTAAATAATGTATGAATAAGTGAAAGTATCATGAAAAATTACTTGGGTATTGTTAAAATTAGCCAAAAAATGAAAAATTGGGACTAAGATAAGGAGTTGCATCATTGGCCTTGAGAGGAAGATAAGAGAATGAGAAATTGATAGTGTGTAAATTTAGCATGTTTTAGTTCCTAATTCTATGCTTATTTGGTGATTTATTGTGCTTAAATGTGAGCTTTTACTTGTTTTTAT
>JAOTAY010000189.1:15156354-15167715 GCA_025629805.1 Erythroxylum baracoense
TGCCATGTGGAGTTCGATAGTAATTACACGTAGCGCTCCGTTATCTTAGGTTATGTGTCGGAATGACCTACGGGCGTCCCGATGCGTATCCCAGGGTAATGGGGGGTTACACCAGATATTTTAAAACAAGAATAAAATGTATAATTGAATCACAATAAATCAATCAATATAATTACATTGAATAAAATATTGAAACATATTGTTGTCATAAACTAAGGTCATCACACCTAGGCACTAAACACGTTTAGTTACTCATAGAAAACGAAATTAGTAACAGACATGCAGAAGAGAAACTAAATGGCAAAGAAATCATAATTCTAAATCTTCCTTTTTCTTTTAATGAGTCTTTTTGTAAGTTTGGATTGGATGTAGCTTTCTATCAGACCTCTTGATGTTAATTTCATGTTTTCCTCTTCCCTTGATCTTGAATGTTGTTTTTGACCTAAAATTGCTCAATAATTTAACTCTTTCTTCTTTGCCTTTACTCATGCCTTTTATAGTAAAAATTAGGGTTTCTGGGATATATATATAGTCACTTAAGTAGGCGTGTAGGAAACTGTGTATAATAAAAAACACTTGAATTCATGATTTCATATGGGCATAGAGACTTACACGGTAACATACATGGTTGTGTATTTCAAGATACATAGGCATGTAACTTTATATGACCAAAACTCAAAATCTTTAATCTTTACACGTTTATAGAGACTTACATCATCACTGTACACAATTATATAAGTCCTTAGTTGCTTTAAATCTTCATTTTATACCATGTTTTCATCCAAAATTTTCTCCTTTTGTTCTATGAAGGCAATTATAACCTATAAATTCACTTGGAGAGAATTAAGTACTAAATATACAACAAAACTATAAAATATTAAGCAAAATATATTAAATATGGGTGTATAATTATAGTCAAATTAGCATTTACCAATCCTTATTGGCCAAACCGTAAAATTGCACGTTGGTCTATAACATGTTCAGTAGTTTTGTTTGACTTTGAATGTAATCATTTGCATTGGTGGTATTGTAATTCATTGTTGATTCACATTACCCTAGCCTCATGAAATCCATAACCTCGTGAAAGCCATAAAGATAATTTGTTGTTCTCCTTGGTTTCTTTCCTCCACCACTATTCTTTCTATTACTTCTTGACATCTACCTTTTTGAATCTCTCTTTCTTGCTCTATGATTTCAAAAACTTTGAATTCTTTACCTTTCTCAAACTCCTCATAGATCTTATTGATAGTTTTATATAAAAAAACTTTCGTACTATAAGTATAGATATCATATCTTATAGTATAAAAGATATCATTCCCATAAGGATTAGATTAGTCACCTGACAACTTGAATGCACTTTGTCCAAGTAAATAAAAGATTAAATCAATTAAATTAAAATAAATTAATTGAAATTGAAATGAACTAGTAAAACTAAATAATTGAATAAGTGAAGCTAGCAATAAGAATGAAGTTAATCAATAATGGACACTTAGTGGTTATTCTATTCTTATTTTGTATTGCCTTTATCTTGTTCATTCAATTATGCTTGATCGTAGACATCCTAAGGTTTTGAATACCCTCTCTTGAGATCCAATCAAGTAATCCCAATTGAAATAGATAATAATAAAGTTGCAACCTCTCGATTCGTAAAACTACTCTTAACTATCTAATTAGATTTGATGCAATCCTAAAGATAATTAACTCGTAATTAAGATGTCTCTTCAATTGTTTATTAATCTAATATTTGTAGGTTTATTAACGTACCAACTCTCTTTGTGCAGCTTAACACATATAACTTTGATTCAATCTCTCAATTTCTTGTCAAGTATAAATATGAAAAATACCACAAAGCAATACTATATTGAATTGAACAAGAATAAAATTTAACAAAAAAATTCAAAAATAATATCTAATATAGATTTAGAAATCCATAACTACGTTCAGCATCCCAATAATCAAAATTAACATCCAAGACAATGAAATATAAGAAGAGAAAAGAAAGAAAACAATTTTATTCCTTGATCTAGAAATTTTAGAAAACTGGAGTTGATCTTGATATTTTTTCCACTTTAATCTCCTTATTTATGATGTTTAGCTACCATTTGGTGTTTTTATCTATCTTAAATACTTCTATAGGATTCTAGGGTTCTTTCTAGGATTTTTCCACTTAATTTGGTTCCAAAAATAGCCTAAAATATTAAGAATATAAAAATTTTATGTGCTAGAAAAATTGTGCTGATTTTGTCTATGCTCACTATCACGATCATACATGGGATGCATGATAATGACAAAGACTCATCCCATTGATATGTGTTTAATTGATTCTAAATTTATTCCACAGCACTTAGTGATTAATGTTATGAAATGTTTAAGAAACTCATTTTAGTTCATCTTTGGTTTTAGGTATAATTTGGAAGCCTATGAGCTAAAATGAGTTAGAAGCAAATTCTTTGCGTCGTCTTCTTGAGATTCTCACGAAATTGTCTTGATGGAAAAAGAATTAAAAGGATTAGAGTGAGGAAGAGACAAGAAAATGAAAAAACATGAAGTGTATATGGTATAATGCATGCTCAAGTCTATGACATAAGTTGTCATAGGTATGAATCAAGATGCATGACGATGAATCAACATGCATGGGAATGACTCAAGTTCATGGTTGTGACTGAACCATGGATGACCGTAACTTTTATGACTTGGCACCTAGAAATCTAGTTTTTTTCTATAAATATAACATGTTGATAGAAAAATAGATCATTTTAGGTCTTAATTTTGGAAAAAAAAGGGTGAAAGAGCACGTATATTTTTGAAGCCCACAGAGGGCGAATCCTCCTTGCTTTGGTTTATAAGGGATATTGAAGTTGAAGACACATTTTGGGCATCTCCCCAAGTGTATTATGATCTTTCTCTCTTAAGGATTGCTTACGTTATTCTATGCTTAATGATCTGGGTCTTTACATAAGGATGATTTGAATGCTCTATTTAATTGTTTTTATATAAACCCATTGCTAGATTCTTAAATACAATACATAATCATTGTGTTTGGATTCATTTGTGGGAATTAATGGTTTTGAATCATAAGGGATAACATAACCTAGGTTAAATGACCCGACCTTGTGTGGTTGTTGCCTAATTTTCTCTTTTTTTCCTAGTTCATTGTTTGTAAGGTTACACGCGCTAAGTTTTACTATTTATAACTTTTGTAAATTCTGTAATCACACAGGTCATTCACATAGTACCTAAGGTGTAGATCCCACAAAGAAGCCTAATCTAGTCCTAAAATCTAAGGTCATCCTAAACTACAATAATTATAAACAAATAACTAATGCAAAAATTAAATCAATCAACAATCAATGATGAGAAATTAAAGTGCCTAAGTTTAAGAAAATAGCAATCACACAACCTAATCCGAAATTAATATAGAAATCACCTAGTGAGAGAAAGGGGATCTTGATTCAAAATTAATAGAAACCTAACCAATTATGCAATCACTAACTTAACGGGTCTAGACGGTCCTACGGTGAATTGCTCTCTCTAGAGTTATAATTCTTAACCCTAATTGATGATCCCTAATTTAAATTATAGAATTGCAATCTCTAGATTCGCAATTGGCCCAAAATCTAAATTAGTTCTAAGTTGTCTATTAATCTACCAGGAACCTATACTCGATCTCTCGTTACATAATTTTACTAGTTTGATTCAATTCTTAACCTATCAAATCTCCTAACGCTCATTATCCCAAATTGATTATTTTTACCCGGCTCACCCTCTTAGTTTATTGCAAGTTATTAATAGCAGAATTGAAATCACAATTAAATCAATAAAAATACAATCAATCTATTTTTATTAATCTCAAAAATCAAGATCCAAAGGTGAGTATAAACATAAACTCAATATTCAACACAAACGATTCTCAACACCTTTTTTAGTTCTATACATGAATAAAACTAAAATAAATGGAAAATACATCGGGAACGGAGTCGAGAGGCGGTGATAGCAGGAAATCACCTGTTTCGGGAAGTACGTCGCATCAAGCTCTTCTTCATGTTTCTTTTCCTTTGTCTCCTCCCTCAATCTCTTGATTTCTCTCTAGGTTTTCTCTTGAAATTAGCTGAATCAAAGCTCTATTGCACGACTCTCTCGGCTCTCTAAAAATTGCTACCCTTGACTTGTAATATTCTATTTATACTTTTGAGGCTTTAAGTCAAAGTCGGGGCCGAGACGGTCCAAATAATCTTACAAAACTTGAGTTTTTCTGGCAGCCCGATGTAGCCAGTGCCTTAACCTTTCTGTCACGATCATGGCCCAATGAACACGATCGTGGCCTGATTTGGAAGCTTTCTATCACGATCGTGGCCTAGCTATTGCTAGCTCGTCCTTCTTTGTCACGATCATAGCCTGTTGTGCCAGATCATGGGCTATGTCTTTGGCCCAAAACTCTTTGAATCTTCTCCATTCTTCACCGTTTACCCTAAAACACTAACAAATGCATCACGGTACCTCAAAATATAACATTTAAGCTTAAAGACTTAATCTAACCCATAAAAACATTAAAACACTCAAACTAACGTAATTAAACCTTAAATGCATACTCAACACTCAAATTCCCACTAAATACATAACAAATTAAACCTAAAACATCATGCAATTGACAACTATCAAAATCCCCACACTTAAACTTTTGTTTGTGCTCAAGTAAACAAAACAACAACATACAACAAACATAAAGCATGCAATGTAATAATGAGGCAATGGCTTTGATCTTCATGAAATGAATTTAATCTTGAACACAATCATTCAATTATGTCAAATCATTTACATGCAAAATATGTGTCTAGTGGCTTTGAACTAAATATACAACTTAATCGAGACCTAAGTGTTAACTTATTTACCCTTTTCAATTGTACACATACATTAGTAATTTTTTAGTCGCTCAGACTTTGTAACTGTTCCTAAGTACATTTTCATGAAAATTCAAGCTTATTATAAGTTCGGTAGGTTTTTATTAAGAAAACATATACTTTTTTTTAATAACTCGAACTTCTTTTACTCGGAGGTAAACATTTACGATGAATGTCGATTCGGTTACTCAACTAAGTCATTTCATTAAATAGCTTGGTTGAAACATCATTATAGCCTTTTTACGCGAAGGCACACATTTGTGATGCTTGCCAATCCAGTTACTCAGCTATTATCACGTTTTCAACTAGCTACTAGCTTTATTCATAACCCGAAGGTCAGTAAAATAGTGATTTATTAAGCATATTTTTTATTTTTATTATTATTATTATTATTGCCGACCTTATTGCTTTTAGCTATTCTATTTCAGGAAAAATACTAGTTAAGCTACTTAAGTTAAAAGACCTCAAATTATGAATGAATGTGACAATCTAGAGGGTTCTAAATTTACACTAAGTCCTAATTAGGTTGTATATTTATCTAAAGACCACCTAATTCACTAATTTCACTAGCTAATAATTGTTCACATTCACACACTTTAAGCGATTAACACATTCACACACTTCACACCATGTAACCTAATAATTATCATACAGTATGCAAAATCACATTTAAAAGCAAAACACACAATCCCTCCCCATATTTGAACAACACATTGTCGTCAATGTGAGAAGGAAGCACACATAACCTCATGAACGAAGGGTAAAGACAAAAATTAAAGTAACAAGGAACATAAAAAATGAACAATAAAAATAAAAAGTAATAAAAATAATAAAAACAAAAACAAAAACAAAATAGAACTAAAGGCTAAGTCGGAAAAGAAAAAATTAGGTTAGACAAAAATAATAAGGAGATGGAGGTAGTGATGGTGTCTGAGGTGGCAGTTGAATGCCCTGAGAGTCGAAATACTGATGGATCCATCGGATATCCTAGCTTTGGCATTGTTGTGTGTACGCCATCCCTGCAAGTGTTCTGTTGGTTTTAGATATTGCATCCAAAACCTCTTCCAGCCTTGCTCTTCCTCTTCTTCTTCTTCTTTCAATTCTTCACTCGTTAATTCCTCTTGTCGAGGCTGCGCTAAACTAGAGCTCGCTTGACCTACCTTGGTTCGCATATGTGTCTTCTTTTGGATATCCCACAGACTCATATTTATGGAATGGATGATCACTGCCCGAAATAAGTGATGATGGTTGAGGAAGTTAGGGAGGTGAACTATTAACCCCCTCCGTTCCAGACCAAAATGTTTTACAATGGCAAACACTATGTATCCCATTCCAAAATGGTTGCTCCGCTTGCACAGATTCGTAGCAATGGCATTTAGCACATGCGTGGATGTGCATATTAGAATACTATGATTCATGCACCACGATATAAAAATTTCCTTAGTGGAACACTTGTTGGTTTCTGACTTGTCAGAAACTAACTGGCATATAAATTTGTGCAGTAAGTGTTCGTAGGATTGGATAATGTTATTGTGTGCATTCTTAGCATGGAATCACTCAATTCTAGTTAGCTCGTGCCAATATTAGGAAGTACGAAAGTCATTATGTTGAGCAATGATGGTGGATTCAGGGAATCCACACATCTCAAACATAATTTTGATAGTTAGTTCATATGCTCATCCTCCCGATCTAAACCACAATTATTTGGTATTCTTAGGGTCAAAGGTCAAGGTAATAAAGAATTCCAATGTAAGTTCCTCACAAACAGGGAATTGGAACCGTATGAACTGGCCCCACTGGATTCTCTCAGCTAGGTTCTCTACCCACTCACACAATTCTTGCCTATCTAATATATCAACATCAAATTATTTAGGAACTAAAATTTGCCTAGAATGAAGGGATCGAAAACAAGAACCTTCTTCTCTATATAAATGGGGAATGGTACTCTAAATTCCACTGCTCAATTCCTACTTCCCCGTCCCGTAACTTGTTGTCTTCCATAAGGTTCCTGTTGGGTCGATTGCTTGATGCGTGGCATGATTGGGCAGAGTGTGGAAGAATTTCTGAAGGTTAAAAATTCTAGTGGGAGGTGAGAGTTTTTGGACACTTGAATTCTAGAGAGATAAAATGGAAATGAAAGTGAAAGTGAAAAAGAAGTAAGAACTAAATATATAGGTGGTCAAAGGGTAAAATGGTAAAAATTCCTTTTAAAAATCACGCCTCCCTATTGTTTAATAGTTATAGGCCATGATTGTGGCATATGGCGTACCACCAACTTCAATGTCCTTCCAATTTGTTCTTTTCCTAATTCTTTACTCTTTCACTTTGTAATTCTTTTATAGCCCTTTTTCACTTCTCTATTATGTTTACACAATCTTCTTGTGATTCCAAAATCCTATTCTTTTTATGCTTTTATTCAACAAAACAAAAAATAAACCTAACTACAGAATTCAATTATTCTAATAAAATTAAATAACGAAACTATGTATATATATTTTCCATTTTTACTTCAGTAGCTCGATGCTCCTTTAAGCTCAAGGTGGTTGGAATGAATGGTTCAATGGTAGTGTCATCATTAATCTCAAAACATGTACCTTAGCTACCATAATACAATTACCACTGTCCTTGCAATTTTCTTTGCCTCGCCTTCTCTTTCGCAAGCGCTTCTTTCGGAAGGCATTTGCAGGATCCTCTATGTCCTCTCATTTACCTCGAGGCTCTATTTCTTTAAGATCCATTAGAGGTGAAGGAGCTCTGTATTCCCTAATGGTCACCTTGAAGGTTATACGCTCCTTCCCTAATCTCAGAGTTAACTCGCCCCCATCAACATCAATAATTAAGCGAGTTGTGGCTAAGAACGGTCGCCTAAGAATTATCAAAGTGTCCTCATCTTCGCTGATATCCAAAACATATAAATCTGTGAGAAAGATAAATTTACCGACCTTTTCGTGCATATCTTCTATGATTCCCATCGACCTATGCAACATTCTATCGGTTGTCTTAACTAAAAACTTAGTGGGCACTAACTCTCTTAACCCTAATTTGAGACTGAAAGTATAGGGCATCGTATTTATGCTTGCGCCTAAGTCCATGAATGCCCTGTCTATAATAATGATGTTAATACTACAAGGGATGAAAAGGTCCCCTAGGTCATTTTTTTTGGTCACTGTGTTAGGGTTTTCTTCCAGTGGCTAATCCTTAACCTTCTTCTTAATGGACTTATGTAGTTTGAGCTTCGACTGTACTTGTTCCATCACTTCCTCGATCTTGTTATGCCCAATTTCCCATAATTGTTTCGCTTCCCTCTTTGTATATAACTCTCGCTGCTGCGCAATAGGGAATGGAAATACCAGTAGATTTACTTAAATTAAATCCATCACGGGCTCAACGAAAAGGTCTTTTTCAACTACTTGACCTTGTCCTCTATCTTCTTCCTTTCCTAGTTCCTCGTCTTGAGTCTGACTCATAACCATGATATGATCCTTTGGGTTTGACTTGGTGTTACTTGGACGAGTTCCAGTATGCCGAGTAGACATTGCCTCCGTGAGCTGCCCCACTTGGACTTCTAAATTATATATGGATGAAGCATAATTCTTTGTTACTTACTCGAATTTACTCTCGAGCCCCTTATAAGCTTCCTCCATGCCTCCGATCTTGTCCAAAATTTTGTCCAACTTTGACTTCATCAAGCTTGTTTTATTCTACTAAAAGCTCGATTGCCTTTAAGGCCTGAACTGCCCTCCATTATTATTGTTCGACTAGGAAAAACTAGGGTGAATCTTCCACCTGGGATTATCCCCCTCCTCGTCCATATTGTGCCCCCATGTAATTCACTTGCTCCTGATTGTCATCTCTCATCAAGTAGCAGTCCACAGTATCATGATCTACTTGACTGTATAACTCACACTTTAATTATATGGCCTTAACCGAAGCTGAAGACGATACCTTCATACCACTAAGTTGTCGCATCAAATTGTCGATCTTTGTTTGCATCTCTATCATCTAACCAACTACGACGATTCTCTTTTGCTCTCTAAATGTCGTAGGCTGCCTACCATTCTCACTCGTCCAAAGGCAGCTATTACTGGCCATCTCTTCGATCAATTCCTCTACTTTATCGACTATCTTTCGCATCAAAGATCCTCCCGATGCTGCATCGATGGTGACTATAGTAGGTAGGTTAACTGTATTGTAAAACATCTATAGAAGGAATTCCTTTAGTAGATTGTGATGTGGGCACTTCCTCTGTAGGTCCTTGTATCGCTCCCACGATCTATAAATTGACTCCCCGTCATCTTGTGGGAAATTAGTAATTTCCTTTATGATCTTTGTAGTCTTCATCAACAGGAAGTATTTATCTAGAAAAACATGCATGAGTTGCTCGTACATCGTAATGTTAGCGGGGCTCAATGAGTGATACCAAGTCTTTGCTCTATCCCCAAGTGTGAAAGGGAACAATCTAATCCTAACAGCATCTTCCAACATCTGGTGATATCGAAAAGTATCACAGATCTCGAGAAAATTTACAATATACACGTTCGGATCCTCGTTCGCCAGTCCATAAATTTGGACATTCTGCTGAGGCATGTTTAGGAGGGCTGGCTTGATTTCAAACGAGGCCGCTTGAACTTATAGCCTAGCCACTGCTTAGTTAGATGGATTGAACCCTGGCCTCATAAAGTCCATGAGGGTTCGTTGCTGATGTCCTTGAGTTGCTCCTTGGTCCATGTTTCTCTAAAATTCCTCGACCATTATTGACTTTTCTATCTCTTGTTCTTCTTCTTCTTCCTCGTGACTCCTGTGTTTATGCAAGAGGATTCCTAAAATAAATAGAGGAACTAAAACCAAAAATTATAACTAACTTAATGCCTTAAACTATAGAACTAAATTGCCTTCCCTGGCAATGATGCTAAAAACTTGGCCGCAAGGTTACACGTGCTAAGTTTTACTATTTATAGCCTTGGTAAATTACACAAGCATACGGGTCGTTTGTATAGTACCTAAGGTATCGATCCCACAAGGAAGCCTAATATAATCCTAAAATGTAAGGTCGTATAAAAATTGCAATGATTCAAATCAAAATAAACTAACAAAGAAATAAATCAATCAACAATTAATTCAAGAACTGAGTTGCAAAAATATAATTAAGAAAACAAATCACACAAACCAATCCAAACCCTACCTAGAAACTACCGAGTGAAAGAAACGAGATTTTGATCCAAAATTAACAAAAACTGAATTAATTGTGAAATTATCGACTTAATGGGTCTAGACAATCCTAGGGTGAATTACTCTCTCTTGAGTTATAATTCTTAACCCTAATTGATAGTCCCTAATTTAAATTATAGAATTGTGATCTCTCGATCCACAATTGACCCAAAACTAAAATTAGTTCTAAAATTGTCTACTAACCTATCGGGAATCTATGCTCGATCTCTCGTTACATGACTCTACTGGTTTAATTTAATCCTTCACCTAACTCTCGTTAGCCCAAATTGATTATTTTCACTTAGCTCACCCTTTTAGTCTATTGCTAAGTTATTAAGAACATAAATTAAATCACAAGTAAATTAATAAAAACCCAATCAATCCAAAATTTATTAATCTCAAAAATCAAGATCCAAAGGTGAGCATAAACATAAACTCAACATTTAATATAATATATTCTCAAAACCTATTTCAATTTTATACATGAATAAATTTGAAATAAATGGAAAATATGTCGAGAATAGAGTCGGGGAGGTGGCTATAATAGGAAACCACCTGTTCGAGGAAGTATGTCGTGTCAAGCTCTTCTCCGTATCTCTCTTCCTTTGTCTCCTTCCTCAATCGCTCGATTGCGCTCTTTTCTCATACTCTCTAGCTGCTACCTCTGACTTGTAATGTTCTAATTATACTTTTAAGGCTCTAGGTCAAAGTTAGGGTCAAAACGGTCTAAAAAATCTTGTGAAACTAGAGTTTTTTTGTTAGATCAACATAGGCACGGTCGTGGCCCAATGTGCACGATCGTGGCCTGACTTGGAGGCCTTCTATTAGGATCATGCCCTATATGCACGATTGTGAACCACTATTGTTGGCTCGTCCTTCTCTGTCACAATCGTGGCCTGCTGTGCCAGGATCGTGGGCTAGGTCTATCGCCCAAAGCTCTTCAAATCTTCTCAGTTTTTCACCGTTTACCCTGAAACACTATCAAACACATCACGGTACCTAAAAAATATAACATTTAAGCTCAAAGACTTAATCTAACCCATAAAATACTAAAACATCATGTAATTGACAACTATCAATCATCATATGGTTATATGGAATTGGAGTTGACGATATCTTTCAATTGACTTTAGGATTTAATGACATGTGTCATTGAAATTTGGAGACAATTGGAGTAGAAATTGGAGTTGATTGGACAAATTGAATGAAAGAACCTAAGTGAACCTATAAGGAGATGACATGTGGCAAGTGAAAA
>JAOTAY010000189.1:15167815-15186534 GCA_025629805.1 Erythroxylum baracoense
CATGAGCATGAGACGTGTTGTCCTAATTTCTCTGATTGGTCTCTCTCTCGGACCCGTTTCTCTGGTCCGACCCGTTTATGGACACGGGATGTTACATGCGGCCTTTGTAAATTTCATTCCCGATATTATTTTTGGTTTATTCAATTTTATTGATGTATGAAATTACAATATTCATTGAGAATCGGTTGTGTTGAATGTTGAGTTTTGTCTATACTCACTTTCAGGTTTTTAATTCTTGAGATTAATAAAGTTTAATTGATTGTGTTATTGTTGATTTAATTGTGATTCAATTTCTATTCGTAATAATTCGACAATAAACTAAGAGGGTGAGCCGAGTGAAAATAGTCGATTTGGGATAACAAAAGTTAGGTGAATTGATAGATAAGAATTGGATCAAATCGGTAGAACAATGTAACGAGAGATCAAGCATAGGTTCCGGGTAAGTTAATAGACAATTTTAGAACTATTTTAAGTTATGGGTAAGTTGTGAGTCGAGAGATCACAATTCCATAATTTAACTTAGGGATCATTAGTTAGGGTTAAGGATTATAACTCGAGAGAGAGTAATCTACCCTATGGCCATCTAGACCCATTAATTCAATAATCACATAATTGGTTAGATTTTCATTAGCTTAAGATTAAAATCCCCTTTCTCTCACTTGATCGTTTCTAGGTAGATTTTTGGATTGGGTTGTGTGATTTTGCTACTTTGTTGATGTCACTACATTTTAATATTCATAATTGATTGTTTGATTGATTTATTTCTTGCATTAGTTTTTTTCGTTTAGATTGTTATAGTTTAGTATGACCTTAGATTTTAGGATTAGAATTCCTTCCTTGTGGGATCGATACCTTAGGTACTATGTGAACGACCAATGTGCTTGCAGAATTTACCAAGGTTAATAAATATTAAAACTTAGCTGTGTAACCTTGCGAATAAGTTTTTGGCGCCGTTATCGGGGAAGCGATTAGTTTAGTTCCTTAGTCTACAGTTGTTTCATTATCTTTTGTTTTGTTTTTTAAAAAATTGGGCATAAAGTAGATACACATCAAGAATTCTTAGAATGAGAATGAGACATCTGAAGAGTTAAATGCTAAGAAGAGGCAAAAAGAACAATCATGGAGGAAGTATATTACGGGGGGCAAAGGACTCTTGCAGAATTCAATGAGCCCTAATTTGGCTGGAGAAATCGTCATCCTTATATAAACCTGTACACTTCAAGGTGGCAGAACCACCCCGAATTCTACTGGTCCAACAATGTAGGGAATCATTTAAGACATCAAGACCTAGTTGAATTTCAAGATGATGAATCCAGCTCATGGGATTCCAAATTGGACAAAATCATAGATAAGCTCACAGATATGGAAGAGAATTAGAAGAGATTGGAAAAGAAGTTTGAGCAAGTAACAGAAGATCATGCACCTTCTATTCATAATCTAGAGGTTCAAATAGGCTAGCTTTCTAAGGAATTTTGTAAGCAAAGTGTGGAAAACTATCTGCGCAACATGAAAGTAAATTCAATAGAGCCATGTCAGGCTATCACACGTAGGAATGGGGTAGAGCTAGAAGAACGAGCAAAAAATCAAGCTAATCCTGACCTGATAGAAGACCAAGAACTCAAGAAAAAGGAATAAGGAAAGGATGGAAACCCCTCATATTATCTGTCAGATCTTAGTACACCATGTTTGAACATTGAAATATCTAGGATAGATGTCCATACAAAGAACCCTACCTTTTGGATTGATGATGATGATGAGACATTTAACATGAATGATGTATTTAAGAATCTAAAGGTTAATAACTCATTTAAGATAATTGATGTGTTTGAATCTTCCGAGGAATGTGAGGATGAAGAACAGATGATAGACACCCAGTTTAAAGAAGCTGTGGAAGTATTTGTTCAAAAAGAAATAGAAGAAGAGGAGATGGGGGTGAATAAGGAAGACCCAAGCAAAGAACAACTCACCCTCTTACCGTAAAAATTGCTAGATTCCATGGACAATTCAGGGAGTTTTGTTATTCCCTATTTTGTTGATAATTAGCTCGAAAGAAGGACATTACTGAGCTTTATTAGTTTTCATAACTTTATCAATATTATCCTTTTGATCATTTTGTAATTTATAACTTACTCACAAGATACAAAACTTATGTTGAATGAGGGTGGAAGCAAGCTGCTCATAATTGATCTCGGCTGAGTCTTAAAGGATGAAGGTCAAGCTAATGACCATAAATTAGCTCATTTAGTAGTTAGATTTAAATTATTGAGTAGTTAGGTTTGTTTTAAATTCTTAAATAAGTTTTGAATGATTTGGAGTGGTTTGGATTGTCAATTCTTTTGCTCTCTTAATTCACTTATAAGATAGGGAAACACTCTCGACATCAAGTGGATTTGGTCTCAACACTATCGCCATCACCTCCTCTATCACCGTAAACAGTTTCATGTTCTAGCCCTTTTCTTTCATTTTTATTAGTATTTTATTCTTATGATTTTCGTATATTGTGATTTATTTCCCACTGGTGTGTTTGCGTACCCTTCGCACATTGAGGATAATGTGTTCTTCAAGTGTGGGGAAGGGTTATGTGTTTTTATTTTGTATGTGATTTTGCATATGGTATGATAGTGTTAGGTTGCATTTTGTGAACTGTATGAATCTGTCAATGGCTTAGATGAAGTGAAGTTTATTTAATTTTAAACGTAGTCTAATAGGTTATAAATGATCATTAACTCGTAAAATTAGTGAATTAGTCATTGGATAAATGTACAGCTTAATTAGGACTTAGTGTAAATTTAGCACCCTTTAGGTTATCACATTCATTCATAATTTGAGGCTCTTTAACTTAAGCAGCCTAACTAGTATTTTTC
This sequence comes from Erythroxylum baracoense, assembly GCA_025629805.1. NCBI lineage: Eukaryota > Viridiplantae > Streptophyta > Magnoliopsida > Malpighiales > Erythroxylaceae > Erythroxylum > Erythroxylum baracoense. The sequence goes on from JAOTAY010000189.1 coordinate 15,170,680, forward strand.
ATAAAAACGAATAGCTAAAACCAACAAGGTAGGTGAATAAAAAAAGTGTATATTTTGTTAATAAATCACTATTCTGCTGACCTTCGGGTTATGAATAGAGCTAGTAGCTAGTTGAAAATGTGATAATAGTTGAGTAGCCGGATCAACACGTAACATAAATGTGTTCCTTCATATCAAAAGGCTGTAATGACGTTTCAACCAAGCTGTCTAATAAAAGGACTTAGCCGAGTAACTGGATCGACAATCATCACCAATGTTTGCCTCTGAGTAAAAGACTAAGTCCGTGTTTAAATATTAAAAACATGTCTTGTAATAAAAACTTACCGGACTTGTAATAAGCTTGAATTTTCATGAAAATGTACTTAGGAACAGTTAGAGAGTCTGAAGGACCAAAGAATTATTAATGTGTGTGTAAAATTTAAAAGGGTAATTGAATTCGCACTTAGATCCTGATTAACTTGTATATTTTGTAGACATAGATTTTGCAAGTTAATGATTAGAAATAACTTGTTAGATTGTGTTCAAAATTAAATTTATTTCATGGAGTTGCAGCCATTATCTCATTTTTGTGTTGTGTGCTTCATGTTTATTATGCTTGTTATGTTTGTTGTTTTGTTTATTTGAGGACAAGCAAACGTTTAAGTGTGGGGATGTTATAGTTGCCAATTGCATTTTGTTTTAGGGTTTAATTTATTATGTATTTAGTATGAATTTGAGTGTTGAGTGTGTATTTATGGTTTAATTGTGTTAGTTTCTGTGTTTAAGTATTTTTATAAGTTAGTACGAGTCTTTGAGCTTAATTGTTATATTTTTGAGGGACCTTGACGTGTTTGTTAGTGTTTTAGGGTAAACGGCAAAGAACGGAGAAGTTGCAAAGAGTTCTGGGCCAAAGGCATAGCCCACAATTGTAGCATAGCAGGCCACAATTGTGACAGAAAAGGACAAGCCAGAGTAGACATGCCACGATCGTGCACATAGGAGCACAGTCGTGACAGAAAGTTTCCATTCAAGCCACGATAGTGCACATCAGGCGACGATTATGATAGAAAGGTTTAGGAACTGGCCACGATCGTGGCCCTGCATCATGGTAGGTAGGGGCAGGCAGGGCCATGATCGTGGCCTGCATCGGGCTAAAGGAAAAACTCAAGTTTTGTAAGTTTTTTGGACAACTTCAACCATAACTTTGACCTAGAGTGCCCAAAGTATAAATAGAAAATTATGAGATAGATGCAGAGAGAAGAGAGTCATGTAAAAGAGCTGTCACATCAGCCAATTCTGAGAGAAAACTAGAGAGAAATCGAGAGATTGAGGAAGGAGATGAAGGAAGGGAGACACAGAGAAGAAGCTACACGAGACATACTTCAATTCCAGTTGTCGCTAGCTCCATAAATTCCGTTCCCCATAGTATTTTCCGTTTATTCAATTTTATTGATGTATGAAATTGCAATATTCATTAAGAAGCGGTTATGTTAAATGTTGAGTTTTGTATATGCTCACTTTCGGGTTTTTAATTCTTGATATTAATAAAGTTTAATTGATTGTGTTATTGTTGATTTAAGTGTGATTCCATTTCTTTTCGTAATAATTCAATAATAAAATGAGAGGGTGAGTCGAGTGAAAATAATCGATTTGGGTTAACGAGAGTTAGGTGAATTTATATATAAGAATTAGATCAAACCGGTAGAATCATGTAACGAGAGATCAAGCATAGGTTCCTGGTAGGTTAATAGACAATTTTAGAACTATTTTAGGTTATGAGTAATTTGTGGGTAGAGAGATCACAATTCCATAATTTAATTTAGGGATCACTAGTTAGGGTTAAGGATTATAACTCAAGAGAGAGTAATTTACCCTAGGACCGTCTAGACCCATTAATTCAATAATTGCATAATTGGTTAGATTTTCATTAGCTTCAGATTAAAATCCCCTTTCTCCCACTTGATAGTTTCTAAGTTGATTTTTGGATTGGGTTGTGTGATTTTGCTATTTTGTTGATATCTCTGCATTATAATATTCATAATTGATTGTTTGATTGATTTATTTCCTGCATTAGTTTATTTCATTTGTATTATTGTAGTTCAGTATGACCTTAGATTTTAGGATTAGAATATCTTAGATACTATGCAAACGATTCATGCACTTACAAAATTTACCAAGGTTAATAAATATTAAAACTTAGCATGTGCAACCTTACGAACATAGCTCACACACTTTGTATTCATTCCGGCATTTCTCATCCAATTGTTCTCACATTTCATGTTCACATACAATTTGATAACACTTCCATATTGAACTCCTCAGGCCATCAATGTCCAGAATTATCATAATCATAACAATAACAGTTCAATATCAAGAATGCCAAACACAAATAATTCAGTGATAGTGAGTAAACATCTAATTTAACTTAAAGTACGCTCCAGATAATCTATTGCCTTGACGATTTGGCAATGTCTAAATGTTAATAATCAACTTGTGTATCTATTTTCAAGTTATACACACATATTTTACACATCATTAAGTTTTCATTCATATGAGTATTCATCCATTCACATGTATATATATATCATGTTTAAATGCATGCTCATTTGACTTCTCGGGTATGTATCCATATTCATAATTCTTGATCATTCAAACATCATAGCTTGCATATAGCTAGTTTGCAATAAGGTTAATATCTTAAATACATTTGATCATGCTCAATTCATCGACCATACATTCATTAACTCTTTTATAGTATTATACATAATCACACAATATCCCAACTCTCATTGATTCATTCCTAATGCATTATTCATATCCTTTAGATCACATTTGTATTCATAAGAACACCTACATTCCTTTAACACTTTTACATTCAAAATTGAGATATATTGATATCAAACCATCTTTTCCTTAAGGTATAAAATCAATTAACAACCTATATTTATCAAACACTTAACCAACTTATCCAACATCAAACTAGTTTCATTTTAAGCCTTAATCAAGCCCAAATGTACTATAGTAAAGTACCTTATCCTTAATTAATTCAATAATCAAACAAGACAAAATTTTATTCACTTCAAAGCATTCCCTCAATCGTGTATGGCCTTCCCATATGGGTTATCCGAAAGTTCCCATCTAATTTCCTTCAATATTGTTCTAGATTTTGACATCTTTATACCTAATGCAAAACATCTTCTTAATAGTCCAACAATTATACCTCAATTAGACCTTAATTATACTCCAATTACTCATCAATTTCATCTCCAATAACACTCAAAATTATTCAATTGGCAACTCATGGATTATTGTCATTCATACATCAAAGATAAAAAAAATATATCATTAAAGTATCATTTTCCAGAACTCATTTCATTATCAACATCACATATATTTCATTCCAATTCAAACATCATTCCATTCTATTAAACCATGCCATAAAGATCAATTTTCTACTTACTTGTTAGGATCTAATTCCACCTCAATACATCAAGTTAAACTAGCTCTTCATTCATAAAAGTTCATCACAAACTCAAGGTGAAAACAGGTTGGTTTTTGACAAGGATAAAGGACAACAACCAGCTGGTTGTTTAGATATCTTGTGAAGAATAAAAGTGTGGATTTTGTGTAGCAATTTAGCTATGATAAAACAAAAATACAAAGAATGAAGATTGGAACAATTCTTAATGGACATCAAAGAAGAAGATGAAGAATGTTCTAGCAAAATCTTCGCTACATTAGTTTCAAGCAATTAGGTGCAAGGTATCTTCATCTTTTAATGAAATATGTCGTTAAGCATGTCTTCCATTTGTCCACTAAATATGCTACCATTTCTCTCCTAGTTATTGGTCCATTTGTTACTCAATAATTGATCCATTTGTTAATTAATTACTAGTCCATTTGTCACTCATTCATCTATGCCAAATTTTGCTCAATTTTTAGGTTTAGTCATCCTAATTTTCCATGTGTCAATTTGTCTTGCCATTTGGTATTTTTCAAAGACTAAATGTACATATTAATTTATCAATCTCCTAATTGTAACAATTAATTCCAAGTTATTAATACCAATAAAAAGAATTGGAAAAGCACATTCATATCTCATATCACATTCATTTTAGTTTCATAACCCAGAACATGTCAATTGAGTGCAATTTGTGTAACTCACAATTCATGTGTGTAAGCTCTTATTATGCCTTTAAATATAATTATAAACTCATTTCATAAATGTACCAAATTCATCCTATATGATGCCACTCATGTGACTCAATAGTCTATCACTGTAAATCCTTCAATAATTTGAGAGACAGGATACTACACTACTTAAAAGAAATTAAGCAAACATTGATATGCCTATTGCCTAAATCCCCTAATCCTAACATTTTAAAGGATTTTAGGCTCATCTCTTATTGTGACATATTGTACAGGCTCATTTCCAAAATCCTAATTGTGAGGTTGAATAAGTTATCGGATCTTTCATAAGTAAATCACAAGGTACCTAGATTGAGGGTAGAACTATAGGAGATAAAGTGAACTTGAAAAAGGCTTTTGAGTCAATTAATTAACTGTTCTTGATACATTCACTTAAAGCCCTAGAATTCCCTAGATTATTTATTAAATGGATCAATCAATGCTTAACTAATATAGATATGTGTTTAATTGATTATATATTTTTCCAAAACACTTAGTGATTAATGTTATGAAATGCTTAAAACATTCACTTTAGTTCATATTTAGTTTTAGGTACAATTCAGAAGTGAAAGAGCTATAGTGAGTTGAAAGAATAATATTTGATCCGTCCTGTTGAGACTCACACTCACTTGTCTTAATGGAGCAAGAAAAAGAAGGATTAGCATAAAAGTAGAAACGAAAATGAAGAACATTGAGGAATTCATCCCTCATGGCCATACATCATTTTCTCAAGATCGTGAGTCATCTCTCACGGTCACGATCGTGAGTCATCTCTCGTTAGCCCAAATTGATTATTTTTACCTGACTCACCCTCTTAGTTTATTGCCAAGTTATTAAGAGCAGAATTGAAATCACAATTAAATCAATAAAAACACAATCAATCGATTTTTATTAATCTCAGAAATCAAGATCCAAAGGTGAGTATAAACATAAACTCAACATTTAACACAAATGATTCTCAACACCTATTTTAATCCTATACATAAATAAAACTAAAATAAATGGAAAACACGTCAGAAAAGGAGTCAACAGGCGGTGACAGCGAGAAACCACCTGTTCCATGAAATACGTCGCGTCAAGCTCTTCTCCATGTTTCTCTTCCTTTGTCTCCTTCCTCAATCTCTGGATTTCTCTCTAGGTTTTCTCTCAGAATTGGCTTAATCAAAGCTCTATTGCATGACTCTTTTGGCTCTCCAAAAATTGCTTCCTCTAACTTGTAATACTCTATTTATACTTTTAAGGCTCTACGTCAAAGTCGGGGTCGAAATGGTCCAAAAAATCTTACGAAACTTGAGCTTTTCTGTTAGCTCGATGCAAGCCATAATCGTGGACCTGCCTGCCACAATCATGGCTAGCGCCTTAATCTTTTTGTCACGATCGTGGCATAATGTGCATGATCATGGCCTGACTTGGAGGCTTTCTATCATGATCGTGCCCCAGGTGCACGATTGTGGCCTGGCTATTACTGGCTCGTCCTTCTCTGTCACGATCGTGGCCTGTTGTGCCACAATCATAGGCTACGTCTTTAGCCCAAAACTTTTCGAATCTTCTCCGTTCTTCACCTTTTACCCTGAACTGTACCTCAAAAATATAACATTTAAGCTCAAAGACTTAATCTAACCCATAAAAACATAAACACTCAAACTAACATAATTAAACCCTAAATGCATACTCAATACTCAAATTCCCACTAAATACATAACAAATTAAACCCTACAATATCATGCAATTGACAACTATCATTCGTAATGTGACTTTTCGACTAAATGTAGAGAGCTTGTTTTAAGTCGTCTGATAGCTAGGTTTGATTAAAGATCTTATTTTAATTAAACACGACCTAAGGAAAAATTGGAGTTAATAGAGCTTATTGTTAACCTACCATTAATAGTATCAAAGAGGGGTGTAAGAATACAAGAAAATAGAGTATGCTTATCCATGTGTAGGTTGAGATTGATCTGAGAACCAGATTCTGAAAACATTCCTCACTTTTATCATTTTTAACTTCTTGTTCTAATCTGTTTTCTTTAGTTTAATTTCACTTTATTTTCTTTGTCGCTTTTAACCAGACCGCCCCTAATACTATAAACACCAATTTCCTTTCATTTCAAAAGCTTTACATATACTCTCTTTAGGATCGACCTAGACTTATCCCTAGCTATAGTTTTAAGTTTAGTTATTTTGTATAGTGTTACGACGTGCTACCAATTTTGGCACCGTTGCTAGGAGTATGGAGCTTTAGTTTTTGTCCATGATTTTAATAGGTGTTTTGTACATATTTGCTTATAATTAGTTTCTCTTCAGTTATTTCTTGATCTTTTCACTTTTTGTTTAGTGTTTGGGCGTAAAAAGGATGCATAGAAGGGAGTATGTCACTGTTGGATATTATCAATGCTCATGAAGAAATTTTTTCCCATAATCTATATTCCTATTCTTATGACCAAGCTTGGAGTGATCATACAAACTTTAGTTATGGATGAGATAGTCAATAAGACGACTTCCTAGATGAGTTGTAAGATGCACAATAATTCTTACGTATATCAGAACCCTCTAATTCCAACTCAGGTACATCTCTAGAAGATTTAGTTATGTGTCTTACTACTAATACTCTATAATTTTTGTAGGATACAAGTTCTAGAATCCAAAATTTGGTAAGCCAAATGGGTCAGTTCATGGTAGCTATCAACTACCTAGCATAACAAGGCAAAGAGAAGTAGTCATTTCACCCCAAGGATATATCATTTAGCTTGAAGGTGAGTACTGAGTCCATAATTATTGTTTAAACTAACTCTTCTCCTTTACTTAGCAGATTGGAGAAATTGGGCAAGGAAGAAAGGGGTGGTGAAGAGATATTTAAAATATCTCAAGAGTACGAGGACTCAGTAGAGATTGAGATTCTGAAGATAGCAAAGATGTTGAATGTGAGAGGTGATGAATTGACGCCCTTTCTTGAAGACCCTTAAGTGGAGAAAGCATATGTGACACCTAAAGATCATAATTTTATCATGAGAGGAGGAAAATAAGGAGTCGAGCCAGTGACAATAAGCAAAGGCATTGCTTAGGAGGCAACCCAAGGGAAGTTCATTTCTTTCCTTTACATTTTTACATTTGTTTCTTATATGCATGTATGCTTTTAAGTTTGTTTCGTACATGTTTTTAAGTGTTAAAACAAAAAAAGAGAGAGAATCAAACAAATAAACAAACAGTTTCTCTTTTTCATGGAAACTTGAGCATGTACTTCTACTCTTGTGATTGGCTAATATATATTATCTTTAGAAGAGCAATGACTAGTGGTAGATACAAGCCAGTAAGAATTTGAGCCTTTATAGACTGACACATCCATATTAGTCTCATTGTCTTTTCTTTATGTATGACCTTAATAATATGTACATCCTGACTTTAATTTGATTTTCTCTTTAAGACCACATTTTTATCACAGGCAAGAACATGAAAATGATAGAGGCATTCTTTGTTTCATAAGCTACATTACCCAAATAGCTTACCTGTTGATATAAAATTTTCCTTTGCTAAACCCCCTTGAGCTTTATTTGTTTTTTCTTTTTATGCTAACCAAATTACATGCCTTAAACCTAACCAAATTTCTTACCCAAGTGTTAAAGCTTGTAGATCATTTGTTGATTATTGACAATTGTGAATTTACAAAAGTATAAGTGAGGGGGTATGCATATATAAAGGTTGGTTATAATTGTTGGAATGTCGTTTTATCTCTTATCAATGGAATTCTCATATTGATGTAATTTTTTCAATTTTTGAAAAAAAAGAGAAAAAACAAAAAAAAGAAAAGGCAAAAGAAAAAGAAAAAAGAAAAAATGTTTAAATAAAAGTATTAGGGAGGAAATGCGTTTGTAAAGTTATTTATGATTATTTTCTCCTCCTAAAGTTGTATGGGTTATTTAAGTATGATGCAAATGAGATAGATGTTATTTTGAAAGGTCACTCCTTACAATTTCAATGAATTGTTTGTTATCAAAATTGTATAAGTTATTCCTTCTAGTTGGTTATGCTTCATGTGGTTTGTGGCGTGAGAGCTTAAATTTGAGTTGTGAAACATAGTTTTTACATTCATCATAGCTTATGTACACAATTTTGAGTGAATGTTCATTTTTTGCTTTTGATGTTGCATTGAGTGTTGCTTTTGCTTCTCTAGCTCTGATGGCTTTTACACTACACTATCCAAATATATCTCACCTTTCCCTTGCCCACATTATAACCTTCAAAATACCTTTGGTTCATGATTATATATGTGAATCTTAGTGGTGGAGAAATGAAATGATTAGCAAAGTTGTGGAGTGTCTTGTTCATAAATGGTGATTGAGTGTACCTATAAATTTACCATATTTAAACACATTTTGTCAAATTATACCTCTAGATTGCTCAGTTTCTAAAGGTGGTGATTATTGATTGATCATGAGTAAACGCTTTGAATGTTGAGTTCTTGCTATGGTTTTACAAGTTATGTCTCTTTGCTTATGACTATCTATTATTGGGAATATGGAAATTGAGTAAGTGTTTTACTTTGCGACTTTGATTTTGATGTTATGCCTAAGGACGGTTAAAAGTTAAGTGTAGGGGAACTTGATATGTGCTTAATTGATTGTACATTTATTCCAAAACACTTAGTGATTAATGTTATGAAATGTTTAAAAAACTCATTTCAGTTTATAGTTTGTTTTAGGAACAATTTGGAAGCATAAGAGCTAAAGTGAATTGAAAGCACTTTCTTTGAGCTATCTTCTTAAGAATCACATGCAATTGTCTTCATGGAACAAGAAGGAGAAGTGATATATGCTTAATTGATTATGAATTTATTTCATAACACTTAGTGATTAATGATACGAAAACGTTTAAGATACTCATTTTAGTTAATATATCATATTAGGTATAATTCGGAAGTGAAATAACTAAAGTGAGTCGAAAGCACTATATTTGAGTCTTCTTCTTGAGATTCACACCCACTTGTCTTTATGGAGAGAAGGATTAGAGCAAGAGAAGACAAGAAAATGCATAAAATGAAGAGCATGAAGAGTCTTGAGCCAGATCATGGCCATGCATGATTTGTCATGACGCATCTCACAACCATGACAAAAGGTTTCATGGGCATGACAAATGACTCATTTTGCATGGACGTGACACCCATGTCACACCTTTACACATGAGGCTCATGGTCATGAGCCTCAACTAAGGTGGGTGTGACACGGTCATGCATGCTTATGAGACACTTACATCTCACCGGAACCCTACTTTTTAGTATAAAAACATCATTTTTATAATGACTGAGGGTTATGAAAGGTTTTGGTGTTTTCGGCTGGGAACAAAGTGGAGCTTCAAGAAAAGATGAGAAGAAGGGGCAAAGCTCTAACCCTGAGAGACATATGGAGAGCTAGCTTCCCGATATCGGTTAAAAGGTGACATCGGTGTTGACAAACCCAATTAAGTTTAATTATCACTAAGTTTGTTTTTCTTTCTCTTCTTATGGATTGATTGTGTTATCCTATGTTTAATGTTTAGGTCTTGTGTGAGAATGATTGAATGCTCTAGTTGATGTCTTTATATAAGAACCCATTGTTATAATTTCAATATAATCTATAATTGTTATATTTGAGATTCATTTATAGTGACTAATGGTTCATAAGTATTAGGGATAACATAAACTAGGTTAAATGACCTGAGCTTGTGTGGTTGTTGCCTTGATGAATCTGTTTTCCTAATTCATAATGTGGCTGTCCAATTAAATCTAAAGAGCTTGCTCTATCTTATTTGATAGCTAGGTTTAATTAATGAGCGTCTCTTAATTAAACATGACCTAAGGGAAAACCGAGGTTAACAAAGCTTAATGTTAATCTATGATTAATAGTTGCCAGGAGAGTTCTAAGAACAACAACTAAATGAAATATGTTTAATTGGGTATAGGTTGAGATCGAATCAAAGAACCATATCCCTAATGAATTTATCAATTTCGTCATTTTTTCAGTGTTTTCTTTAATTTTTTTCATTAGCTTGGTTTCATTTTTTCTTATTACAAACCATTTTTATTTTCTTATTTCAAATCAAAATCTCTTATAACCAAAACATGATTGATTTCATAAAAAGAACTAATTGAACACTCTCTGTGGGATCGACCTAGACTCACCACTGCTATAGTTGTGGATCTAGTTTATTTTGGGTAGTGTTATGACACACTATGTCAATTTTAGCGTTGTTGCCGGAGAGTATGGTGCTTTAGTTTTTTCTTGATTTTAATTAGTATTTTGTACATATTTATTTGCAATTTATTTCTTTTTAGTTATTTCATTATCTTTTCACTTTTTATTTAGTGTTTGTTGTGTTAATATATATATATATAGAAAAAATTACTTCCGTCTATAAATATATACATATATATACATATGTATATATATACACATGTATATATTTATAGACGGAAGTAATTTTTTCTATAAGTCATGTTCTCAATCTTATAACTAAGTTTGTACTGGCAAACCTAACTTTAGTTATGGATAGGATAATCAATAGAATTACTTCCATGATAGTTTGCAAGACACACAACAATTACAGTATAGACCAGACGTTTCTTATCACAACTCAGGTACATCTCTAGAATTCTTGCTTAATATTATGATTGCTAACAATATTCAATTTTAACAGAGTATACAACAATTTCAACAAGGTGTACAGTAGTTTTAGTGGGATGTAAAACATTTTCAGCAGGGAGTACAACAATTCTAGCAGAAGGAAGGGCAATTTTGGTCTAGTTTTCAAGAATGAGAGAGCCAGCAAAACTCAGGTACTTCCTTGGAAGAATTAGTTAATGTTGTCGCTACTAACACTTTGCAATTTCAACAGGATGTTAAATAGTTCCCGTAAGATGTAATGTCTAGGTGGGGAGATAACAATCACCTAGAACCACAAAGTGAAGAGAAGCAACCATATCAACTTGAGATATACCCAAGGGATGTTAGTGGAGAAACCTTATAGAGTGAAGAGGAGCTTGAGAACTTGAGAATACTACTCAAAGAATTGCTTGTGTCGAAGAAGTGGAGGAAGAGTTTGAAGAAGAAAAGGATACATCTTTTAGCTCGAAAGTATATACTGGGTTCCAATTTATTGTTATAATTGACTCTTTATCTTTACCTAGCATGTTAGAAAAATTAAACGAGGAGGAACAAGGTGAAGAGACAATCGAGATATTCCAAAAGTGTGGGGACTCAGTAAAGATTGAGAATCTGAAGATAGGGCATACACTGAATGTGAATGATTATCAACCAAGGCCTTATCTTGAACATCCTAATATGGATATAGCTCAAATTGTGATACCTGAAGACTATAATTTTGTCACATGAGGGAAGTATATAGTCGAGCCAGCGACACTGACACTAAAAAAAGGCATTTCTTGGGAGGCAACCAAGGGAAGTTAATTTCTTTTCCTTTACTTTTTCGCACTAGTTAAGATATGCATATGTGTTTTAAGTTCATTTATTCTTGTTTGTTATTAAGCTTTCAACAAAAAAAAAGAGAGAGAGAATAAAACAAACAATCATTCATTTTCTCTTTTTTTATTGTTTCTAAGATTATATAGTCATGATTAGAGAATGAATTGACAAGAGACTTTTATGGCAACTTTAGCATGTACTTTTACTCTTGTGATTGGTCAATGTGCATTATCTTTAGAAAAGTAGTGACTAGTGGTAGACATAAGCTAATGAGATTTTGAGTCTTATTAGACTTACAAATTCATATCAATCTCATTATCTGTTTCTTATATGTGACCTTTATGACTTGTATATCCTGACTTTGTTTTGATTTTCTATTTAAGACCATATTTTTATCATATGCATTAATAAGAAAATGATTAGGCATTTTTTTTGTTTTTCCAAGCTACATTAGCCAAATAAACTGCCCATTGTTATGAATTCTCCTTTGTTAACTCCCTTTGAGCTTTATTAACCTTCTTTTTATACAAACCACATTACATGCTTTTAAACTTAACCAGCTGTCCTACCTAAGCCATAAAGCTGGTGAAGCATTTGTGACTGTTGAGTTTGTGGATGTACAAAGTTCTACATATGGGAGTATGCATATATGTGGGATGGTAATAATTATTAGGATATCATTTTATATATATCTTATCATTGAAATTCCCATGTTGATGTAATTTCTTTTAATGTTTATATAAAAAAGAGAAAACAAAAGAAAAAAGAAAAAAGAAAAAAATTAAATAAAATTATCAAGGAGGAAATGTATATTCATTGAAAAGTTTTTTATGATTAGTCTTTCCTTTTAAAGTTATATTAAATGGGGTTCTTAAGTATGTTGGATATAAGGTGGATGTCACTTTCAATAATCACTCCATATGGTTACAAAATCTTGTTTATGATTAATTTTTGTGAGCGATATATGTTTGAAGTGATTTGCTGTGAGAGAGCTTGACTTTAAGCTAGGAATCATGGTTTTTGCAATTCATCATAGTTGATGTTCACAATTGCAAGTGAATGTTGGTTTTTGCTGTTGATGTTACATTGAGTGCTTTTCCTTGTTTCACTAGCTTTGATGACTTTCATGCTACTTTACCCAAATACATCTTACCTTACCTTTTCCCACATTAAAACTCTCAAAAGTCCCTTAATTCATGAATATGCATGTGAACCTTCGTGGTAGAGAAATGAAATGATTTGCAAAGTTGTGGAATGTCATGATCATGAATGGTATTTGAATGTACCCATGAATATATCATATTTAAACACATTTTATCTAAGTCTACTATTAGATTGCTCAGTTTTTAAAGGTGATGGATGTTGATTAGTCATGAGTATAAGCTTTGAATGTTAAATTATTGCTATGATTTTTGAAAGTCATTCATCTTTGCTAATGAATATGTATTCTTGGAAAATCTAGGAAATGAGTAAATGTTTTTGGGTCTGTGATCTAAATTTTAATATTTTTCCAAGAAAGGTCAAAACCTAAGTGTGGGGGAAATCGATATGTGCTTAATTGATTATGAATTTATTCCATAACACTTAGTGATTAATGATACGAAAATGCTTAAGATACTAACTTTAGTTCACATATCGTTTAGGTACAATTTAAAAGAGAGAGCAAAAGTGAGTCAAAAGCAATATATTTAAACTATCTTCTTGAAACTCATACCCACTTGTCTTCATAGAGAAAGAAGGAGAAGGATTAGAGCAAGAGAAGACAATAAAATACATAAATGAAGAGCATGAAGAGCTTTGAACCAGCTCATAGCCATTTATGATTTGTCATGATTGTGCGACACATCTCACAGCCATATTTGTCATGCCCATAAATCATTTTGCATGAGCGTGACATGGGCATGAATCTCACGGCCTTGAGCCTCAATTAAGGTGGCTCACGAATGTGACACCATCATGCACGTCTGTGAGACACTTACAACACACCCAAACCCTACTTTTTAGTATAAAAACATCATTTTTGTGATGACTAAGGTTTATGAAAGTTTTTGATGTTTTTGATTGGGAAAAGAGTGGAGCTTCGGGAGAAGATGTTGGACCCCGTTTTTGGAGCCCAGCATTCTGGAATGTCAAAAAATATGAACGTATTATCCTATAAGATTATTTCCATGGGATGTCTCTAACCAAAACTAGTTTAGACAGCAGAATAATAAATTGACTTATATAGAAAAATTATAGCTCCTTGTCTCTAGTTTATTTTGAAATAATAATCATCTCATTCGAAGCTATACAGGTCAAGATATGTTTAAAATACTGAACTATGTTCGGTAAAACAATCAATCCATGCTCTTTCGGTCGCTTCCCTCACTTTCTCTCCATCAATATTTTTTGAGTCAATCACAATGGATACCAAAATTTTATGGAGAGGTAGAGAAATATGTTAGGAATCTATTAGTTCAAAAATCACCTCATATGCAGATCAGGTGATGAAGTTATGGCCAAAAGAGTCAAACCTGATTATGTCCTCAATCATATTGTACCTATCTTAGGACAATTAGTATAACTTTCACTAGATATATCAGATTTTGGTCATTTTAAGACGGTTTCGAAGAGAACTTCGAGATCTACAACTTTCATGAAGACTATAAATAAAGATTTTGCTATCTAAAGGTCAAAATTGCTCCGTCTGGTGCTTTATCTTAGTTTCGTGCTTCATTTGATGCTTCGTCTGATGCTTCATCTTGTGCTTCATCTGATGTTTCATCTGATGCTTCGTCCGGTGCTTTATCTGACGCTTCGTCTAATGTTTTTTCTGGTACCTATGCTTTATTTGACACTTCGTCTGGAGGCCATATCTTTTGCGTCCAAAGTCCAAAAATTCCATACTTTATATCATTGGAAAGCTAAGAAAAAGATCTACAACTTTAAAGAAGACAACTTTGGCTAATTCTACCTAAATCGATATAATTCTTCCCTTGAATTCAAAATATAATTCCTACACCTATGAAAACTTGCAAAATGCCATATCTCTTCATATCACTTTAACTACTAAGTACTTTTGTTAAATTCTTGAATCCCACCTTAAATGATTAATCCCATACAACCTTTCCAATCTCTAACATGCTATTCTAAAACAAACAATGATTTTTGCAATCTCAACGAAGAAGAATATGCACATACCCATTCCACTTCCACAACCATCATACTCAACCCGTAAAAATAACTTCATCATACACAAAAGCAATTTCTCAAATTCTCATTCTCATTACTAAGCAAAGTAAATATTGGAACAAGCTTTACTATATATCAACATACACATCACTAACCTAAAACAAAATGCCAAGGATGCTCATGTTTGATATGCCTATAAAGCTATCCAAAATATTCACTAACTTAGTACAAAAGTCTCTAACTATCTTGAAGTTTCTGATGCCTTGCAAGGATTTCCAACCGTCTTGTTCTGCACCTGAGAAGGGAGAAAATGATGGTTGAGCTACACAGCTTAGTGGCTAATGCATTTATAGCCATCCACAATCGACCACAATTCAAGCATTAATCAATTTAGTCAAAAACTCATAACACCATATATAGATGTTAGCCATTAAACACAACACTCAAATGCATCATACTTGACAATTTAAATATGTAATGCACAAACAAATGGCTCGAGAGTTCCGTAGAACGAAATAGAGAAACCAAAGTTTCCGCCGTGAACAAAACGAGTCCGATTTCTCAGGATCTCGTGGCCTCAAGCGGGCAGCCGGAGAAGGCTATAGGCCATCGTGCACGTGACTAACGAAACGGGTTCCTCTCTTACCCAATCACAAACAAATTTTATGCTCAAAATAGTCAATCAAAAATCCATAATCTCATGTTTCTTTTACTTCTTCTTCTTTTCTTTTATACAAATATCATAACCTTTTTCGAGGCATAACATAATCATAATTCATCGTGAATTTTCAAACATTCACAACGATTTCAATTTCAGGCAAATCAAATGCAAACAAATCAACATACACACAAATAGGCAAGAATTTGCCTAATTACACAATAACTATGAATATATTACCCACCTAAATCTTTTGCAAAAATCAAACTCAAGGTTGTCTTTCCTCTTGCTCTTGGGTAGAATTCTCTTGGTTTCCTAAAACAACCAAGGTTCTATTCAAAACAACATTCTAATAAAATTTATAAACTTCAATAATCACAAAAATAATGCAATAAACACAAATTAAGCTCA
>JAOTAY010000189.1:15186634-15208358 GCA_025629805.1 Erythroxylum baracoense
TGGGACCCATGATGCATGTTATTAAAGTCCTTATAGATATGCATTAAGTGTACATTCTAACACTTTCTCTCGTTCTTCTAGGTTATCGAATCCTACAATGTCTTCTAGTGTGAACTTGCGCTCCCTGTTATATTCCAACAAACTCACGGGACCTAACTTCTTGGATTGGCTATAGAATTTAAGAATAGTTCTCAAATCTGAAAAATTAGGATATGTCTTAGATGAAACACTTCCCGATCCCCCTGTTGTCGCTGCATCTGATGAAGATCAGAGAGCTTACGAGAAGCTACTTGATGATAATGAGTTGGCTAGTTGTATATTACTGGCCTCTATGTCACCAGAACTGCAAAAACAGCATGAGGCTATGGATGCTCATATCATAGTCTACCATATGAGGGAACTGTTTGATGAGCAAGCTTGGTTCGAGAGGTTCGAAACCTCGAGATTACTTTTCCGTTCAAAGATGGCTGAGGGATCATCTCCAGTACAGTATGGGCTGAAGATGAATGGCTACATTGAGAGATTAGCCAGTTTGAGTTTCATTATAGATCATGAATTAAGTATAGACTTAATTCTAGTTGGTTTCACTGATAGTTATTAACAGTTTTTGCTTAACTATCGGATGAACCAAATATCCACAACGATTCCTGAGCTGATTAATTTGCTCAAAACAGCTGAGCAAACTGTCAAGAAAGACAGTAAGGCTGTGATGCTGGTGGACTCTACTTCTGGTTCTCAAAAGAAGAAGAAGAAGTCCAAGAGGCTAGTGGGAGGTTTAACCAAGAAGAAGGCGAAGGAGACAACACCAAAAGGGATATGCTTCCATTGCAACAAGGAAGGAAATTGGAAGAGGAACTGTAAAGCTTATCTAGAGTCATTGAAGCAGAAGAAGACATTGGATGCCCCACCCTCTGCTTTAGGTAAGATATTTGTCATTAAGGTTAATACTATTTCTAATCATAACATTTGGGTATTAGATACTGGATGTGGCTCACACATATGTGTTGATATGCAGGGTCTCAGGGATAGTAGACTGTTCAAGAAGGGAGACATAGACCTAAGTGTGGGAAATGGAGAAAAAGTTTCTGTATTAGCTGCAGGGACATATGTTTTATATCTTCCTGGTGGGTTAGAGTTAATTTTGGAAAATTGCTATTATGTACCCGTTGTGACTAAAAACATTATATCTGTTTCATGTCTTAATAAAGCAGGATTTCATTTAACTTTTTCAAGCAATGGCTGTTCAATTAAGTTGAATAAAATGTTGTATGGTACTGCTATATTATGCAATGGAATTTACATAATAGATATGTCCAATCCAATCTTAACTATTAATGACAATAAAATGAGATAACCCAAAATCATCATACTTATGACATTGTCGACTTAGCCATATAAGTGAGAAACACATGATTAAGCTACACAAGAATGGTAGCTTAGGGTCATTTGATTATGAATCGTATGAAAAATGTGAATCTTGTTTGTTAGGCAAGATGACTAAATTAACTTTTAAAGGAAAAGGTGAACGAATGAATGGATTATTAGACCTAATACATTCTGATGTATGTGGTCTGATGTTCATTCATACCAGAGATGGTTTTGTATACTTCATTACTTTTATCGATGATTATTCACGATATGGGTATGTGTATCTAATGAGATAGAATTCTGAAGCATTTGAAATGTTTAAACAATTTAGACATGAAGTAGAGAAACAACTCGGTACAAGTATTATGACACGTCGATCAGATCGAGGTGGTGAATACTTAAACGAGGAATTTCTATCTTATCTCAAAGATAATGGGTTAGTATCCCAGTGGACTCCATCTTACACACCATAACATAATGGTGTGGTTAAAAGGAGAAACTGAACCTTATTAGACATGGTAAGATCAATGATGGGCTTAGTAGATCTACCAAAATCCTTTTGGGGTTATGCACTCGAGACTGCTATTTATATGAGAAACAGGGTCCCTTCAAAGGTAGTTGAAGTTACTCCATATGAGATATAGACTAACAAAAGGCCCTATCTTTCTCATATGAATGTTTGGGGTTGTCTGGCTTATGTGAAGCGGATCAATCAGACAAGCTTGAAGCAAAGTCTGATAAATGTCTGTTTATAGGATATCCCCAAGAAACAATTTGATATCAGTTATATAATGCTTTGGAGCAAAAGGTGTTTGTCTCAAAGCATGTTGTCTTTTTAGAGAAAGAGTTTCTTCTAAGAGAAGACAGTGGGAGCAAAGTTGAACTTGATAAAGTTTAAGATGCTCAAATAGATGTAGATCAATTGCCTGAACTTGAAATTGTTGTTCACAAAGATGAGACAATAGTTGAACCTTCTGACACACAAAATGTTCGTAGGTCAAGTAGGATATGCAATGTTCCAAAGAGATATGGATTTCTCGTAAGCAAAAAAAATGACATATTGCTCATAGAGGATGATGAGCCTACTTATGAAGAGGCTCTGAAGAGTTCAGAAACTGAAAAATGGCTTCAAGCTATGAAGTTCGAAATGGATTCCATGTATGAAAACCAAGTATGGACTTTAGTTGACCAACCTGAAGGGTTAAAACCCATAGGGTGTAAGTGGATTTTCAAGAAGAAAATCGACACGGAAGGTAATGTGATTACCTATAAAGTGAGGCTAGTCACTAAAGGTTATTGTCAAAGACAAGGAGTTGACTATAACGAGACATTTAGGCCCATAGCTATGCTTAAATACATTAGAATACTCTTAAACATTACTACTTATTATGATTACGAAATATGGTAGATGGATATGAAGACAACTTTCGTAAATGAAAACCTAGTTGATACAACATGAGGGCTTGTATCCAGAGATAACAGACAGGTATGCAAGCTACAGAAATCCATTTACGGATTGAAGCAAACATCTAGGAGTTGGAACGTCTAATTTGATGAGACAATCAAAGAGTTTGGTTTCTCATAAAATCCTGATTAACCTTGTGTGTACAAGAAGGTTAGTGGAAGTGATATCATTTTCCTTGTATTGTGTGTGGATGACATATTACTAATGGGAAATGATGTCTCAAGTTTGTAACCAGTCAAAATTTGGTTGTCCCAAAATTTTGCCATGAAAGACCTTAGAGAAGCAATTTATATATTGGGAATAAATATCTATAGAGATAGATAAAAAAAGTTGCTAGGTCTTTCATAATCAACATACATAGATAAAGTGCTAAATAGGTTTAGCATGGAGCAGTCTAAGAGAGGGTTTCTATCCATGACTCATGGGATAAAACTCTCAAAATCTATGTGTCCTAAGAGGCAAGATGAGAGGACTTGCATGAGTATAATCTTGTATGTTTCAGCAATAGGATCAACCATATATGCAATGTTATATACAAGAACCAATATATCGTATGCTCTAAATGTTACGAGCATATATCAATCAGATCCTGGTGAGGGTCACTGGGTGGCTGTCAAGAATATCCTAAAATACTTGAGAAGGACTAAGGATGTATTCTTGATATATGGAAATGGAGATCTTGTAGTAAGTAGGCATATAGATGCTAGTTTCAATCTGACCAAGATGAATCCAAATTCTATTCAGGTTATGTTTTCATACTAAATGGTGAAGCAGTCAGTTAGAAGAGTTCTAAACAAGAGACAACTGCAGGTTCGATGACCGATTCAGAGTACATTGCAGCTGTAAAAGTGACAAAAAAAGCTATTTGGATCAAGAAGTTCATCATAGAACTTGGAGTGGTTCCTAGCATAGTAGACCCAATATTGTTGCACTATGACAACAATGGGGCTATTGCTCAAGCCAAGGAACAAAGTTCTCATCAGAGGTCTAAGCATGTACTCAGGAGATATCACCAAATCAAGGAGATAAATGATAGAGGTGATGTGAAGATTGAGAGAGTACTCACAGATCAGAACATCACTGATCCTTTGACTAAGCCACTTCTTGAAATAAAATTTGATTCTTGTGTACTCACCTATGGTATTAGAAACAAAAATGATTGGCTTTAGTGTAAATGGGAGATTGTTAGAGTAGTATTCTAAAGGCAATCACCTTTAGCACTTTTGTACTGACTTTTTTTAATTAATAAAGTGAAAGGCATTTTTCATTAATTTGATATTCATTTATATATGAATTGATATAAATCTTAAATCGAATTAATGAAGTCCATGGCACAAAACATAGTACGAAGGAAATCACGATGAGATCATGATAATGAGATTTCTATCATGTGCAATTATGTTAGTGTCTAAATAATCCCTAGTCATAAGATTAATAAGGCAGGATATTATTAATTGAGATAGACTAGTAGATGTTATACTCCTTGATTTGATCAAGTAGTGGTAAGCATGAGATGTTTAAAGTTAATATGTGGACACTTATTAAGGGTAGTAAGTACATCGAATGACCTACTATGAGATTATCATATGGATGATCTATCAAATGTCATTGATTAATCTCATCATAGCAATGATGCAAATATCCTTAGACTTAAGGTACTCAAGGATATCTTGGATGCTAATCATGTGTTTTGCATCATTCCTTGTTACCTCAAGACGAGATGATACTCACGGCCTCTTATTAGGTCATTACTCAGGAGTCTCTGGTTAAAGCAGTTATATGTCATAAAGAGAGTCTTCAATAACATATAGAGTAATGAGATCCCAGGATAAGAAATAACATCACTTGGACTAGATGTGATGGAGTTAGTCTAGTGGGAGTTGACACATATTCTATACTACGAACCAAGTAGGGTACAGTATAGTGAAAGGACGAATTGCACAATAATTATCTATGAAAAGGTTCTTAAGTCAGAGAATTAACTATTGAAACCCTTCATGCTTTGCTTGAATTAAGAGTTAATTCAAGTGCTTAAAATAATCGAGAACCTAAGGGTTACGCACATAAAAGATCAGATGAAAAAGATAGTGTGTATGGCTAAGTTTAAGTAGTCCACGATCATAACATATAGGCCACGATAATGATTGAAGGTGAGCCTATTTTTAATTAGGCCATGATAGTGACAGAGGGCACGATAAGGTCTTAACACTTCTTACACACTCAAGTGAGAGCATAAGGGCTCTATAAGAGTTTTAGAGTGAGAGAGAGGTATCAAGAGTCTTGTTCTTGTAATATATGCAATTGTTGCATGAATCAAAATGCATGCAACAATAGTCTTAATCTATCTTCTATCATTTTGAGCATCGACTAGAACTCATCTAGTTTGGTGCTCAAATCACCCTTATACATTGTTTCTTCTTGATCTTTGCGTGTTCTTAGGTGATCAATGAAGGGTTTGGTGTTTGCAACAACCCAAAGAAGAAGAAGAACAAGAAAGGAGGAGAAAAAAATGTAAAAATGTTTTATATTTCATGTTCTTTACATATCCATGCATGCATGTATGATTCTGTATTTTTCGGGTTGTCATGGTGTCGAAATCTAGATTCTGACACTTTCGCTGCATTCTTATACATGTGATGCATGCATCTATGGCAAGCCTATCAAGAACCCATTCCTAGAATTTTAATATAATATGTAATTGTTATATTTGAGATTCATTTGTAGCGATTAATGGTTCATATTCATTAGGGATAAAATAACCTAGGTTAAAAGACTCGAGTTTATGTAGTTATTACCTTGATTAATCCATTTTCCTAATTCATAATGCAGTTGTCCAATTAAATCTAGAAAGTTTGTTCTAGGTTATTTGATGGCTAGGTTTAATTAACGAGCATCTCTTAATTAAACACGACATAAGGGAAAATCAGGGTTAATAGAGCTTATTGTTAATATAAGATTAATAGTTGTTTGAAGAGTTATAAGAACAACAACTTGATGAAATATGTTTAATTAGGTGTAGGCTGAGATTGAACTAAAGAATTAGGGCCTTAATGAATTCATCACTTTCATCATTTTTCTCAGCATTTTCTTTAAATTTTTTCATTAGCTTAGTTTCATTTTTATTTTCTTATTTCAAACCAAACCCCCTATAACCTAAACACCGATTGATTTCATAATAAGAACTAACTGAACACTCTCTGCGGGATCGACCTAGACTTACCATTACTATAGTTGTAAGTATAGTTTATTTTGAGTAATGTTACGATGTGCTACGTCAAGAAGGATTAGAGTGAAGAGTAGATAAGAAAATGAAAAAACATGAAGTGTATATGATGCAGTGCATGCTCACGATCATAAGTATTATGTCAGGGGCGTGACTAAAGATGCACGGCCATGAATCAATAGTCATGGTTGTGACTCAACATATATAGGTGTGACTTAAGTTGTCATGTTCATGACTCAATTTCATAACCATGACTCAACCATGCATGGCTGTGACTTTTGTGACCTAGCACCCAAAAACCTAGCTTTTTGTATAAATATAACATGTTGACAAAAAAATGAATTATTTTAGGTCTCGATTTTGGAAATAAGAGGGTAAAAAAGCACTCTTATTTTAGAAGCCCATGAAAGGTTAATCCTCCTTGCTCCAATTCATAATGGATATCAAAGTTGAAGACATGTTTTGGGTGTCTCTCTATGTGTATTGCGTTCTTTCTCTCTTTGGGATTGCTTATGTTATTCTATGGTTAATGATTTGGGTCTTTATGTAAGGATGATATGAATGCTCTATTTGATTGTTTTTATGTAAAATCATTGCTAGATTCTTAATACGAATACATGATCATTGTGTTTGGATTCATTTGTGGGAATTAATAGTTTTGAATCATTAGGGATAACATAACCTAGGTTAAATGACCCGAATTTATGTGGTTATTGCCTAAATTAGTTTGTTTTCCTACTTCATAATGTAACTATCTAGCTAAATCTAGAAAGCTTATTCTAGGTAGTCTGATAACTAGGTTTGATTAAAGAGTTTGTTTTAATTGAACACGAATACAAGACAATGGAGTATTCTTATCCATATATAGGTAGAGATTTATTCGAGAATCAGATTCTGAAACCCATTCCTCACTTTTGTCATTTTTAACTTCTTGTTTTAATTTGTTTTCTTTATTTTAATTTCACCTTATTTTCTTTACCTCTTTTAACCCCCCTCTCCCCCCCCCCCCCGTTAAATGCCATAGACACTAATGTCCTTTCATTTCAAAAGCTTTACACACATTCTCTGTGGGATCAACCTAGACTTATCACTAGCTATTATTTTAAGTTCAGTTATTTTATTTAGTGTTATGACGTGCTACTACCCATTTAACCACCTCATGCACGATCGTGCAAAACTTTAAGCTCTTCTTCATCTTTTTTTCAATTTTTCCTATTTTTACTCAATAACAGAAAAATCAAGTGACCCCCTTGAAACATAAAATTAAGATCAAATCCTTGCCCTAAAACAATATAACAATTAAAAAACTTAAAAAAAACTCAATTCTAAGTCCTAAGCATATGATTATGTTATAAGAAAATGCTTGAAAACACACTTAAACCTCTAAAAATACTATAATATACACCTATCACTTAACAAGGGACAATTATGGGAAATTTTTTTAACTTTAATTGAGATAATTCATTATAAGTTTAGTTGTCTTGTGATTTGATTTGTTTAAGAAAATAGTGGAGAGATTTTATTATTAAGTTAATTTTAATTTATTTTATTCATTTTGAAGATGTATACTTGATTTTCTTTATGATAATCTGTTCATAATGTGGACATAAAACTAAGTTAGAAGCGAATTATTTTTAAGCATTTTTAGTATCCTATAAAAAGAAATGTGTGAATAAGTGACCATAAAATAATTTCACTATGCTAGCTTCAAACTACGTAAAAATGTTAAAGTTGAAGAGTGGTGTTAGTAGTTATTCAAAATAGTGACCTGATTGAATTACAAGGAATATTAGCAATAAGATATTATTTTTGCCTCAAAATGTTAGGTCATTTTCAAACAAACCTCTAAATGCTCATGTTTTAGTTTAGATTCATTATTGCTTTCCTAACAACAAGGGTTACATTAGGTTAAATTTTATGGACTGAGTCAAACTTTGAAGGATTATAGAGCTAAATCGAATTTATTCATGACTTTATACAAGTAGCAAAATGCCTAGCAAATTTATAAACTTCATACTGAATAATAAATAAACTTGACTTATTGAATTGATTTGTTACAATATTTGTAAAGTTGCCACATATTTAAGTTGAGAGTGATGAAATTGATTTGCTTTAGGGAAAAAATGTGTAAGTGGAGGAAATTTTGATAAGTGATAATTAGACTATATTTTTAACATGATGTTAGGAGTGTTTACTTAATTTTTTATTGTTTCTATATAATTTAGTACTCAATTTTATTACGTTCTAAGTTGTAACTTCATCTTTATATGGTCCATAAGGGACATAAGTTAGTTATGTTCAACTATGAATTGTGTTTTCTGCATGGTTTTGATATAAAATCTTCTCTAATTCTTAATAAATATTATCCTAAGGCAATAAATTCACAATTACCTGAAAACACATCATAAAGTTAGTTAAATAAGATAATTTAAGCATAAAAATATAGCAAATATATAAAGGAAAATATCTACAATTTCATACGCATTAAATGTCCCCACACTTAAGTTTTTGCTTACCCACAAATAATTCAATCATAATTCATTGGATAAAGAAACTCTAACACTGAAGTATAATTCTCACAAGAATCCAATGAGGTGCAGTCCTAGTAGTCATGATATAGATCATACAATCAAAACTCCAACATTAAAGCACAATTATGATAATCCAGTATGCTACAATCCTAGTAAAGAAGATAAAGATCATGCTACTAAGACTTATGTTCCAAAATTGAAGCACATTTATGGTAAAGATCTAATTAGTTTCTCTTCCACTAAAAAAGATAATTTACATACAATTAAAGCTACAATTTTTTAAGTGGAATTTTAAATTATCACTAAAAGGAAATTAGGAAGGAAGAAGAATCAATCTTCTTTTGCTCTTAAAGTATGACAATCTCCTCCTGCAACATAAGGGGTTTAAATTCGCCTTCTAAGTAACAAACAAACAAAGAAATTGTTGTTGTGAATAACTTTATTTTGCTAGGAATTTTGAAAACTAGAATAAAAAACAAATCACTACAACCTCCTATCTATATTGCCTACATGCCTATTTCTAATCATGATTATCACCCTAATGGGAGAATTTTAGAAGTGTATAATAATGATAAAATGGAGGTTATCAACTTTATTATATATGATCAATTAATTCGTTTAAAGGTGAAGATCAGAAGTTTGAATAATCCTTTCGACACTTCTATCATTGTTGCACTTGATTATAGTTTTCATAAAATATCATTACGGAAGAAACTTATTGATATCTGACAAGGCCTCAACACTGTTGTTGTTGTTAGGAGACTTTAGCTTCATAATTCATCCTAATGAGGTAGATGGTTCTCACTCTAGCAAACCTATATGTGTTGATTTGGAAAATTGCTTAAATGATATTCAAGTAGTTGATTTACCAAGTACAGTAACTTTTATACTTGAGAGTAAAAAGCTTTAGGATAATACCTTCTTAAGAAAGAAGTTAGACAGAGGCCTTCACCTTTCCAACCCGTGATAGATGTAGGAATTTCCTAATTCAAGAGCTTTATTTTCCCAATCCGAGTATATATGATCACTCTCCAGTAATTGTGTAGTTTGAATCAATGGATCCTCCTATTAAATACCCATTTTGGTTTAACATCTTCCTAATCAATCATTCAAGTATATGTTGTTAAGAGAGGGCTCACCACTCACTTCACTGGAACAAAGCAATTCCAAAGCTCAAGGAAATTGAGTTGTATTCATGAGGCAATTAAGTTATTTTGCAAAGCCAATATTAATAACCTTCATCATCTCCTAAACACAACTAATCAGCTCTTAAGAAAGCACAAAATGATCTCTACCTCAACCCCACTAACTAGACTCTTCAAGAAGTAGAAAAATAGGTCTTAAACAACCACATTTATACTGTTGACTTTAATTATTCACTTTGGAAACAAAGATTTAGAAGTAAATGGAAACAAGATGGGGAATAAGAACACTTCATTCTTTTATAGATCTGTTATATCAAGGAAGGCTTTCAACAAGATAGTAACTCTATAATCAAATGGAATTATGCTTCATATATAGTATCAATTTACAACTGAAGCTAAAAATTACTACACTCAACTTTTAAGTACAGGCTCTTCAGCTTCATCCTTAATTAGAATTATATAAGAGATTTTCTAATATAAACTAATAGCGAATGAAATGGAAGCTCTTACCTATCTCAATAACTGAGATTGAAAATGCCATCAAATCTTTAGTTCAAAGTAAAGTGACTAATTTAATATTGTGTTCTAACACAAATTATAAGTTTTAATCACAAATGCATGGTATAGCAATAGCTAGCACTGGTAAGTATGGGTCGATCCTATGAAGACTGTAAGTACTAGTATTAAAACTTTTTCTATTATCTAAATACAAAATCAGGTTGTGAATTTAATTAAAAATTAAACTAAACAAACCAAATTAAAGTTATCATAATAATGAACTAGGATAAAGGAAATACTATGATTAGTCGATATCAAATAAGTAGTAGCTAGATGATAAATCCCCTTAAGATATATTAAACTCTAACTCTTTATCATGCAATTAAATTATTGATTATTGGATTATGGAAATTCTTGTATTATGATAATATCTTGCTTAATAATATTAATAACTAACCCTTGATTAATTAACTGAAATCACTTTCTAGTTAAAACCCTTAAAATTCCATTACTCAATTGGTGAATTTCACTATTATGTTTAACCTTAATCTAAAGGATTTATGTCGACCTATCACTAGGTTTGCATATAACTCCTTCTAACTATGGTAGATTTATATAGAAGAAAGATTTTTCAATACCAATCATATGAAATACATTAGACTAATATTTCAGATCTACTAGTTTAAGAATATAAACATATAATTGAATCGAAATAAATCAATAAATAAAATTGAATTGAATAAAAGATCACATCATTTTATTCATTCTACCTAAGGGTTCATCACACCTAGGCACTAACCAAATTAGTTCCTAAACATGGAAAACAAATTCAATATTAAATGTTCATAAGAACAAATAGAAATGAAAGAATTCATATTCTATATAGTCCTTTTATCTCTAATTAAATCTTTTTGCAATTTAGATTAAAGGTTGCTCTCTATCGAATCTTATGACATAATCTTTATGTTTTCCTTATCCTCTATTTAAAACTGCTTCTTCTTTGGTGTCTAATACAACTCTAAAATGTTTAATCTTTATGTTTTCCTTATCTTTTATTTAGAACTGCTTCTTCTTTAGTGTCTAATACAACTCTAAAATGTTTCACTTATGTAACCTTTAATAATATTCTTTTATAGTAAAAACTAGAGTTTCAGGGATATACATGATTACTTATACAGTCATGTAGGTGACCGTGTATCTTAAAAATACCTTAATTTATGACTTTATACAATTGCAAGAGCTTACACGAGCAATATACATGGTCTTATATCTTCACGTCAGTAAAAAGAGTGCCTTCGAAGCTTCAGACATTTGCATTGACTTACACGGTCACTATACACACCTATGTATCTCCAAATTTACTTTAAATCTTGGTTTTATACCATAATTTTACCTAAATTTTTCTCTTCTGGTCTATAAAGACAATTATCACCTACAAACAAACTTTAAAAATAAGTACCAAAAATACTATAAAACTATTAACTAATAAGCAAAACACACTAAATATAAGTATATAAATATAGTCAATTAGTCATTTATCATAAAGCACCTGTTAATAATAGCTTCAACATATTCTTTTTCACTAAAAATTAGTTCCTTTTGAGGATAACAGTAGTTGAAGTAGTTTAGGAGTTTTTTAATAAAAGAAAACTCCTCAAAAAGCTTAATAACACCTTCATCACCTTGATTCCTATAGGTAAGGAACATAAGTCTCTGAAAGATTTTAAGCTAATCTCTTGTTATAATGCATTATACAAGATAATTTCTAACATGATTATAGAAAGACTAAAATATATTCTCCTTGATCTCGTTGATCTTGCTCAATGTTCTTATATACCTAAGACATATATTAGTGATAATTTTGCTCTAACTTAAGAATTGTTTAAGCAATATAACAGGAGAAATGGTAAAATTGTGCTTTCAGAATTGATTTTAAGAAAGCATATGATACTGTTGACTAGAGATTCATTCTAAACATCTTATGGGCTTTTGGTTTCCTAAAGATCTTCATTGAATGGGTATCTTAACTGGCCCACCTTCTAGGCTTATTCATATAGCTAGAGGTATCAAATAGGGAAATCCTACCTCTCCTTATCTATTTTCCATGTTTTTAGAAGTCCTCACAAGACTCCTAAAATGAACTCTTAGTAGGAATTAAAGCTTTAATTTTCATTCCAAATGTAATAAACTTAACATTATTAGCCTAAGTTTTCTTGATGATGTTTTTATTTTCTCCAAAGCAAAAATCAATTCAGTCACCACAATATTCAAAGCCTGCAAGTTATTTAAGAAGATCTCTAGTCTGGCTATTAACAATAAGAAATACAAATTCTTCATCTCTAATGGTGTTATTCATTAATCTGCAAAGATTTCTTCTATCACAAGCTTCAAGGAATCTCATCTTCCTCTAAAACATCTCGGAGTTCTAGTCGCTTCTATTAAGCATGCATTCTCTTATTTTAAACCTCTTTTAGATAAAGTCAAGAATAAAATAGAGAATTGGAACTATGTCTCTAGTAGGAAGATGTCAATTAATAGACATTGTAATTTGCTCACTTACCAATTATTGGGCTGCACACATTGTATTTCTTAAAACTGTGACAAAGGTAATAGAGACACTTTTGAGAAACTTCCTTTGTTTTCTAAGTGGTAGAGGTAGCTATAAAGTTAGTTAGCTTAAGGTATGTAGGCCCAAGAAACATGGTAGATTAAGGGTTCTTCTAATCAAAATACTCAATTTTTCCTACTTAAAAAAAGACTTTAAAGATTATTAACATATAAACAATCTATAGGGGTCAAATGGGTGCATTCCTACTATATAAAAGGTTAGAAATTATAGAATGCCAATATTCATATCAATGCCTCTTCACTCATGAAATTCTTACTCAGGATGAGGAATATCATCAGAGGATCATGTAAATATGTGATCAATGATGGTAGGAATACTTCTTTTTGGCACGATCAGCGGTCTCCCTTTGGTCGTTTAATTGCTATGACAAAAGTAGCTCCCTTACAAGGAACCTTATATTCCAATATCATATTTTCTAAAACCATCTCCATTATAAACCTTTTAACCTTATTACCATTGTCAACATTATTTGGTTTCTTATCAAATCTTGTTCTCAAAAATTATAAAGAGGACTTAATTATGTGGATGCATACGCTTCTCATATTTTTCACTTAATGCACTTTATGGTTAGCCATCAGGAATAGACTTCCTATAGTAGACAGAATAGTCAACTTTTCTTTTTTACCAAACTGGTGTATTTGATGTAAATTTTCTATAGAAAATTTGGAATATATTTTCTTTTAGTACCAATACAATTAGTACACACAGGTTACTGTTATTTAACTTTGCAACCATGCCAATCCCCTAGATTCTTGTTCAGGTATTATTAAGTGGTATGGTAACGTTCAGATGAAATTTCAACGTGATTTATAGGTGTTCAAAGCAACATTCAATTACTTAATATCTGGCATATAGGAAGAGAGAAATAGTATAATCCTTTGTTATTAGCAAAGAGACTTCTCTGCAGGTCTATAAAATTAGACAACACATTTTTTCATATAAGGATAAACATTTGTTTTAGTCCTCAATGTCAACTTACTTAGAGAATCGATTAAATAACTCTGCTATAGTTCTTAGTGATCTTTAAGTACAAATGTTTTATAGGAAGTATAGTCTTTTAATTTTACGATTTTGTATGAACTTATTGTTACCTTTTTCCTTCAAATTTTAAGATATTATTTCTTTCATAAAAAATGCAAGCCTTCCCTGTTTATTGTATTTTGGAAAAATCAATCTATACGAATCCCATATGTTTTCTTTACTTTTGAATAATTGTTATGATATTTTTAAAAATATCATATCTCCCTATTATTTCTAGAAACTAGATTACCTTATTTAGTTGTTGAAATTTTGGTGTTTAGATTGATTGTTGTTTCTATAAGCATGTTTTGGAAAAACAATTGATGTATGCCCTATCTTATGTTTTGGGCTGATTGTGGTTATCTAGATTTTTATTTTGTGGTGTGTTTGAATCAGTAACAAGAAACTTAATCTCTTATGGTGAGCTTCCACTGGTAATGGATATGGAGGTGATGGAGTGGCCGATGGTCGTAATCATCACTGGCTAGGGCAACAATCATCCAAAAGATATAGGTGAAACTTGTCTAAGGTGAGGAAGCCAAGATGCCTAAGAAAAGAAGAGAGACTATCGAGAAAGGGAGGCTATAAAGCACCAGTGATAGAGCAACAATGTGTCTCATATGGGGATACAATATATGAACTAAGCACACCTCACAGAAAATGTTCTAGTTTGTGCAATGTAAGTGCCAGATAGTCCCCACTCATTTTTATTTTAATTTTTATGTTTTTTAAGCCTTCCTTTTTAATTAAATTGATTTTATTGAGATTATATTGGTTTAAATTTCCATCAAAATCTTGAAAGGAGTTTTCTAGTTTTTTGAAAATTTATTTTCAAAGGTTTATTTTATTGGAAATATTTTATAATTTAGTTTAATTTTTCATAGAGTTGAATTATTAAATTAAATTATTTATCAAATCAATAATTAGAATTAAGCAAAGGTTTTTAAGGAATTTTTCCATAATTTGATTATGTTGGAAATTATTAATAAATAATATTATATTTTTTAGACCTAAATTTTTGAAATTATAAATTCCTCAATAAATATTAAGTACACGTTAAGAACGTGATAGTTGCCTTCCATTATTTAAGAATGAAACCAGAGTTTTATTTATTATAAGACTTATTGAGTGACTCAAGGCCCCTTTAACCAAATATGTTTTATCCTAAATTAAAGGATTTTACTTAACTAAATTTGTATCATCTAGATGACTCATAATCATGTGAATTTACATTGAAGGTTGGGAATAATATAGAAGATATATTTTGGTAAAGAGTTGTAATATAATGGATCTAGGAGTCACATAAGATGTAATATCTATTCAATTTGATTTAGTTTTTTGAGAGACCTAAGATCAAGTTAGTCTAAATGGGATCTTAGCCCACTAAAAAATTATGATAATTTCTCAATTTAATGGTGAAAGTTATTATTTTGAATAAAATAGTGGGTGTAACTAAATATTTATTAAAGTCTTTATTTAATTTGGTTTTTTGGCATAAACTAATCTTTGATCTTCTATATCTTTTAGTTGTTATATAAGGTGAGTACCAATATGTTAATAAGTAGCATCTTAGACGCTACCAATCTAACTGGACCTAATTTCTCGAACTAGTTTCGTAACTTGAGAACTATTCAATTAAGAAAGGAAAATATATATTCTTACCATTATTGTTCCACCAGAGCTTAGTTCAGATGCAACTAGTAAGGTTTAAGAGAGATATCAGCATTATATTGATGATGTGAACAAGTTATATATGTAATGATAGCTAGTATATCTGTGGAGCTTCAAAGAGAGCACAAGAATATGGATGTTCTTACAACAATTTTGCATCTTCAGGAGATGTTTGGTAGACAAAGTATGGTCAAGAGACATCAATTCTACAAAGTATTATTTCAATCCAAGATTGCATAAGGATCTTTAGTAAAGCTACACATATTAAAAATGATTGGCTATATTGAAAAAGTAGGCCAATCAGGTTTATCGACAATGAGTTAAGCATTAATATAGTGCTATAGTCTCTCAGTTCGAGCTTTTCATAGTTTACTATGAAATTCCATATGAACCAAAAGGATATGTCATTTCCTAAACTACCGAATATACTTAAGATTGTAGAGGGGTGTTTTAAGAAGGAAACCATTTATGTTCTTGTTGTGGATTCTTCTAAGATCAAGAAAAAAGGGCTATAAGAAGAATAATAACAAGAAACATAAAGCTTCTACTAGAGTAACAAAGCCGAAAGGTGGTGTCAGGAAGAAGAACAATAATAAGGGTACATATTTTCACGGTGGAATTGATGGACACTAGAAGAGAACTTGTAACTCTTATCTTACTACCCTGAAAGATAAGAAACTTAAAGAAGCTACTTCTTTAGGTATTTTTATGATTGAGAACAATTTTTCCACTTTTCTTTTGTATTTTTGGGTAACAAATTCTAGATATGGTTCTCATATTTATAATGACATGCAAATGTTAACAAGGAGTGCATCATTGAGGAAAGGCAAAATGGATGTACAAGTTAGCAATAAAGTAGGAGTAGTTGTAGGAACTTTTGGTTTAACTTTGACTTATGGGCTTGAACTAGAACTAAATGCTTGTTATTATGCTCCAATTTTTACTAAAAATATTATTTTTATTTCTTATCTAGATTTGGATGGATTTTTCTTCATTATTAAGAATAAAATTTATATCTTCTATAAATATGATGTTTATTACTAATCTAGGTTACAGATGGTTTTTTTGAATTAGAAAGGTTAATCCTTAATATAAATAGCAACAAAAGAAAGTTAAGTGACCAAAATATATCTTATTTATATCATTGTAGGTTAAGTCATATCAACAAAAATAGAATCACAGAGTTATATATAGAAGGATATTTGAATCCTTTTGATTATAAATCATATGAAACTTTTGATTCTTGTTTGAAGAGAAGATGACCAAATGAGCCCTTAGTGGAAAAAAAGAATGTGCTATTGAGTTATTAAATCTTATACATTTAGATGTATGTGGCCCTATGTCTTCTTATGCAAGAGGTAAATACTCATATTTCATTATGTTCACAAATGATTATTTTAGATATGGTTATGTATACTTAATGAAACAAAAGTCTGAATCAATTGAAAAGTTTAAAGAATTTAAACTTAAGGTTAAGAAACAAATTACTAAGAGTATTAAGACACTTAGATAAGATCGAGTTAGTGAATACTTGAACCATAAGTTTCTTAGATACTTAAAAGAGAATGTGATTCTATCACAATGGAATCCTCTTGGAACTCCACAATATAATAAGGTTTCTAAACGAAGAAATCATCCTTTATTAGATATGGTACGTTCCAAAATGAAATGTAGTTCTTCTTATCTCCTTTTAGGAATATGCCATTGAAGCTGCTACTTACCTTTTAAATAGAGTTTCATCCAAATCAGTTTGTCAGACTTTATATGAGATATAAAATGATAGTAGACAAAACTTGACATATTTAAAGATTTGGGGATGTGATGTTTATATAAAGTGTGCAACATTTGATAAACTCTTAGCATATCAATTTTTAAAACAATAGAGTTGATTAAGATCCAAACTAAGTAGTTGGAAATTGAAAGGAAAGACAACCCTAGGAAAAGAACAAGAAAGCCATCAAGATTCAACAAGTATTAACACTAAAAAAGTTCCTATCCTCCTACAACCTAACCAATAACCATCCATATCGATTTCATTCCTAACACCTAGAAACTAGGCAAAATTCACTAAACAAGTGGCCAAACATAAATCAAACAACACAGAAAAACAAGATCAAACTAGCACCCACAATATTGCGAACTTTCTGCCTATCCCAAATGTGAAACAAGCTCAGGAATCTAGAGTGAACTCAAGAAAGTCTTCATAGGGCTCGGTAGTTAGAGAATCTAGATCCTTTAGAAACCTATAATTCATCTTCACAAAAGATAAAGGTATAGTGTCCCTCAGTTAAATTATTACAAAAAGGCACTAAGAAGTGGGATACTACTGTGGTGGGATATTTTATGGAGAAGACTTATCCATTGGTGTAGAGAAGGGTAAATGCTACAGGGAAAACTCAAAGATTGGCAACTATTATGGTAAGTGAAGATGAGCTATTTTTTTTCAAATTCACTTATAAGGAAATGGCTAATAAATCTATAGATGGAGGCCCTTAGCATGTCTAAGGGAATCTAATTTTCTCAAGATAAGGCATCTAGGTGTTAAAATAGATAAAATATAATAGAACTAATGCAGATTTTTTATAAAATTCTACTAAAAATATTTATCTATGGAGAGATTACCTTGTTAGTAAATTAGGGAAGCCTTTGGGAATGGATGACAACACTACCTTAGTGAAAAGCATAGGGTACACTAGAGTTTGTATTGATGTGAGTCTAAAAAAGCAACTACATGATACACTAGAAATTATAAAACTAAATGAAGAGGTTGGCTTGAAGGAGGACTTTATTAAAGTTTTCTATATATGGAAAACTAAAAGAAAGGAGTTCATATAAGTTTGGATTCCAAGAGAGACAAAGGTAGGGAAAGATCAGGAAACCAACCATAAACCTCCACAATAAAATAGAAACAACTTAACTCAAGAATCTACATTGGAACAGATGGAGAAGGAATTGGATGCAACTAAGACACTTAAAGAAAAGGGTAAGGAGAAATGTGATGATCAATCTAAATTGGTAATACTAGAAAACAAGTAGGGTAGTTGTTAAGCAAGTTTTACTTTTAATGAAATAAAACCCCCAATATCCACAAGTATACGAGTTGTAAACTTATAGTATTAAAGTTGTTGATCCCATTAGGAGTTGGTGAACTAATACAATTCTAAGTTATCTAAGGCCTAAAATGGTTATTAAAAAGAAAATAAAACCTACACAGAAAAGTGAATTCGTGAATATGGATTTATTGAAATTAAAATGTAAAATTAACACACAAGGAATCAAATTAAGCACCACCAAATTAATAATGGAAATCACACAAGGAGGATTAGTCGATTATGTGAAGGGAGATTTTTCATATCATCAAATGCTAACATGATTACTTTTGAGTTAATATGGTATCGGTCATATAATTTTGAAGGGTTGATTACTCTCTCTCGAGTTATAACCATTAAACCCTAAATCATATCCCCTAATTGAATTATGGAATTTACAATCTCTCAATTAACAAAAAACCCTAAAATCTGATCAGATCTTAAGCCCTTTAATAGACTATCAAGTCCTCACACAAGATCTCTCTTTGTATAAATTCCCGATTCAATTATTTGCATGATCTATTAGATTGTTTAACTCTCATTTACCAATCTAATCATTTTACTATTGGTTCACTCTCTTGATTTGTTACCGAAGTATGCAAATACAACAAATTATCACAATACCCAATGCATTAACATCAAAAGAAATCACATTAACATAGATTCAAGAATAAATCCCTAAAAAAGTTTAGAATATCATCATCCAAATCCATCATTATCAAGTCCATCTTATACATTCAAAAGAAAGAGCAATAAAGATGAAATGAAATGTCACTTAGAAAGGTTGGAATAGATTGGAAAGATTGTAGCACTGGACCTTCTTCTCTTTCTTCCTCTCTCCTTGGATCTTTCTCAAAGTGGCGGAAAATGGAGCTCCCTTTCTAGGTTTCTTTCTCTTCTATTTATATCTTTTCCATTAAGGGAAAAATAAAGTTTACCCATGCCCAAAATTTTGAAATGTCCCTCAAAAATTCATGTTTTAGAAGTTAGTTTGCATCTGTTGTCACGCAGGATACTATCGTGGCACCTAATTTTTCTCTCTGTTATGATCGTGGCATATAGGGCCACGATCGTGGTAGACCTACCTAGCTTCTGTCACGATCATGGCCCAGGCATTAGGCCTTGCTCCAGGCTTCCTCCATTTCTCCTCCGTTCTTCAATATTTGTTCTCAAACACTAACAAATACATCAAGGCATCTCAAATACACAAAATTTAAGCTCAATAGCATGCTCTAACCTATAAAACATTCAAAACATAAATATCTAACCAACTAACAAAATTCTAACCCTAAACATGCATGAATTAATTAATTGACCACTAAAGACATACTAAAATGCCTATTAAAACATCATGTAACCTACAACTATCAATAGTAAACCTATACAAGAGGTAGGGATACCTCAGGGATTAAGAAAAACCTGACTAAAATAGGAAGAAGATATAACAGAATAAGTCACTTAAAAAGAAGTGAATATGAAAGGATTAATTTATAATGATAAAGGCCTCAATGGTTTGAAAAAACAACTAGCAGTGAAGGATTTTTTTAATCTTAGGAAAATAGATTTTATTAGTTTATTAGAAACTAAGATAAAAATTAAATCTAGTTGAAAAAATTCTACGGTTCCTTGACAAAAATTGGAGAGTTTTTACAAATAATGAGAAACACTACCAGGGTAAAATAATAGTGGCATATAACCTAATTATCCTTGAGCTAGTTAATTGGTCCTGTATATACCAACTTATAAACTATGATATGATTAAGATCAGCTTTAAAAACCTTATCAAGTTAAATATGATCTATACTTCAAATCATGATTTCCAAATATAATACCTATGGGAGGAAATAATCAAAATGAACAGTGGTGTGAGAGGCCCCTATCCCTTAGTGGGAGACTTCAATTGCATTTTGAACTATGAAAAGGTAATAAGGGGTCGCAAGTGGTTAAGTCATAAATGTAGAGAAATATAGGACCTCCTGGGGAATATTGGTTTAACTGACCTTAAAGGATTTGGCAACTTATTCACGTGGACCAACAAACAAACAAGAAATTGGTCAATGCATAATGGATCTAACATTTCCTAAGGAGCACAGTAAAAAAAATTTACCTCAAATCATAGCCCTATCATTATAAACTATGAAACCAAGTTGAAAAGAGGAAAACACCATTTATATTCTATAATTCTCTATTAAAACACCCAAAATTTATGGAGGTAGTCTGGGAGGGTATGAAAATTAACACTCAAGGATCCAAAAACTAATCTTGCTTATTGATAGGTGGCATTTGTACATATTTTTCTTAGGATAATTTTTTAGTTAATTGTGATAAATTGATTGTTGTTAACTTTTTTAGCTTATTCTTTATCTTAGTTTTATATAATTGCATGATTATGTATGCATGTATGCGAATATGCATGAATGTGTGTGAATTAGGTCTTTAAGATTAGGTTTTGCATGAATTTTGTGTGATATTGTTGCACGTCTTTTTCTTACATTATGTTGGTATGAATTGCATGTGTCTTAGGCATGATTAAGTGATTAATGTTTTTGCTAATCAATAGGTTTGAAGGTGGTTTTAAGGGATGGAAGGATAGAAGAACCAAAGAGAAAGCAAGTTATGTGACCCAAAGGAAAGCTGGAATTCTCCCGGGCCAACCCATCACCAATGTTAAGCTTTCACAAGATACAATTCTTATTGGATGTTTTTCATTTTTGATCCAAACGAAAGAGGAGAAATGGTGAAATAACAGTCCAATTTGGATAAGAAATCAATAAGATATCACGGATTGAAGTCAAGACAGAAAATAGAGTTTTCTACAAAATTCCGGCTGGCGACTTCCTCCTTCCTACATCGTTTTTAGCATTAAATAGGGTATAAAAACTCGATTTTAAACCCTAGAAAAGAGGAGGTCGTCCAAGACTTCCAAGGGAGAGGGAAGAAAGCATTTTTTGAGAGAAAAACCAAGAGAATTCAAGGTGGAATCAAAGGATTTCAAGGAGACACAAAGTTGCCACTATAGAATTCCAGCTTTGCTCTTCAACATATAAGCCTTACTTCTTCTCTTTTCTTGCTTCTTTGTTGTATT
>JAOTAY010000189.1:15220547-15231033 GCA_025629805.1 Erythroxylum baracoense
GTATGTATGTACAGACAGTGCAGTGTGAGATGTTGTACAAACTTCTGATTTTGATCAATGAAAAGAGGAAGAGTTTGGTTTTAAAAATATTGTGAATTACAATTAATGTTTTATTATTCAAATTGATGTGATGCCATGTGGAGTAACTGTAGTGATTGCACGTAGCACTCTCTTATCATAGGATATGTACCGGAATGACCTACGGGGGTCCAGTTGCATACCCTACGGTAAGGGGGTGTTACAAATAGTGTACAAGTTTGAATAAGGATTGTCACCTTTATAAATTTATTATACTCCCATAAAGTTGGATTTTTGGAACATGATCATGAAAGAGAGGGAAATATCATAAGCATAGTCATGAATCAAAGAGCACGATCGTGATAACAGATTTCCAAGCGTGATTTTTCGTATCTTTCAAGTTTGGGGCTATTTTTGGAACCAAATTAAGTGAGAAAATCCTAAAAAGAACCTTAGATGCATCAAAAACTATTTAAGAACAAGAAAAACATAAAAAAGGTAGCAGCAACTACATTAAAGAAGATCAAGAGGAGATATCAAGAGGAGCTTTACAAAAATTCTAAATTTCCAGCTCATGACACAAACTAATTTTTCTCTCTCCCTTTAATTCTTTCATTATCTTGGATGTTTAATTGGATTGTTATGGTTTTTAACATGATTATGGGTTTCTAGATCCCTATTAGGGATTGTTTTTGAATTATTTTGTGGACTTTAATTATTGTTGAATTCAATATATTGATGAATGTTTATGATAATTATCATGTATATACTTTATAATAAATTGAGAGTGAGTGAGTCAAGTAATTAGTTTTAAGGTGTGCAGGAGGACTTAATAGACTCACAATTATCATATTAGTAAACAATTGAAGAGAGATCTTGGTTGTGAAATTAATTGTCTATAGGATTGTTTCAAATCTAATTGAATAAGTTAGGAGTAGTTTGTGAATCGAGAGATTAAAAATCTATGAGTATCAAATTCAGTTAAGATTACTTGATTAGATCTTAAGAGAGAGTAATCAAAACTTTAGGATATCTTGGATCAAACATAAATTGGACCATTAAAATTAATGGAAACAAAATAATGATAGAATAGTTCCAAAGTCTTTAACTTTGATTAACCTAAATTTCATTGGCTGCTTACTTATCAATTATTCACTTGTTTTGTTTTATTAGTTTTTTTACTTTCAGTTATTTATTTTAATTCAATTCAACTCTTAGTACCTTAGAAAAAGTTATTATTTAAGTTTTTTAGGTGTCTATAGTCCTCGTGGGAATGATGCTTATTGATACTATAATATACTATCTATATACTTGCGGTATTAAGAGTTTTATTACTATATAAAACTAGCTTAACAAGTTTTGGCATTGTCATTGAGGACTTTTAGTGTCTTCTACAAATTGAATTCCTTTGATTTAAGGATTTAACAAGCTTTCTTGTGTGAGTATACGTCCTCAAACAAAAATATTAAAAATGGAAAAAAATAAATAAAGGTTGCAAATGAAGTCAAAGATACAACAACTCTAGGCATCACAAGGCAAGAATGAGATATTCAAAGAGATGAATGCCAAGAAGTGATAGAATGAAAGATGGTGGAGGAATTAAATTATAAAGAGCATAAAAAGACCCTTATGGACTTCATCAGGCCAGGGTTCAATGCCAATTAGCAAGGAATTACATAACCACCAATACAAACAACATATAACTTATTTGAAGAGATGAAGAACAATAGCTATCTTTGGACATCAAAACGAAGTAGACAGTAGAAAACCTTCTCGGATCTAAAAGGAATGATTATTTTAGATTCAGTGACAATATTATAGACTGAGATCATCAACTTAACCCAATAATTAAACAGCCTATTAACCACATCTTTCTCTCCACTCAAAGCAATTCAACATGGATGCGAGCTATACAAACAAGAGAACTATATCACAATTGATTGCTTCTTAATGGAAATCAACACCATGTAATAATCTAACTTCTTTGTAGCATAATATGGTCTAGGAGGTAACAATCCTTATTCAAACTTATACAATACTGGAACCATCAAAATTTCTTTTGGTCTAATAATGCAGGGACTCAATTGAGAAATCAAGGTCCACTAGGATTTCATCAAGATAGGTCCAACATAAATGATTCAAAATTGGACAAGCTCATAGACAAGCTCATTAGTCTATAAATGAAATTCAAGCAAGTAGTGAAGGATCATGCCTCTTCTATATAACCTGAAGGTTCAATTAGGCTAACTTGTCAATGCATTGTCTACAACTGGTGTGGGAAGCCTTTCGAATAATAAGGAAGTAAATCCAAGAGAGAAATTTAAGGATACCATATTTAGGTGTAGGAAAGAGTTAGAAGAATCAGCAAAAAAAACAAGTTGAACCCCACCTTGTAGTAGACGAAGTGAAGAAGAAAAAGGATGAAGATAAGAATGAAGATCCTCCTTATGTTCCTTCTCCTCCATATCCACTGAAAATACCATTCCTATAAATACTACAGAAGAATAAATTGGATATACATATTATAAAGTTCGATGAAAAAACAAAGAAATTGCAAATTACCTTTCCTTTTGTGGAAGCTTTAGAGAGCATACTTAAATACGTGAATTTTCTCATAGACTTCATAAGAATAGATTGGATATACAATGAGTATAGTTGATAGAAAATCTGAAAAAATTGTAAATTACCTTACCCTTTGTGGAAGCTTTATAGAGCATACTCATTTACACAAAGTTTCTCAAAGGCACATTATCAAAAAAACGAACTTGGGATGTCAATCAAATGGTCTCCATGACAGAAAGTTACAACTCCATAATTACTAACCTCATGCCCTCACAGTTGAAAAATCCAGGGAGTTTTACTATACCCTTTGTAGTTGGTAATTTAGAATTTTCTGAATGCTTATGTGACTTAGGTGTAAGTATTAATCTTACGCCTTTGTCAATCTTTAGGAAATTGGGGCTAGGAGATGTAAAGCCAACTTTTATGCTTATTCAGTTGGCAAATTATTCGATAAAGAAATCATTTAGCATGGTAGAGGATGTGCCTGTACAAGTGGACAAGTTTATAATTCCTAAGGATTTCATTGTGCTGGACTTTAAAGAGGATTGAACTTGTCCACTAATTCTTGGTAGACCCATTTTGAGCACTAGAAAAGCTTTAATAGATGTCCATGATGGCA
The DNA here is from genome assembly GCA_025629805.1 of Erythroxylum baracoense. Lineage (NCBI taxonomy): Eukaryota > Viridiplantae > Streptophyta > Magnoliopsida > Malpighiales > Erythroxylaceae > Erythroxylum > Erythroxylum baracoense. The sequence continues at coordinate 15,223,747 of JAOTAY010000189.1, forward strand.
ACCTTGTCCTTCAAATTGGTGATGAACAAGTGAAATTCAATATGAATAAGGTATTAAAGAATCTGATAGAGGGAAGCTCGTTTATGAGAATAGATGCAGTTAAACCTTCAAAAGTTAAAGAAGAGGAAGAGGAATAGATGACAGAGTAGATAAAGTTTACAGAGTATAAGGAAGTCTTTGTTCACGAAGCAGAAGAAGAAGAGGGGACAAGGGTGATTGCAGAAGAAGACTAGTTCATTTTTTTACAAGACAAACTGTCAGATTCGGTAGATGATTCAGGTAGTTTCATTATTCCCTATTTTATGGACAATTTGTTACTAAAAAGGGCATTATTGAACTTAATTGATATTCTTATTTGACAAATTGTATCCTTCTAATTATCTTGCAATCAGTAGCTCACTTACAGGCCACAAAAATGAAATTAGGCGATGCGGGTGGAAGCAAGACATTCATAATAGACCCAGGTTGAGTGTAAATGTGAAGAGTACTGACAGTGTGTCATAACTCTGCAACAAAATAACTAAAATTAAAACTATAGCTAGTGATGATTTTAAGTTATTTCCTTAGTTTAAGTTAAACTAGAAGTCAGCTTATAACCCAAAGTAATATTGAGAACTTATTTAAAGTAAATCCTGAGATAGAAAGAGTTGTACTTAGGAATCATCATAAGACATACCTTGGGGAGTTTAAACTAAATCGTCAAATAGAGGATTTGGAAGTTCATGCAAATACTAAAGGATCATACAACATGGTGGACCAACCATGAATGATGTTTGATTATACTAAGCTAGACTTAAATGGCACGAAATCCAGTATAGTAAGACTGACTGTACAAGCTAATCATTTCAAGATCAAGTCGAGCATCATCCAAGTGATGCAACAGTCAGTCCAATTTGATTGACTCTGAGATGAAGATCCTAATGTGCATACCTCTAACTTCTTAGAGATCTGACACTTTCAAAGTACATGAAGTGAACGATGACACCATCAGATTGCATCTATTTCCTTCCTCCTTAAGAGGAAAAGCAAACTGTGGCTCAATTCTATGCCACGTTTGTCACTGACCACCGGGGATTAAGTGGTGGAAAATTTTTTACTAAAGTACTTTCCTCTTACGAAGACTTCTAAACTGAGGAACGACATCTCATCTTACTCCCAAGCTAAAGTAGAATCATTGTACGATATATGGGAGAGGTTTAAGGAGATGCTTCGATGATGCCCACATCATGGATTACCTTTATAGATGCAAATCCTATTAGTTTTGCCATGGATGTATGCATGAGAATGCAGCGAAAGTGTTGGAATATAGATTCCAACACCATGACAACCTAAAAAATGTGGAATCATACATGCATGTACTGATATATAAAGAACATGAAATATAAAACATTTTTACCTTTTATTTCTCCTCATTTCTTGTTTCTTTTCCTTATTTGGGTTGTTACAAACACCAAACCCTTCCTTGATCACCCAAGAACACGCAAAGATCAAGAAGAAATAATGTATAAAGGTGATTTGAGTACCAAACTAGATGAGTTCTAGTAGATGCTCAAAATGATAGAAGATAGATCAAGACTTGTATTGTATGCACTTTGATTCTTGTAACAATTGCATAAATTGCAAGAACAAGAATCTTGATATCTCTGTCTCACTCTAAAACTCTTTTAGAGCCCTTATGCTCTCACTTAAGTGTGTAAAAAGTGGTAAAACCTCATGTATATAAGTGAATAACTCATTTATGTACTTATTCGTGCCCTCTGTCGAAATCGTGGCCAATGAGCCACGATCGTGCCTACTTAAAAAATAGGCTTACCTTTGGCCAGGGTTGTGGCCAATGAGGCACGATCGTGGCCTATTTACAATTAACCATACACATTATCTTTTTCATCCAATCTTTTATGCGCGTGACACTTAGGTTCTCGGTTATTTTAAACATTTGAATTAAATCTTAATTCAAGCGAATCATAAAAGGCTTTATTATGCCAATTTGTCGAAATATAAGTGGATTAACACATGAAATCTTTGATAGTTAATTCTTCAACTTATGAACCTTTCTATAGATAATTACCGTGTAATTCGTCCTTTCACCATACTATACCCCACTTGGTTCAGAGTATAGGCTATGTGTCAACTCCCACTAGACTGACTCCGTCACATCTAATCCAAGTGATGTTAGTTCTTATCCTGGGATCTCATTACTCTATGTGTCATTGAAGATTCTCTTCATGACACATAACTGCACTGACCAGAGACTCATGAGTAATGACCTAATAAGAGGCGGTGTGTATCATCTCCTTCTATCAGGAGTGGTGAATTCTTTATTTGCTACCTAATTACCTTCGAATACCAATAGTTGTACCCAATCACCACCCTAAAAGGAAGCTCGTCTTGAGGTAACAAGGAATGATGTCAAAGCACAGGATTAGCATCCAAAATATCCTTGAGTACCTCAAGTCTAAATATATTTGCAGCATTACTATGATGAGATTAATCATTAACATTTAATAGATCATGCATATGATAATCTCATAGCAGGTCATCTGATGTACTTACTACCCTTAGTAAGCATCCACATGTTAACTCTAAACATCTTATGCTTATAGTTTATGATATCCACTACTTGATCAAATCAAGGAGTATAACATGTGCTAGTCTATCTAGATTAATAATATCCTGTCTTATTAATCCTATGACTAGGGATTATTTAGATACTAATATAATTACATATGATAGGAATCTTATTATTATGATCTAATCATGATTTCCTTCATGCTATGTTTTATATAATAAACTTCATTAATTCGATTTAAGATCCATATCAATTCATATATAAACGAATATCAAATTAATAAAAAATCATTTCCCTTTAGTAATCAAAACAAAGTCAGTACAAAAGTGCTAAAGATGATTGCCTTTAGAACATTACCCTAACAATCTCTCACTCACACTGAAGCCAATCGCCTTTATATCTAATACCATAGGCAAGTACACGAGAATCAATTTTTATTTGAGGAAGTGGCTTAGTTAAAGGATCAGCGATGTTCTGATTGTGGGCACTCTCTCAATCTTCACATCGCCCCTATCAATTATCTCCCTGATTAAGTGACATCTCCTAAGTACAGGCTTGGACCTCTGATGAGACCTTGGTTCTTTAGATTGAGCAATAGCCCCATTGTTGTCACAGTACAATAATATTGGGTCTACTATGCTAAGAACCACTCTCAGTTCCATTACGAACTTCTTGATCTAAACAACATCTTTTTCTGCTCCTGCAGCTGTAATGTACTCTGACTCGGTCATTGAATCTGTATTGGAGACCATGAGTGGCTAATTTAGTTTTAGGGATTGCTATTGAACTATTGTGTTAGAACTCCTATTTTATTGAATTAAATGAAGTTATCTTTGACAATTGTTGGTTTTATTTGTGTTCTTGCAATAAATCGAGAGAGTGAGTAAGATTAATTATGTAAGATTGTACAACGAGAGTTAGCAACCTATATACATACAATTATCATGTCAATTGATTAGTTAGAAGAGAGATCTCAGTGAAGTCAGTTGATCACCCATAGGATAGTTTAATAACTAGTTGAATCGCTATAGTCATTGGGTAGGTTGAGAGATCATCCAATTGATTCCATTCAATTCGATTAAGGATAATTAATTACACCTTCAGAGGGGGTAATTAATACATTTGGAAATCTTAGGTGAGACACAATTCAATTAATAAAATAAGAGGGAGACAAAATAGGGAAAAAAGTAATCTCTAGTATTTAGATTCTTAAATTCCAATTTTTTTCTGCAATTTGATAATGTCTATTGCTTTGTTTTAGTCTTTTAATTTTAATTTAATTTTCCAGATTATTTGTATTAAACATTTTGGTTTCTTAACCAAAGTTTTGTCTAAATTAGGTGGTGTCTAGGCATCAATCCCTGTGGGATCGATATTTGCTCTTTTTAACTACAAGTCACAACTCATTCACTTGCGATTTTTAAGCGTAAAATAAGTAGATAGGTTTTACCATCAATAGTGAGCCACATCCAGTATCTAATACTCAAATATTATGATCAGAAATAGTATTAGCCTTAATGAAAAATATTATACCTAAAGTAGACGGTGGGGCATCTAATGCCTTCTTCTACTTTAGCGACTCCAGATAAGCTTTGCAGTTCCTCTTTCAATGTCCTTCTTTGTTGCAATGGAAGCATATCCCCTTTGAAGTTGTCTCTTTTGCCTTCTTCTTGGCTACACCTCCCGCTAACTTCTTGGACTTCTTCTTCTTCTTTTGCTTTTCTTTCGAGAACCAGAAGCAAAGTCCACCAGCATCACAGCCTTACTATCTTTCTTGACTGTCTGCTCAACTATTTTGAGTAGATTAATTAGCTCAGGTATCATTGTGGATATTTAGTTCATCTAATAGTTAAGTACAAATTGTGAATAACTATCAATCAAACAAGTCATAAATAAGTCTATACTTAATTCATGATCCATTATGAACCCCAAACAACCTAACCTCTCAATGTTTTCATTCATCTTCAGCGAATACTACACTGGAGATTATCCCTCAGCCATCTTAGGACAAAAAAGCAACCTCGAGATCTTGAACCTTTCAGACCAAACTTGCTCATCAAATAGTTCCCTCAGATGGTAAACTATGGTATGAGCATCCATAGCCTTATATTTCTTTTGCAGTTCTGGTGATGTAAAGACTAACATTATATAGCTAGCCAACTCACTATCATTCACTAGCTTCTTATAAGCTTTTTAATCCTCAGCAAATGCACCGGCAGCAGGGGGATCAGGAAGTGGTTCATCTAGGACATATCTTAGTTTTTCAGATTTAAGAACAATTCTCAAATTTCGTAGCCAATCCAAGAAGTTTGGTCCCGTGAGTTTTTTAGACTCTAATAGGGAGCATAGGTTCACACTAGACGAAGACAACGTGACGATTCAATAACTTAGAAGAACAAGAGAAAGTGTTAGAATGTATATTAATGCATATTGATAAGGACTTTAATCATATGCATTATAGGTCCCACTATGCTTATTCAAATCGATAGCCCTCTCTACGAATTTGAGAAAACTTACAGTTTTCTCAATAGGTCAATATTCGATATTACCAAGAATGACATTGGGTTTGCCCAACAAGCCACCTTAGGTCAATTGGTAGGTATCATTCATACCAATTGCATTCAATTATGAAACTATCGACTTATGCCATCAACTGTTGATTTAGTACAATCATTGGTTTATCAACTCTTGGTTTGTAGGCATCCCATATATATAACACAACTTTGCCTCTATCCATGTTGACCTTGGGTTTGTCTAACAAATCAATGCTTCCAGGTAAGACCAACTCATTAATCCAAAAATCTAATTTCTATAGTTTGAACATATTCGTGTAGAGCGAGCTTGGGTTTGCCCAACAACCTAACTCTAAAAGAACTTTAGTTCTTACCATATCAATGGAAGGCGTAAGTCCTCATTTTTTGGTTGAGGGATTTGTTCTTTGGTCTCATCAATACTTGGATGATCTTGAATATGTATGTCATATGTATACATTCAGATTATGGACAAATCAATTGAATTAAGCCTATGTCCATAACTGCACTTTAAAATGCATCTAAAGCATGTATCACACAAAGGAGGTTTAATTTAGGTTGTGACTTGACTATGCATCTAAAGTTCTTGATTTGATTCATCTTTTGAACCTAATTGGGTACTAGTGTTAGTCTTGGCTAATCTGAATTATGAATGTGATTTGGTTAGGAACCCTAAAATTAAGTATTTTGATGTCCAAATTAAACACTTTAATCCTTATATATATATTCCCTTTTCTGGTTATACTAGAAATGTTATGGTCTACTTGGATTAATTCTAAATTAATCCCTAAAATTCCTATACATCAATAAGTCATCTATAATATCTCTAGGTCATCTCAAATTTATCTAAACAATTTCTACACAAGCCAAAATTATTTTGACAGCTAAAATCGTCAAGATAAATAAGTTAACCTACTAGACACTAAATAGACCGATTCGATGTTCGGAAAATTTTCAAATCCCTAATTTCAAACGCATACATTAAGCATGCTATTACTATCAAAACAATACATTTCTTATCACATAAGAACTTTATTAAGGTCTTATAACCCAAATATATACACTATAAGTCATTAAGTAAGTTAACTTCATCAACTTTCAAAAAGTTGACCAATGTTGACTTTGACTTGATTTAATAATTAAATCAAATTCAATTAATTTTGGAAAAACTACAGAGTCTTATACACATTCTAAATGTGTCTAATAAAAAATTCAAAGCCTAATTCTTAGGAATTATTTATTAATAAATTGGAATAAGCCAGCATATCACATGTGTATGACACTTGTCATGTTACTTCTAACACTAGTCAAACATTACATCATGCATGCATAAGATAATCACTTTAACAACAAGTGTCATGCATCTCGTACACGTGGCAACATCTCATCTTGCATGTTTATGCATAAAATTTATAAAAACAATTTTTATAAAAATTAATATGGAATTTATATATATGCATGTTCATCACATTTCCAGAATTTTCCAGAACTTCATACATGCATCAAGCTGAAACTAAATTCGTAATAAAATAGCAAACAACATTCAATTGCATTTTGTTTTTGGAAAAACATAACATAACACCTTATAAACATTTCTATGAAAGAAAATCAGAAAAACAATTTTTATAGAATTATTACAAAAATTTCAAAATCAATACATGCATTCAGTTTTTCTAGAAATTCCCATAAACCAATATGAATAGTTTGGATATTAATTCGAAATAAAATAGCAAATGACATTCAATTGCAATTTCCTTGGACAGAAACATAATATAACATCTTATAAACATTTTTCAAAAGAAAATCATAAAAAATTTTCTACAATTTACATGAATTATTCCAAATTAACATGCATGTTAGTCATAACCTAGCAAACACTTTGCACATGTTCAATAAATTATCTAATACATGCATAAACTTGCTCTGATATCACTGTTGGGTTAGCTATGATTGCATGAATTACATGCACACGAATGCAGCAGAAGTATCAGAATTTTGATTTCGACACCAATAACCTAAAAAAATAGAATCATACATGCATGCATAGACTTATATAAAAAACATGAAATATAAAACTTTTAGGGGCTGTTTGGTTCCACTTCTGTTTTTCTGTTGTTTTTGGTTTCTGTTTGTTGTTTTTGGTTTCTGTTTTTTTCCTTAAAAAAACAAAAACCTGTTTGGTTGAGA
>JAOTAY010000189.1:15236327-15282497 GCA_025629805.1 Erythroxylum baracoense
AATAACTAGTTGAATCGGTAGAGTCATTGGGTAGGTTGAGAGATCGTTCAATCGATTCCCGTCAATTCAATTAGGGACAAATAGTTACACCTTAAGAGAGGCTAATTAGTACACTTGGAAATCTAGGGTGAGACACAATTCAATCAATAAAACATAAGGGAGACAAAATAAGGAAAAAGTAATCTCTAGAATTTAGATCCTTGAATTCAAATTCTCTGCAATTGCAGTATTGTCCATTGTTTACATTAGTCTTTTAATTTTAATTTAATTCTCTAGATTAATTGCATTAAACAATTTATTTCTTAAACAAAGTCTTTTCTAAATTAAGTAATGTCTGGGCATCAATCCCTGTGGGATCGATATCCGCTCTTTCTAATTACAAGTCACGACCCGTTCACTTGCAGTTTTTAATCATAAAATAAATAGATAGGTTTTACAATCCATCAACAGTCTTCTATTTCTTTTTTTCCATAATATGATCAGGTTTAGTCCTCTATGAATACTACATCATAGGTTCTAATAAGTTTCAACTTTATTAGATCATGAAACATGTACCAAACTCATCCTGATTATAACTAATAAAAATTTATTATTGTGTCTTTACTTTTAGTTTAGACCTCTCATATGTTGGAACATAGATTAAAAGCTTTACAGCCAAATACACTTAAATGATCACATGATACATCCTTGTAAGCCAAACACTATTTAGGACATCACTATTCAAAGAATGAGTAGTTGACAAACTAATTACATGAGGAGTTGTGTTCATTGCCTCACCTTAAAATAATTTTGGTAATTTTTCCTTTATAAGAAAAAAATTGACTCTCTTAATCAATGTCCTTTTCATCTGATTAACCATAACATTCATCTGAGGTGTCTTAAGAGGTGGTCTTTGATGTATAATACCTTGATATTTGCAATACTGATTAAAAGGCCTAGTATATTCACTATTATTATTTAGTAAGAATGTATTTTAGCTTCTTTCCTATTTACCTCTCTACAAAAGGGAGAAATTGCATTAAAAAATCAAGCACTTTGTCGTTTGTATTCAAGATGTAAACCCAAAGTTTTCTAAAGTGATCATCAATGAAAGTCACAAAATAAAGTGCACCATTAAGTGACCACACCTTTAAAGGACCACAAATATCATAATGCACCAATTGTAAAAATATGATTTTATAGCAAAATGACTTAAGAAAGGAACCCTTTTCTATTTCCTTATCGAGCAATAAGCAAACTTCTTTAATTTTACATACTTTACTTTTAAAAGCATATCTTTTTTATAGTCCATTTTTTAATTTATTTGACTAAGCCTCCTATACCACAATTCTATGGTAGAGTTTGCTATACTTACAACTTCTTTAATGATCTTCACTTAAGTTAAGTATAGAGATGAATGCTTCTTGCCTCTAGCAACAACTATGACACCCTTAAAGAGTTATCAATTATCACCTGAAAAAAATGTCATATTTGTCATCATAGAGTTTACCTACTAAAAGTAAATTCAATATTACATTTGAAATGTACTTTACATTTTTCATTACTAATTTTGACCTATTTAAGGTATCAAGGTAGACCTCTCCAATACTAGCACATTCAATCACTAGGACTTCTACATTTTCACATCTCTAAAATTACCAGGAGTGTAAGAAGAAATATATTTCTCCTGTATGTAACATACATAGAAGCACCACTATCAACAACCCAACTAGTCTTGTCATGGGTAAGATTAACAACATCATATTTCAGGAGAAAACAAAGATCTTCATAAGTCACATTAATTATGTTTGCGTTGCCACCTTCTGACTTCTCTTTTCCTTTATTCTCCTTGCTACCTCCTTTCCACAAAAATAATTCTTCTTGACGAGGCTTGTTTTAATATAATAGTAATATCATTGTTCTTATATTTGGACATGGACTTGGACTTGTTATGACTTTTATCTCCACCCTTTTGACTCTTCTTTTTATTTCACCCTATGTCTCTGTAACTACAATATCATAATGTGATGATGAACCTTGAGCTCTTTTCCTCATCTCCTTATTCAAGGCATCACTATTAATAAGTTCCATATTTATAACACCATTAAGGGCTAAATTAATAAGCGAAACTTAAAATGCCTCCCAAAAATCTGGCAAAGCATTAAGCAGTTATAACCTTGAAATTTATCATTAAACTTCACACCTATATCTAACTACTAATCCAAAATGTCTTGAAAATCTTTTAAGCAATTTGAAATAAAAGATGCTTTTTATATCTCAAATTCATCAGCTTCTTAAGCAAATAAAATTCATTATTACCTGTCTTTAAATTATATAGATATTTAAGATTTTTATATGGATTTAAGTCTTATTGATAATATGGTTAAAGGCACTGTCTTCATCCTACTATAATATGAAGTTGTATACTTACATATGTTCATATTCCTAATTCTCATCAAAATTAGACTTAGGTTTATCAATTGTAAAAATAGGCCTACATAAGTTCTTCATATACTTGTACATCAGTCATTTTACCCTTCTATATTTGGTAGTTCATGGCATTCAAACAAATCATTTTACTAGTATGTACATCTATCATTCAAACAAAACCAACATAATAATAACAAAATCAACTCTGATACACTTGATGAGAGAGAACAAGTAGAAGCTCCCCCAAACATAATTATAAAGTAACTTAAACAAATCTTTGAGGAAGCAAATATATTAAAAATAAAGTACCTATGGCATTACCAACAATAACAATGTAAAATAAGCATAAGTAAACTATACAAGAGATACAATATTTTACAATAAAAAGCAACTTCAAATCAAAGAGTAAAAACTACAGCACTTGAAAGTCTAAAACAAAACTTTAGTATGATCAGATAAAGGTTACAACACCTAGTTCTAGTTACCAAAATTAATGCAATTGAAAATGACAAACAACTAAGCAACACGTTTAATTAGAAGAAACATGAGAATTCACTTATAGAGAAAGCTTGAAGCTAATTAAATATGAGAGTATTATTGATAGAATGTCTAATGCAATGTTTAGAAGGCCTATATATAGGCTTTAAAAAGTAGTCCTAATCCTAAAGTAAATAGGAAACTAAAAACAAGTGGAAAACTTATAAAATAGGAAACTTTATAGAAATAGAAAACTTGTGGAGATAGGAAATGTATGTAAATAGGAAACTTATAAAAATAGGAAACTTATGGAAATAGATGATCTATGTTAGTCCCCTCTACTTAAGAAAAATTGGACCATGATTATTCTGGTAAATCAAGGGACAATGGCTTATTAGAAGAAAGCCCACTATTAACATTTCACATTCTGACTCAATGGCAGCAAGGAAAGTACCCTTTACTTCGGAAGCTTTGGGCTAGTAATTAATTTGTTTTGTTTGAAGCATAAAATTTATTCACCTTTCTCTAACCTGTACACATTTTCCCATTGATCATGCTAGGAAATAACATCAAAGAACTAAGGCCTTCCTAATAACAAGTGACAAGTATCCATATTTACAACATCAAAATAAATATCATCTCTATATTGATTAATATAAAAAGGTAGCTTATAATGTTTAGTCACCCAAAGCTTATCTGTCGAATTAATCCATCTAATTCTATAGAGGTCTAGGTGTTTCTTAATTTGTAATCCTAACTATTTCATCACTTCTTTGTTAATGATGTTATGGTAGCTCCTACTATCAATAATTACATTAAATAATTGATTAACAATGGTACAACGTGTTCGAAATAATTGTTGTCATTGGGTCTTATCTTCTTATTTTTGAGCTAGAACTAAATTTTGAATTATATAATTCTCCCACTCTTAATTGTCTTCCTTTTGGCTCTCATACTCTTCATTATCCCTATCAGGTACCTGAATGATGGAATTAGTAACTTTTTCATGCTCCACAATATTCAACTTTTACTGGGGACACAGGTTTGACAAATGTGCTAATTCTCCACACCAGTAGCAAAATATAGGTTAAAGCTTGATATAGGAGTATTCTTTTTAACAGCCTCCTTATTTTCACCTACCCTTTGCTTATCTGCAACATTCTCCTTTTGAAAACAATTCTCATATAGAGGAGGTTTTAGCAAGGTCTTCATCCTTTCTGTAGAAATGCAAAAACTTCTCTAGGAAGGCTAAAGTTTGCCTCTCTTATAAGTCAAAAATTTTACCTTCAATTTCAAATTTTGAGCCTCTAAAAGTTCAAATTGACAATATCCCAACCTTGTCCTTTAAGGCAAGAATTAAATCATTAAAGAATCTCAAAATCATCTTCCCTTCTACCTGTTCCAAATTATTACATTGCGATAACCTAATGACTTTTTAGTATAGTCTTATACAAACTAAGAACCTTATCTACATCATTGGTATTGTTCAAGGAGAATCTATACATAATCTGGGGGTAGAAAATTCCTCCAAATCATTCATCTAATCCATGTCAAAATCAAAATAAATCCTTTCTATTACACCATCTCCTCTCTTTGATCTTCTCCCACCAAATAGAGGTAACTTCTTTTAACCTATAAGTCATTATATTTACCTTCCTGACTTTTGAGATTTCGTGATAATCAAAGAACCACTTAATATCCGTGATTTAATTACGAACTCCTTCACGACTAAAATCTCCATTGAAGTTATGAATATTTATTTGGAACTTAAAATTGATGTCAAGACCTCTTCAATTTTGTGGTTCACCATATATGAACTTTTTATCTGACTCTAATTCACTATGTAGGAAGGTTGCTTACAACCCTAAATAAGATCAAGTCTTTGAATAAAGCGCTTGAAAACTCATACTACCCTAACACTATCTCCATTACAGTCTCTATCCCTATTAGTAAGAGGGTTAAGGAAACTAAACCACTTTAAGATCTACCTAAAATAAGCCTCTAAACGATCCTCCAACTTTTAGATAATTCGATGCTCCATCCTCCTTAGTGCCTTCCCTAATCATCTGACCTAGAGTTATCTATAATGCAATTTGTGTTTTTATTATTATCGTTAACCATGGGTAGGGCGATTCAACCTACTCTAATACTCACTGATGCAATGAGAAAAAAACAAATAGCTAAGTTACATACTTAATTGAAGAAATATTATAATCCACTTATAGAGAAAGATTAAAGCTAACTAAATATGAGAGTATTACTGATAGAATGTCTTATACAATGTTTAATAGTTCTACTTATAGGCTTAACAAAGTAGTCATATTCTTAAAGAAAATAGGAAACTAAAAACAATTAGGAAACTTATAGGATTAGGAAAAGTTATAGGAATAGAAAACTTGTGAAATTATGAAATTTATAGAAATAGGAAACTTATGGAAATATATGTTCTACGTTAGTCCCTTTTACTTATGAAAAACTCATTCTTAAGTGTTCTAGTAAATTAAGGTACAATGACTCATCAGAAGAAAAGTTTGTCATCAACATTTCACATTTTGACTTAGTGATAATAAGGAAAGTCCACCCTTCTACTTTGAAAGCTTTAGGCTAGGAATTCTTTTGTTGCAAGTGAAACATAAAAAAGTTTTCCACCTTTGTCCAACTGGTACATATTTCTTATTCATTATGTTAGGTAGAAACATCAAACTGTCAAGGCGTTCCTAATAATAGGTGATAAGCATTCATATCCACAACTTCAAAATAAATCTTATCCTAATATTGACAAATAAAAAAAGGTATCTTACAATGTTTAGTCACTCAAAGCTTGTTTGTCAATTTAATTCATCCAATTATGTAAGGGTCCATGTTTTTCTTGGTTTCTAATCTTAACCACTTCACGAATTTTTTACTAATAATGTTGCTGTAGCTCACATTATCAACAATCACATCAAATTACTAATTTATAATGGTACATTGTGTCTGAAACAACTGATGTCGTTAGGTCTTATCTTCTTATTCTAGAACCAATAATAATCTCTAAATTACATAATTCTCCCAATCCTCATTTTTCTGCCTCCTGGCTCTCATACTCTTCATCATTCCCCCCCCCCCATCAAGTCCACAAATAATGGCATCAACATCTTTCTCGTGCTCTATAATATTCACTTTTGTTGAAAAACCAATTTTACAAATGTCCTAATTCTCCACTCCAAGTTAAGGTTTGACATAGGGATCATTGTCCTTAAAAACCTTCTTGTTTTTACCCACCTTCCACTTATCTTTAGTCTTCTCTTCCTAAAAATGATTCCCATGTGGAGGAGGTTCTAGCAAGGTCTTCGTCCTTTCTTTAGAAACTCTAAAAACTTCCCTCATATAACTTTTAAGAGAAGGTTTAAGTTTGTCTTTCTCCTAAGCCAACCTAAATTTATATATATTTGTGATTTATGTTTTTATTGTTTTCATTAGCCATGAAAAGGATGAATCAACCCACTCTGATACCAACTGATGCAGTAAGAAACAATAAATAACTAAACAATAAACTTAATTAGAAGAAACACTAACATTCACTTATATAGAAGACTTAAAGCTAATTAAATATGAGAGTATTATTGATGTAATGTCTAATACAATATTTAAGAGGCCTAGTTATAGGCTTAAGATGATAATCCAAATCTTTAAAAAAATTGTAAATAATACACAAGTTGGAAATTTACAGAAATAAGAAACTTTATGAAAATATAAAACTTCTGGAAGTAGAAAACTTATGAAAATAGATGTTCTATGTCAAAAATAAGCACACATCCTTAATAACATCAACAAGTAACAATACTTGATAATACAAGAGAGAAACTCAAAAAATACACCAAATAAATGATGAGCTTTAGATGAGGAAACTTGACTTGCCTACACTAATCAAACCAAGCACAAATGATCCCTCATTGACACTCAAAACTTAGCTAATAGTGTATATTTCTGTGGTTGTTTTTCCTCTCTTATTCAAAATTTTTTGCTTCATTTTGAGAGTTAAAATCCTAGCTTTTTACGCAAAATATGACCTAAACTACTATGGACTTCTATCAATAATCTAGGACTTTTCCACTTAAGAAAGGAACATAAAACCCAATATAATCAACTTGGTCTGATCTAATGGTTACCCTCTATAAAAAGTTGTTCAAATGGTAGAAAAAGTAAGAGTATGATGAAACTTGTTATGGTCTAAAGGTAGATGATAATGAGTATCAAGATGATAATTATACATTTAAAATAAGATGGAAGTTGTACATAATAGAAATTCTGAGAAATGTATGCTTTAATTATGAGATAGGTGGTAATTGTTTAAAAGAACAATTTACAAAACATAATAAATTCATTAAAGACTTATAATAAGCTAAAACTAAAGGATATAGCTCTTACCAGATAATAATACTTATATTACCTATTTACCATATTTTCTTGTCACGTTTGTCTCTTAACAAGTTCATCTCAAAGTTTGTGAGAATTCCAATTACTTTATCTAAGGATAACTCATTAATATCATGAGCTTCTTCAATAATTGCAATCTTTGGTATGAAACTAGGAGGCAATAATCTCAAGGTTTTCTTGACAAGTTTTAAATTTAAGTACTTCTCCCAAGTTGATGTGCTTGATTAGCAATATCACGCAGCCACGTATGAAACTCTTCAATAGTTTCACTTTCTCCATCTTAAGCTCTTCAAATCTAATGACCAATATTTGAAATTTAAAGCTACCATTGATTTTTATCCCTCATATATTGTTTGTAATATATCCCACGCTTATTTTTCTAATTCACACACTGATATCATATTGAAACATTCTTCATGTACGATAATGGAAATTGCATGCATCGCTTGAGAGTTACCAAGCGCTCCCTCCCCTTCAGCTTTTGTCCATTCAGATAGATCTTTAGGTACTTCTTCATTCTTTTCATCATTTTTCACAGGATGAGTCGAACCATTCAACCTAAAAGTCACGGGAAGTCACCCAACAAAAATATGCTAAGACCCTTTCAAAATGATCACCAAAGAAACCCACGCATAGTAGCTTTAAAACTTATCAGTTAAAAATATGTTTCATCAGTGAAACATTTCAAAACATAGCTACAAAATATCAATTCATTGACTACTATATATGTTGTAATCAGTCACGAAAAGCACCATAAAAACTAGTAGCTCCAAATTGTCAATCAAACTAGATCATCAATAAAACCAGCAACCCTAAATCTTTAATCAAATATATAATTGATCTTTGAAGTACATCAAACATACAACTGCATCTGTTGATTGATTAACTACATTTTTTTTCACCTGATAGACTCCTTATACAAACAAAAGTCTTCTAACAAACTTATATGTTATCTCTACAAAACCTCTAAAAACTTGCATTTAATATGTATATCATAGTATAATTTGTATATAAGTAGTAATGCACATAACTTCAAACATATTGAATAAATAAGATATAATACATACATGTTATAAAAGATCAAAATAAATATCATCAATACTGAATGTGAGCCATCAAAATAACATTAATACATCTAAAAGATTATTAATATTATATTTAAGCTTGTACAAAAGATTATTAATACATACTACTAAATATAGGATTGCTCAAAAGATCATCAAAAGATATATAAGGTTCTGTTTAAAAGATCATCAATACATATATATAAACCCATCCAAAAAGTTATAAATACATGGGATTACATACTATGTATATCAATATAACCAATTGAGTAGTTTACTTTCAAGTCTAAAGCGTTTGAGTTTTGTTTTACTTCTTATCCTTTTAGTTGGTCCAACTCTTCTTATGTTATTAATTTTGAAATGTTAAATCTTCCAACTTGATTATTATTTTCCGTCTCTTTGTTCCAACATCTTGAATTTTGTCCAATATTTTTGTATTTCTTATAAGTGACATGTCCTTTTGTTCTTATTAAAATAGTTTTTTATCTTTATTAACTTCTTTTATCATCTTTTTATTTGGCCATTTCGCTTTTTTCTTATAAGTGGGAGGATTGCTTTTGTCTATGTTCTTCCCTAAGTACTGGCTAAACCTGTTCACTTAGCATTGAATTTATGCTTTTTCGATAACACCTTATATATGCCTCTTTAAGTACTACTCATAGATAGAAACCTTTGGATTTATTCTCCACTATAAGAAAATTAGTTATTAGCAATGGACAATAACTAACGGAAACTGAACCGTTGGAAATTAACAATAGAAAATCATGTTCTATGGGTACAATTGTCAGGAAAAATTTTTATTTGCGACAGAAAAATATCCGTCTATAAATATGGAGGGAAATCATCCCGACAAATTTTTCAACGGAATATAGTGGCGGTAAAAAGTGTTCGTTGGTAAAGAAAGCGAGAATGCGTGGTGAAGTAAATAATGCTAGAGTTTGTCGATGAAAAATCCGTTGGTAAATTTTAGTTGTAAACGTCTTCGTTTGCTTTTGGTTAGGCATTTAAAGAAAACAAAAATGACATCGTTTGGTTTAACATCAAACGACATTGTTTTCGTTTAACCTAAATCTACTGCAACTTCCTTGCCCCCCATTTCCCCTCATCCATAAACCTCATTTTTTTCTCTCTTCTACCATCCCTATCCGACCGTAGCTCTCGTTGTCCCACCATGCCTCCTTATCATCCCATCGCGCCTCCTCAATGAGCCAGCGACGTCATCTCTGTCACAATCGAAGGTCGCCGCACGTCATGCCATCACACCTCATCGCTACTCTTCCTCGCTATCATCGTCGTATCTGCTTCAGGTACTATATAATTGTCTCTTGTGCACCACACCTCGTCGTCATCGTCGTCGTCATGGTCTTGTAAATGTATAGGTTGATTATGATGTCGTTAATTTGGTTCTATAAATGTGGAGTTGGTTCTGTAAATGTTGACGGTGAAATTGTTAAACTTCTTCATTAGATACCTTTCAATCTTCATTTTGAATGAAGTCCATTTTTAAATGTGGAGTTAGTTATGATTTTGAAATGTGAAGTCCATTTCGAATGAAGTTTGTTAGATTCCTTTCAAACTTCTTTGTTAGAGATTTTTAAATAATGAGTTGGTTATGTTTTAATTAATGCTAAAATTAAAGTATTCACATTTTTCTCTAGAATTTGTTGATCATGTTGAATTGCATTGTTCACTATTTTGCTAAATAAACATATGGTTGTTTTGATGGGAAAGGAAACATCTTTATTCTGGGGCTAGGATGAAGTAAATGGTTTCAGCACATCATCTTTAGGTGGTCTAGATTTTCTTTTTGATTAATGTGGAGTATAGTCTATATTACTATGTGACTGGCCATCTAGACAAAGTAATATAGATTATTACATGAACATAATTAGAACTAGTCTCAAACTAGATGGTTTACACCTAGTCCTTTTTCTAGACGAAACAAAAATTTTACAAAAACTATGAGTGTTAAATGTTACGATGCAATGGCACATGCTTCCACTCATATCAGAAGAAAGGTATTCAAATCTTGATTTAGCTCGGTTGAACATTGTGTTTTAACGTTCACTTCAAAAATAAAATGGACAACCACGAGTTAGGAGTATTATAAATTTGAACCACAAAATAAATTGAATTTGATAAAAGATATGTAATTTGGTTTGGTTTTAAATTAAATTGAAACTGCTATATATATATAGACATGTGTGTTTTTTAAATAAAATAAAATAATGTTTCATTTTTAATGTTGATGACTCAATATTTATACTTTATTATTGATATAATTAAATATTAGATATAATTAATTAAAATTTATTGTATAATATTTACTAATAAATATTAGAAAATTTATTATATTTTATGAAGATAAATATTTAAATAAATTAAAATTGTATTTATAAATGAATGTTTATTTGTTAATATATATTTTAATATTTAATTTTAAACTATTTAAGATATTTTAATTTTTTAAGTATCTTTAATAAATATTTATATAATTTTTTAAAATAATAAAATTATATTAACCATAAATTTTATCAGAAATTAATATTAAATAATTAAATGATATATTTTAGTCGATAATAAATTAAATTATGAAAAAAAGAAAAAACAAAATTTTATAATTTTCATAAGTTATGAAAATTAGGAGAAATAAGCAAATAAGTGTTTTTATTCAATTTAAAAATTAAAACAAATTGAAAACAAGCATTGTTTTATCTTGCATACTTTTGAAGATGAAGCAGATTTTTATGTCGGTTGTAGTCCTTTTCAAATAATGGTGCATTCCCACCAGTTAACTAATACGAAATATTTTTTCCACAAGCCCTATTTTGTATTGAAGAGCGTCGCTTATCCTTTTTCTTTGTAGTTTATAATTGTCCGTCCATTCAGGTAAGTCGTCCAACTAATATCTACCATATGTGTTGCTTTAATAATACATTAATTAAATGCTTTTGAGTTTCGTGTGAATGCAAAGGAGGTCTTCATTTTGTATTGTTGTTTAGAATATTTTTATAATCATTGATGAGTTTTTATTGTAGTATCCAGTTTTCTCATGCTAAGGGTTATAATCCTAGAATACTGTACATAAGAGATATTATTAAAAAATTATGAAATGCATTTCATACTCATGCATAATATAAGCATACACACACGCGGATATTGATTTTTGTACATATTACAAAGACTGTATATGCACTTATTTGACATTTTCTAGGATATGAATGATCTTTAATTGATTATTATGTGAATTGTGAATTTATGTCTTGAATTTTGATTTGGTGAGTATAAATATTGATTTAGAATTTTTGGTGAAAATTGGGAGATTTTTAAAATTATGAGTATTTTTGGACTAAGAAAACGCCAAGTGGCAAGAAAAATTAATAAATGGTGATAGAAATAATTGACAAGTGGCATTAGAATTTATTGATAAGTGGCATAGAAAATTGGGTGACAAATGACTTGGAAATTTATGACAAATGGCTAAAAAATAGAGTGACAAGTGGACTAATTATAGTGTCATAATTGGAACCATAGGGAGAAGGCTTGTGGCAAGGGACAAGTGTGACCACCTTTACCATACACCTTAACCCACGATATTTTCATTAAAAGACAACCATCTTTATCTTTCATTTGTCTTTCATTTTATTACATACTTTCATTTTCTTCTTCTCTCCATTCACGAAACTCTCCCCTAACCCTCTCAACGTTAAGCTTTGCTACAATATTGTCCCTTGCTACTCAAATATCTTGTTATCTTCTTCTTGTTACTAAAAGACCCAACCTTTCCTCCTTAAAAGTTGATGATCGTGTATGTTGGAGGAGCTAGGTTTACGTATTTTTGAAGAAGCTTGGAGTTAAACAAGTAAGTTAAATATATAGATTTTCATGGCTTTGTTAAATGAAACATATACATATATGATGATAACTTCAAGATTAAATGATCATGAAAATGGTGTTTAAAGAGTGATAATACGTTGATGAAGAAATGAGTATACACATGTCCTATTTTGTGTATATGATGAGTAACAATTTATAAAGTGTTATAGGGATGTTTTTGAGATAGATTGATAGTGTAAATGGTGTATAAAAGTGTGTTGAAAGTTGATGAACATTGATGAATAAATGTATGTGTTTATGTCTTGTTTTGGGATGATGACGAATGCAGAAAATTTGATGGATGAAAATATGTGTTTGTGTTTTATATTGAAAGTATGAAAACCATGAATTATTAGTTATTATGTAAATGAAATAGGTTGTGAATTAAGGGTATAATGAAGGTGAAATTTAGGTTTAAGAAAGGTGTTAAATAATGTTCTTGAAATGAGAAGAAGTAAGGATTTGGTCTAATAGTGAATGATAAAGATTATGTTTTGTTTTTGTATAATGATAAACCATAGTTTATGAATTTATTTTACGGTTGCTATTGATATAGAAATGAGGTGAGAATGAAGAGTAGAATAAAGTATAAATGATTAACTATGCATGAGATGTCTTGAATATAGTATGGAAAGAGCTAGGATTTTATGAATAAATGGGACTAAGTGAATGATAATGAATAAATTGAGTAGAGTTTTGTGAATTTTAACGTGACCAATATGATAGTTAGATTTATATGAAATGAAGTTGCATAAATAGACATGAATGCTGGGAATTTTGGAGGGTAAGTGATGTTTTTATATATGTTAAATTAGTGGAGAAATGAAGGAAGAAAATGCAGGGCACGATCATGGCCCTCACCCCACGATTGTGGCCTAGCAAAATTTAGGTTATGTCACGATTGTGGCAAAATCCCCACGATTATGGCCAGATCCACGAGCTTCTGTCACAATCTTAGGAAGGACCACCACAATCGTGGGCAGGTATAAAGGAAAGAATGTTGTCTTTTAAGTGATGTTTGAGATGATTAATGCTAAGGTACTTCCTTATGATGTATTTAAGCTCGAATAAGGCCTAGAATGAACCTAGTTTGATTATGAATTAGTTAATAAAGTGTTTTCTATATTAGGGTTGTAAATTGAGGTTAAACTAAGGAATGAATTGATGATATCAATGGATAAAAATCTAGAAATTAGAGTTGTTAATGGAAGGAAAGTGTTCTTAGGAATTCTTATATGATTTAAGGGAGATGAATGATGTGAATTAAATATGAATGAATGAGAACTTGGATACTATGTGATTATAATGCAAGAAAAGGAATGATGAATGATTGATTTGTAATAGTAAAATAACCAAGTCCTTTGAGGTGTAAACCTAAGTGCAAGTTAGACATACACAAACAATGATGTTTAAATTAGAAAGAGATGTGAATAAGTGAAACATACCCGGAATAGTCAAATTGAGCATGCATTATACATTATATATATATATGTGTGTAAGATTGAATGCTTATGTGATTAATCAGATTAGTAATGTGTGAAATATATGTGTATTGCTTAAGCATAGATATACAAGATTGAATATCATCATCCAGACGTTTTTGGATCATAAAGACATATGCTAATCTAGAGCGTACTTTGAGTCAACCTAGATGGTCTCACATTAATTGATTGTTTCTGTTTAAATTTATGTATTGAACTGTTAATTGTGTGTGAATATGATAATTATGGATATTGATAGTTTGAGGAGTTTGATAAATGAAATTGCATTGGAAGTGTTCATAATTAAATGTGAATGAGAAAGAAATAAATGTAGTCAACATGATTGTTGAATGCCGGACTATTGTCCAATGAAAAAGTGAAAAAGTGAACGTGTACTGAATGAAAGTGATTAATTACATATATATGAATTCATGCATTTCATTACATGATATGCATGATCAGATTAAAGAGTTCTGACTAGAGTGGCCAGTGAAAAAGAGCTTAAAGCTCAGAAATGTGCATAAAGAGCCACAGGCTCAGTATATAAAGTACTATAAGAAAATTGTCATTTTGCAACGGAAAACACAAATATTCTGTCGGTATCACATCTTACCGATGGAATGTACCGACAGAAAAAAATGTTGAAGAATCAGCCGTAGTTAAATTTACTAACGGTACAAGAATGTACCGTCGGTAAATTTAGCGTTGGAAATGATAAACCGTCGGTAAATATACAGAAAATGTACCGACCGTAACAAGCATTCCATCCATAAATTTGCTGACGGTTAAACATTTTCCGACGCTAAATTAACTGATGGTAAGTACTTTAACCATAGGTAAATTTAGCTACGGAATGTTATTTACCGTCGGTAAATTTACCGACAGTAGCATGTTTTCCATCCGTAAATATGCTGAACATTTACCGACGGAATTTAATATCCGTCGGTATATTTTATGTATTATCGATGAAATATAGTCTTTACTGTCGGTAAGTTATTTAGAAAGTTACCGACAGACGTTTATTTCCGTTAGTAAATTTATTGCTGAAATTTTTAAAAAATATATATTGTCATTATATTTAAATTATAGTAGATGCATAATTTTAATAATTAAATATTTATAATATACATTTAATTTGGTTGAATATAAATTTTGATTAATGATTAAAAATTAAAATATCTTAATTGATAATAAAAAAGTTACATTGTAAATAGTAAGTATCTATAATACAAACTAAATGACCAAAACTACACTATTGATCAGGAGATGGTGGATCATCTGGTTGGTGCGATGACGTGCTGCCCTTATCCTTCAATTCATCTATCTCCTGACAGAGCTGAGCGTACATCTCTAATTCATGTTGTTGCACTGCCATCGACTGTTGCAACTGATGCAACTGCTCCAATATCTGTTGCAACTGATGCAATGTCTGCACTGTGCTCTTAAGCGCTTCCACTTTATTATTGGTAGACCGCCTAGCAGATGTTGCTGTACTAGAGTGGAGGATTGCGAATAACAAGTATTCGCAAACGATCCTAAGTCGAATATCCTCCCACGACTATCCCTACCACCTATTGCTTCAAGATAAGTGCCAGCCTCATCAACATTTTCTGATTGCTGAGACCGTCGTTTAATAGTTTGTTGTATTTGGTCCTATCAGAAAGCAATGTTTATATATTAGTAAGTGATAATTATTAAGCATTATTAATATTAAATCATAAATTTCACATATATTGACTTCTCTACAACGATCGTTGACGAATGTCACCCCGTCATGCTTCTTAGTGTGAGTGTGCATAAATAGTTAACGGGGTGTAGGTGCCACGCCTATAGACTTTTCCTGCATAGGAATAAAATGTTAATTATAAGTAAATTAGATTTTATAAAAATTTCGACAGAGTTTCCCCTATTTTTATGAAATCAACCCACTATTGAACAAAGAACAAAACTAAAACTATAGCTATATATGGCACTAGTATAACATTATCATTGTCAACAAGAAACACATATATTCATTCCAAAATTCACACATAAAATTCAATAAAAATACAAAGTGAATTAGAAGTTATAAAAATGTTGGCAGGGAATTTAATTAAAATACAGCAAAGCACAGAGATGAGAATATAACTATTAATTGTAAATACTTACAAGTCTCTGTGCATGCTCTTCATAAGTAATAGATCCTTCCGTATGTATGGGAAGACTCTCTCCCTCAGGTCCTCTATGTCTGACGGTCGAATTACGCTATGAAATCGACATCGCCTCAGGTGATGTCCAATATTGCAGCCAACGACTCCATATTTCTTCAGAAATGTAAGGCGGTCGTACAGCCGCCCTGTGTATTGCACTAATAAAGTCGTGATAATGTGTACGCGCTCTAGACTCCCATACTTTATACATGGTCTCCCATATTTTGTTAAAGCATATTTCAGCTGAATAGCTTTTACTGTATTTGACGATGAAGCCTTTATGTTGTTTAGCTATCGAGTTAAATTATCAATTTTAGTTTGCGTTTCTGTTATTTGATAGATAGCTATAACTCCCTTTTGCTTACGGAAAGTTACAGGTTGTCTACTTCGCTCGTTCATCCATAAACAACTATTACTCTCCATCTCTTCTAACAGCTCTCCTACTTCATTTATTGTCTTCGTCGTAAGTGATACTCCTGAAGCCACAACAATTATTCCTTTTGTAAGTGGGGTTAGTCCGTTATAGAATGTTTGTAAAAGAAATTCTTTAGGTGGGTTATGATGTGGACATTTTCTTTGCAAGTCTTTCTATTGTTCCCACTCTTTACAAATCTATTCCTCATCACCTTATTGAAAGTTTTGATCTCCTTGATAATCTTCGTAGTCTTGGTAAGGGGAAAGTACTTATCTAGGAAGGCACGAACTAATTGGCCCAAAGTGGTGACATTAATCGAGTGACAGAATGGTACCAAGCTTTTGTTCTATCCCTTAAGGTAAAAGGAAAGAGTAATGTATTGCAGATTTCAAGGAAATTCACAATATGTGCATTCGGGTCTTCACTTGTTAATCCATAAAATTATGCATTTTGTTAAAGCATATTTCAAAGGAAGCTGCTTGCACAGGTGACCTAGCTACAACTTGATTGGATGCATTGAAGCCCGGTCTCATGAAGTCCATAAAGAATTTCAGTTGATTCCTTTGATTCACTTCTTGATCCAACTCTTACTGGAACTCCTCGGCCATTGTTGCTTTTACAGTTTCTTCTTCTTCTTCATGCCGAGCTCTTCTAGTTGATCGTTCCAGATAAGTGATGTCAAGCTCTACAATTTAAACTATATGACTCAAAATTCTTATAACTCTAATGTTCATGCAAGAGCACGGAAATAAGAAAATGGAAAGAATGGCAAAGCATAAAGCTAACTAAAACGCCTTAGACTAAGAGAACTAAACTATTCTTCACCTTTCCTGGCAATGGCATCAAAAACTTGATCAGGGTAAGTTTTAATCTTGTAGACCCTCAATATTCTGCAAGTACACGGTTCATAGTGTAGTATTCAAGGTGTCAATCCCACAACGAAGGAGAGCAATCTAATCCTAAAATCTAAGGATAAAAGACTATAAAACTAAAAATAAAAGATGCAATAGAAATTAATTACAAGGACTGAGTTCCACCATTCAAATCAGAAATTAAACACAAAAGTATTAACAAGTTAGTAATATGCAATCATAATAGAAATCAAACTAAAGAATTTACCAATTTATGAGAAAGTTGATTTTAATTATCATTAATGCTAACCTAGCCGATTATGTATCAAAGGAGTGTCAGTTCTAGACTATCCTAGGACTGATTACTGTTTCTTAAGTTATAACTATTAAACCCTAAATTATAAACCCTAATTAGATTATGGAATTTGTAATATCTCAATTCACAAATTATTAAAGACTTTAATTAGATCTAAAGCACTCTAATAAACTATCGGAACATCACAAGGGATCACTCTCCGTATAATTACCAATATGATTTGTCATGGATTCTATTAAATCACCTAACTCTCATTAAACTGATTTAATCATTTTGCATTTAGTTCACCCTCTCAGTTTATTACCGAATTATGTAAGAATACAATCAAATTACGACATTCATCTAATAAACACAATCTAGTAAATTATCATTAAATCAAAATAAAATCCTGAAGGAGAGTTTAGAACATCATCAATATTCCAAATCTTATCATCATACTATCCATCTCAATTATATACATAATAAAATCAAAACGAAAAGAAAACAATGACTTAGAATAGATGATGGAAGACAGCAATGTAGGGAACCCTTCTGATCTAGGAAGCACGTTGAGTCAGCTTCGTCTTCCTCTTCTTCCTATTCCTTCCTCTTCCTTCTTCTTCTTTCTCTCTTTCGGTATTCTCTCTTTAGGGTTTCAAGTGTGGTTGATGCAAAAAAGCTCCTTTACACTCCTCTTAATGTTCTTTAAATAGTCTTTTATGTTTTGGGCAAACCTAAGGTCTTTTTGGGGTCTGAAAGGTCCAAAAAGTCCCTCAAAACATAACGTTTGTAAGCAACTATGCTTCTGCCCTACCCAAGCCATAATCATGGCTCTATAGTCCATAATCATGGTCTACATCTAAGCCTTTTATTCAATCAAGATTGTGAGCCATTGTTTCAGCTCAAATGTCTTCCAAAACTCCTCTGTTCTTCGATATTGACCTTGAAACACTAGCAAACACATCAAGGTAACTTAAAAATATAATATTTAAGATTAAAAGCTTGTACTAACCCATAAAACACTTAAAACACAAATAATTAACAAACTAACACAATTCTAACCTAAACGCATACTAAATGGTTGAATTAAAGGCTAAACACACATCAAACTATGCCCTCAAACAAGATGCAATTTACACTTATCATGCACTAACTCCAAATTATGTTCCTAGATGTAAGGTTTAGGACTTCTATTTTTAGTTGTACTAACCCCCCTGATTCCTTTTCTAACGAGGCATATAGGGAGCGGATATCTCAGGGACAATATGACATAGTAGACTGGTAACCATTGACATAAGGATTTAAGACCTAAATCCTCTTTTTTACTATAGTTGGCTTCATTAAATAAAATGGCCACGATTAATAGAATATAATTTTAAATTTGGAAATCAAATATGTCGTAGGTATGGATGATTGTGAAACCAAAGATCACCTCTTTTCCAATGTAGAGAATATAGATAAGAATTAAAGAGAAATGTCATTGGATGTGGGATGGGAATTCACTTGTTAACATACTAGAGAAACTAAGAAATCTGATGACTAAACTAAATGAGTGAATGATTATTTACATTATATCCTTTGCTACAAACATTGAGGAGATATGGAAAGAAAAAAATATATCAATCCAATTTGGAAGTGATGAAATCCCTAATCATGAAGATAAGAGAATTAGTTTCTCTCTCAAATGAACTTCCTAATTATAATGAAAATATTAGCAGAGGAAGGAATCTGGTATAGAACTAACAGATACACAAAACTAAGATAAAAAGCTAAATAATAGGAGGAGAACAATAGATTAAGCAGTTACCTAAATGAGGAAGTTGTCCACTAACTACTCTGATGATGCCATCCTTTGGAAGCCTAGGAGAAGCATTGCTTGTATTACCTAAGAGATTGATGAATGATAGGTGGTATTTGTACATACTTTTCTTTAGATAATTTATTAGTTAATTGTGATAAATTAATTGTTGTTAACTTTTTTAGCTTATGTTTTATCTTAGTTTCATATAATTGCATGATTATGTATGAATGTATGTGATTATGCATGAATGTGTGTGAATTAGGTCTTTAAGATTAGGTTTTAAGTGAATTTTGCATGGCATTGTTGCATGTTTTTTTCTTACATTAATGTTGGTATGAATTGCATCTGTTTTGGGAATTATTAAGTGATTAATTTTTTTGTTAATCAATAGGTTTGAAGGTGGTTTTAAGGGATGGAAGGACAGAAGAACTAAAAAGAAAGTAAGTTATGTGACCCAAAGGAAAGCTGGAATTTTCCTAGGCCGACCCGTCACCAATGTTAAGATGTTAAGCTTTCACAACATAAAATTCTTATTATATGTTTTCTATTTTTAATCCAAAATAAAGAGGATAAATTCAGTTTCAAATTGGTGAAATAACAGCCCAATTTGGATAAGAAATCAATAAGATATCATGGATTGAAGTCAAGACAGAAAATAGAGTTTTCTGGAAAATTTCACCTGGCAACTTCCTCCTTCCTACGTCATTTTAAGCATTAAATGGGGTATAAAAACTAAATTTTAAACCCAAGAAAAGGGGGAGGTCGTGAAAGACATCCAAGGGAGAGAGAAGAATTTTTTAGAGAAAAACAAGAGAATTCAAGGTGGAATCAAAGCATTTCAAGGAGATACAAAGTTGCCACCATAGAATTCCAGCTTTGCTCTTCAACATATAAGCCTTACGCCTTCTCTTTTCTTGCTTCTTTGTTGTATTTTGTTGATTGAGAAGGATGTATGGATATGTTATGAACATGTTGGATGAGATTTTGATGGATTTCTAAGTAGTTATTAGGGTTGTTATCGCCTAAACTATGTAGTACCTCACTTTATTCAATATTATCGATATGTTTGATGTTGTTTGATGTTTATGGTATATGGCTGTCCACACTTAGCTCACATATAGATATGGAGTTAAGAAATATGTTAGTAAGTGCCATGAGAGTGGGCTTACACCAAGAATACTCCATATATCAAGTTACCTTGACATTTGGGGAGGGATTTTGAATGGAAAAGTGGTTGTCCAAAAATCTGTTCATATACTTTTAATGGTTAAGTGAAAAATGGGAAGTGAGAGCTTACATAATTCATTTACATTATTAAACAGGGCTTATTTGGTTTAAGTAATGAGAGCGAAAGAACCAGGACATTTGGAACTTTTGGACTAAACATAATGAACATTGCTAAAGTGAGAGAATACATAATTAGGTAATGACAATCCTAGGTTGCTAAATTGATACTTTGATAATACATAGTTAGGTAATGACAATCCTAGGTTGTCAAATTGATACTTTGATTCACCATTTTCTAAATTGGTATTCTTAATTTTGTGACAACCCTAAAGTGTGTATGTATGACTCTTAATTTTTATAATTTGGATCTTTCAAATTTAATTATTTGAGTTTCCTAACCAAAATGAATTTTGGATCATTTCAGTGACTAACCAATCCCTGTGGGATCATACCTATCTATACTGTGATTTCCGATCTGTATACTTACAGGATAAGAGGTTTTAATTTAAAATTTAGAAAATTACCTATCACTTATAAAAACTGTAAGCTATAAAGTGGAATCTAAAGGGAATCATAAAGAGCAACAATGATCTGATGATCCTTAAGAAACAAACTACATTGAAAGAGCTGATACAATGCCAAAGACAAGCCTAAAAATAGAAAGATAAAAAAATAGGAATCACTGCTACTAAGGAAGTATAATGAGGCTTTAGAGGTCCTAAACTAAAAACTAAGGTAAAAATCAAGAATGAAATGTTTTAGAGAGGATGATATATGTATATGATGCCACCTCAACTCCATACAAACCAAGAGGAATAAAAACTACATTAGATACTAAATTGAAGATGAGGGTAAGCAAATCTTAAACCCAGAAGAGATGAAAAGGATGACACATGAATATTTCAAGAAGTAGAGATCTATCACAGATTAGGACAAGTAGGAACTTACCAGAGAGGTTACAAAGGAGGAGATAAAAGAAGCCTTATTCCAATAAACCTAGATAAAGCTCTAGGGCCTGATGAGTTCAATACAAGGTTCTTCTAGCACATATGGGAGACCGAAGGGGACTGTATTGTTAATACAATCAAGGATTTTTTTAAAAAGGGGGAAATCTTAAAGGAGTGGAATAAGATATATGTAATTCTGATTCCAAAGATAGATAATGCTAGTAGGATGAATGACTTTAGATCAATTTCATTCTACAATGTGATTTGCAAGGTTATCTCTAAAATGCTAGTAAGGAAAATGAGAAATTGTCTTGATAAAATAGTAACCCTGATGAGAATGCTTTTATGAAAGAAAGGACCATAAGAAGCAACATATTATTATGTGAAGAATTTCTTAAGGAATATAACTCAAACCCATTGATCTAAAGCTGCACATTAAAGGTAGATCTAGCTAAAGCACATGATTCCATCAGCTAGAAGTTCTTAAACAAAATACTACAAGCAATTAGGTTCATATTTAGAGATTATATTATGGAATGTATTTCAACCCCTTCCTATGAAATTTTAATCAATGGGGAACCTACAATGCACTTTAATATGGACAGAAGTCTAAGGCAAGGGATCCCTTGTCCTTTTACCTATTTGTACTTGGCATGAAGCTATTATCTATCATAATATCAATAGACATATAAAGGAACACAAATTTCAAGTACCATCACTAATGCAAAGGCACAAAGACCTACCATCTTGCTTATGCTGATGATGTATTAATGTTTTGCAGAGTAGAAGAGGCCCTTATTAACTTCATTTTGGAATCTTTAGAGAAGTTCTAAGCTCTCTCTTGGTTGATAATGAATAAAAAAGAAAGCTCCTTTTACCTCTTGACAAATGTAAAAACTAATGTAGCAGCTATCAGATATTTAGGTGTTCCTATATCATAAAAGAAAATCAACATAATGGGTTGTATACCACTAATGGATGCATTCAACACAAGAATCAATCCCTAGTGTAATAAATTCCTAAGTTATTGAGGAAGGCTTGAACTTGTGGTCTCCATCTTGAGTAACCTAGAAACTTACTCGTTCAGTCATCTTACACTCCCCTAGGGTGTCTTAAAAGCAATTGATAGGAAGAAAAAGGAGTTCTTATAGAAGGGACCCATTAACTAGCATAAAATTCTTAAGGTGAAGTGGTCCAGGGTTTGCACACTAAAGGAAGCAGGAGGATTAAGGATTACCTAAGCTAAAATGATGAACAACATGCCAATGAAAAAGAAATTATGGTACGTTTGTAAAATAAAAGAAAGACTTATGGGTTGAATGGATTTATATAGTTCACTTAAGAGGAAGCAACATATGGAGCATCAAACCAAAATAAAACATGTTGTGGACCTTGAAGCAAATCCTATCTACTAGACAGTGGATAGAGAGATTAGTGTTTCGTAAAATAGGGTATGGAAATAATGCATCCCTTTGGTATGGTAATTGGCTCAAATGTGGTCCATTATATAGGTCAAAGGATGCACAATACCTGAAGGTTATAATTCCATCAAACACCATGGTTAAAGAACTCATACAATCAATCAGTGGAGATGGCCTTCTCACAAAAAAAGAGGAATAAGGATGATTATGAATAACTTTACCTCAATAATGACCTAATTCAACTAGAGAAGATACTGCCTAATGGGCTACTAAAAGTTTATGGAATTCTCTACAGAGGAGTACAAAAGAGTGCATCAACAGGAGGCAAACACCAAATTCTAATGGCGTAAATTGGTTTTGGACTAAGACATCACTCCAAGCCATGCATTTATACTATAGTTGGGCATAAAAGGAAGGCCAGGCACCAAAGACAAAAGCAATTTTAAGACCCCCTCAAGAACCTATAAATTATTCCAAGTCCAAGTAGAGACTACAAATCATCTCATAGCTGAGTGCACATTTTCTAAATTTATTTAGTCAAAAATCATAGGGTTGCTAGACATCCAATTGAATCCTTCTAACTAGAAGGGAACATGGCAAAATTTCACCAGAATTTAAATCAGAAATAAGGTAGATTACAAGGTGATGAAGATTGATAGGTGTAATTTATATCATGTTTAAGTAGGTGGTTTAGAGTGTAAGATTATAATTGTGTAACGTGATGACTTGTTTATGTTTTTGAGCATTATGTGGTTTAGATCACATTATTGGACTTTAAGTTTATGCTCTTGAGGTATTTTGATGTATTTGTTAATGTTTAAAACCAAATAAAGAAGATCGAGTGAAGTTGGAGAAATTTTAGAGGAAGAGTCAGGAGGAAGCGCCCGGTCATGACCGTGACAGAGGTGTTGATTAGATGAAATGTGGATGTTTAGGAATAGAATTAAGTAATGTGATGATATGTTTATGTTTTTTAGTATTACGTGTTTAGAGCATGTTATTGTACTTTAATTTTGTGTGTTTAAGGTATTTTGACGTGTTTGTTAGTGTTTGAAATCAGATAAAGAAGATCGAGTGAAGTTGGAGAAATTTTGGAGGAAGAGCTAGGCCACAATTTTGACAGAAGTGATCCAACCAAGGGTCACGATTGTGACTGAATGGGCCTCCGTCACCATCGTGAAAGAAACTATGTTCAAGGGCAGTCATGACTAGATGTGTCACAATTGTGACAGAAGCTTATTTTCAAAGCTCACAATCGTGACAGGCGCGAGATAAATGCAGGGATATACTTTAGTTTTCATTTTTGGAGGGTCGTTTTGGACTTTTTGACATGGGTAAATCCTAGTTCTTACCCTAAAAGGCAAAAGAACTATAAAAAGAAAAGAAGATTACTGTAATGAAAAAGAAACCTCCTTCTTACCAAATTGAGATTAATCCATGGAAGATTAAGTGTAGCATCAGCTGTCTACCATTTTCCAGATCTGTAGATTTAGCTCCAAATCAAGTTTTTCTTTCTTTCCTTTTGTTATTTTCATTAAACTTGATGTGTGGAATAGATTGGAAGATTTTATACATGTTGATGATGTTTTAATTTCATATTAAGATTTTTTCTTCACTTATTTTTTGAGTTGAACACTTTTGATTTCAATATAAAGTTTTAATTATTGTGATATTTATGTTTTCTTATACATCAACAAAAAATTGAGAGAGTGATTCGACAGTAATCTGATTAGGTTGGTTAATAAGAGTTAATGACCTAATAAGTCACGCAAATATCAAATTGATGATTATATGAAGAGAGATATTGAGTGAGAAATCGATTATCCAATAGATTGCTTAAGAACTAGTTGAAAATATTAGGTTGTTTTTGTTAATTGAGAGACTGCAAATTTGGAATTTCGTTATCAATTAGGGATTACTAATTGGAGTTAAATGATTAGTTTTTAAGAGAGAATAATCAAACCCTTCGAAAATAACTAGTTGGAAATATTAGGTTGTTTTTGTTAATTGAGAGATTGCAAATCTGGAATTTCATTATCAATTAGGGATTACTAATTGGGGTTAAATGATTAGGATTTGAGAGAGAATAATCAAACCCTTCGAAAATTTAGGATCAACATTAAATTGATTAAAAATGGTTAAAGGAAAAAATTATAATAAAACAAATCCTGTTGTTTCATACTTGATCATCTTTGTTTTATTGTGACAGCTCAATTGTTAAGTGGATTAGTGCTCAATTTTATTTGATTGTTTAATTTATAAATCATATTTTATAACCTTAAACAAAGTTAGGTTCATTTAGTTTTAGCTAATTCCTCGTGAGATCGACACCTCAATTACTACAAGTTTACGATCTGTATAGTTGTGAAATATTGAGGGTTTTACATTAGGTAATACTTGCTCAACAAAGATGAGTCTTACAACAATACCTTACTTCTTGTGGAGAGAAAGGAATACTAGAATCATTCAAAAGGAGCCAAAGGAACAAAAATATAATACTACATTGTAGAATGAACATAGTAACTAGAGGGTTGAAGTTAAAAATCTCACAAGGAATGAAGGATAGATGATTAATTAGCTAGAAAACAACACTAAGGCATGCAAAATAGTTAGTGATTTGTATTTATTATGATAATACAATAAAAGAGTTCTATTTTATCAAAAAATATGGATGAATCATGTGTCTATAAAAAGGTTAGTGGAAATGAAATTGTTTTCTTAGTGCTATATGTGGATGACATATTATTGATTGGAAACAACATAACAATGCTCCAATTTTTAAAGATTTGGTTGTCCAAGAACTACTTCATGAAGGATAATGGGAGAAGTAGCCCATATTTTGGGAATAAATATCTATATAGATATATTGAAGAGGTTGTTTGGCCTATCTTAGTCTATGTACATAGACAAGGTGTTAAAGAGGTCTAACATGGAGAATTATAAGAGGACATTCTTGCCCATGTTATGTTTAATTTTTCTCTTATAGATTATATGTCCTAAGACATAAAAAAAGAGGGAGATAAAATGAATTAAGTTCCATATGCTTGGGTAATTAGATTAATGATGTATGAAATGTTATGTATTAAACTAGATGTCTGTTACGCTTTGAGCATAAAACGCATGTTTCAAGCCGATCCATTTATACTAAAGTTAATAAAGGCATTCCTTGTCTTTATTTATTTTGTTAATTACATTTGATGTTTTAACACTAAAGATAAAATCCTTAAAATAATTAATATGCAATTGAAATTATGATAGGTCATAATTATAAGATTCAATTTGCATTAATGTACTATTCCTAAATTTTTCCTAGTTATAGTTTCATCAAAATGAGATATTGATGAAATGGTAAAACTAGTACACATTATATTTCTTTCTTATGAAAAATTAATAATCTCATAAATTAAAGTATGGAGATACTTAGACAATTGGGTGGGTGCTTATTAGCGAATAAGTTTATTAAACTAATCCGATTATGAGGATCCAAAATAGAATAGTACTTGTGTGTTTGTGAATTTTCTCATTATGATAGTTGTATAATCAATTCTTAAACTTAAGATTATCAATGTATATCATATAAAAATTAGTATGTTTTAATGCTACTTATGACCTATTCTATTTACGATAACTTAGCTAATAGTACTTGGATACACTATAGCCATATGGAGATAGTTGAGTAAATCAATAAAGGATTCTTTACTCTAAAATAATTAAAGAGAATGTTTCATTGTTCTAGATTAGTAATAATTTAAAGAATTTTATGGACAGAGTGAATTGAGATTTGAAAAGGTATCTTCAAATATTAATTATAAATCAATTACTAATTAGCAAGAACGAATATGATTAGGTTGAAAAGAGTAGACACTATATCGATACTCCATATTCAATTGGAACATTGAATAATGAAATGATTAAATTTACATCATAATCATGCGTGGATAGATTGAGTCAAACCACTTTGACATTCTTAATATTTCGGTAGTCATGTCATATTGTCAGACATTAATCTTAATCTATGATTATAAATTATTTAATTTAAAGAATCAAAGATAAATTAAAAGGAGATTTAATTTGTTTAATTCTAATTATGAATTATAATTTCTAGTCATTGCCAACATATTAGAAAGCTAATGGGTCATACATAAAGAATAATTAAAATGAGAAAATTTAATTTAAATTAAGTTGGACTTAATTGTAATTTAAGAAATTTCAGGGATCAAATATGAGATATATGATTTTATTTAAATTATTAAATTATAATTATAATTATAGTTTGACTTAATTATAACTAAAATATTTAATTTTAATAAAAATAAACCCTAATATTGTTTCTATTTATAGGAAATAAGCATTAAGGAGATAGCACTGCTTATTCCTCTTAAAAATTTTCTTTTTCTCTACTATGTGGACACCCTTAGAACTTGGACACTTTGGATAGCCGATGGTTAACACATCGTGAAAAGGTACAAGTAAAAGTCTCAAATTAGGTAAAATTCAATTCCTTTTATGATTTATTATTATGATATGAATGAAAAATCGTGAAATTTTAATTTTCTATTGTGTCCATAATTCGATTAAGGCTAGTTTCCCGTCAGTGGTATCAACACTTCCTTTAATTATTAACTTGATTAAATTACTTGATTGTTATTGATTTGGTAAGTTTAAGGCTAAAAATTTTAATTAATTGATTAATCTGCCTAATACAGATTAGGATTCTTCTTTGTACATGAAACAATGTGCACCACCTCTGTCTATTGTTCTCTGGAAAAATCAATCTGCACGAATCCCACGTCTTTTATTTGCTTTCAAAATAATTGTTTTGATATTTTTGAAAACATCACGTCTTCCCCTTATTTTTGGAAACTAGATTGCCTGTTTAGTTGTTGAAATATTTGGTGTTTGAATTGATTGTTGTTTCTATAAACGTGTTCTGGAGAAATAATTGATGCATGCCACCTAGCTTAATTTTTAATTTAATTGATCTATATTTTGTTGTGTTCGAATTAGTAGCACGCGACGCAGTCTCCTGCAGTGAGCTTCCACCTGCGGTGTTCATGGTCGTTGATGATAAAGCTGGCCATTGTCGAGCCCCACTAACTAGGACGACTGTTGCCCAAAAGAGAAGGATAAAACTCGCACAAAGTGAGGAAGCCAGAACATCCAAGCAAAGAAGAGCGACCAGCGGGAAAGGGAGGAGATGAAGTCCAGCGTCCTCATTGTCAACTAGCTTATATTCATTGGTCTAAGGTTTCCAGAATTCAAAGAACCTGTCAATTATATTTTACCCAAATCAATCCCATAGCACCGACAGAAGATCAGTTTAAAAAAACATGATGGCAGTAGTTCACTCAATTTTTGGACGGATCGGAAGAAGATACCCATGCTAATCTATAATTAAATAAACGCAATGATTCTACAACGGGACAATGATTAGGCTGTAACGGAAGTCATGTGTCAACACGAAAATGTGTACGCATTTAACCATACAAGACATAAGATAAGATGCGAGAGATAGAAAAGAGAATAAAGGGTTCAAGTCAGGTCACAAGAACCGAGGAACATTTGAGAAAAGATATCTTACCAACCACTTTTACACAAGTCAACTTCAAATCAATGTGGCAGAGCATCAAGGATATCCGCGCGGGTTGTACACCTTGTTTTTGTCGTAGTTTTTTAATTTTGTGCTATTTAATTTAATTCATATATTTGTATAAATTTTACATAAATGCATAAATAAAATTTAATCAATAAGATAATAATTGATTAATTAAAACAGAAATTTTGATATCTTAAAAGCATGAACAAGTAAAAAGTAAACTTTAAATATAACCAAACATCGATGTCGTCTCAATAATCATGCCAACGGCAAAAAGTCAAAGCACTTATGAGAAAATAATAGCAAGTACTTGAAACATTCATCATGGATGCTATGATGATAGAGAAGAAATCAACTAAGATTCATTATCTTTTGTGAGGGCATTGGATTCCCAGACCACCTTTCTACATTTTAATCAAGCTCCGACATGATTACCGAAAAAGAATCAGATAAAAATGCTTCATCCGCACACCCAACGTTAAGCTTCTGTAGTCACTCATGCTCAAGATGAGTCGCCGCTCCCTCGTTTATCTTCTCTCATGGCTGCTAATTTTGACATGTCGACTAAGAATAAAGGTTCAAGCTATTGAATCAGGCAAGCCTTCTCACTTTTTTTTTTTCCTTACATCGCCTTTCGCATCAACGTATATATACCATGCATTACTATGTCATGCCACCAACACCAACCAATTCTGGCACTTTTTCCTTCTCCATGCCCAATTTTCTATCATATAACCAATGTTAAGTGTTCAACATTACCATTCAATTACCAAATGACTCTTTGCCTAGAATCTTATGTCTAATTGTCAGGCTTCACCTTCTGTTACCACAGTTCATCCTAAATTCAAGCTTGCACAAGGCAACTCAAGGTCACTCAACAGTAACGTCTCACCAACTTGGGTAAGGAAATCAAAATCTTCAATTCAAACATTTCCATTCATAAAATACAAAACCTCTACATAAATATGATTGAGCATTTCTCAACATCATTTTAGCAGCTTGCAGAAAATAAGATCCACAAAAGGCCGTCAGGGCCCAATCCAGTAGGCAATCACAACCCACCAACAAAGCAATGAAATGATGATGCACTTCATGGGCAATCAGCATAGATCGTAGGACGAGGTCTGAAGTGCTTATTAGGTTGCATTCCTTTCAAGTAGAAGAATATCGGATAACCGCATAGGCTTGGTTCTCTCTTTAGTATAAGGGTGTGTTTAGATGTGATTATTTGAGTCCAAAGTATTTCTCTTTAAGATGAAGAGTATCAGACATGATCACTTTCACGTTGGCAAAGGAGGGACATTTGGGCTCCCTCTGCTTGTATGTCCCGGATCGATTTCAAAGGGGTAATGTTCTCTCTCTCTTTATTTTTTTCCCTTCCTATCAAGTCGGCCTTTAAGTGTTTAAAACAAAAAACTAAAAATCTGTTACTTGGTAAAGAAAGAACCTCTTTTTACATATCCACTCAATTTCTCCACTTTTTTTTAAATGATACAAAATAATATCCCTAATAAAAACAGGAAAAAAAAAAAGAACAAACCTCGTCTGACAAGTTGTATGATCAATAAAATTTTGATAATAACCACAAAAATAAAAACCTATATAATGAATTTATAACTAGAGTAAAAACTCTAAATAAAAGATGTTTTCATAATATTTATTTTTAATGTATTTAATTATTAAATTAAATTTTATTTGAAATTTATATATTTTAAAAATATTTTAAATATAATCATATTTACTTAATTAATTTAATTTTATAACAAAAGTAAAATAAAAATATTCATAATTTTATTAATATTTAATTGAATATATAATATTAAATTAAATTATTCATAATTTTTATTAATAATTAATATATTAAATAATATATATTTAATTGATAATAAATCAAATTATTTTTAAAAATAGAAACAAAAAATAAAAAACTACTTTCGTGAATTTTGAAAACCGAAAAAGACCAAGATCAAAAAACAAAAGCTCAAACATAAATAATATTTTACTAAATTTGAAAACAAAAAGGGCCCAAGTATTTTTCTTAATCAGGCATCTTCGTTTAACAAAATGGATTCAAATTTTACTTTCGCTACAAGAACTTTTTAAACAACACAATTTTGCTAGCCTCATGAATTTTGAGATCCAAATCAAGCATAATTAAATTCTTCCAGAGTACAAATACAGACCACCTGTACACATAATGTTTTGTGCAGCTAAGCAATGCTAAGGGAAACAACTGAATAATAATGTTTCTAGCGCTAGGAAATTACAAGGAATGCAACAATGAATATGCCTAGGCCGCTTGCAATCTCAGCTGCCAGTATTTTATAACTCATGCATTCAAGTAAATATTTCGCTCAAGCCAAACACCACTGCTGACACCAAAAACTAACTAAGAAAACTCATGTAGAAGATAATGGGATTTACGGACAAATGCCAAATGTCAACAAGTACCCCATGTGGCAATCGAACAACTTAAAAGTGAAAAAGGTTAATAATTGCCTTAAAAGAGTTACAAATTCACCACTTGGGTGCACCGGGAGGGTGACATCATAAGCAGGATCGTTCAAGCATTCAATAAAATCAAGGAAAGCAGCTTTTTTTGCCATGAGTTTGACCGGAGTTAGTGTTAAATTGTACGCGTATTTAACTTCAAAATTATTCCCATAACTTTTGTAACAACCACACTATAACATTTCACTACCAAAATCTATCTGAAATAAGTTCATAACCAGGACATTTTTGTGATTTCAACCTTTTAGATGAATGAGCCAAAACAAAAATGGCAATATATATCAACTAAAATACATTTGGTTGAGATGTAAAGGACTTACCGAGAACTACAACGGTCATATCAGTATAAAATCTTTTTATACAGCACGCTTTCTCTTTGACCTCTTGCTCCTCTTCGGCCGAGAAATATTTTGAACCGGCTTGCTTAAACTAGAAGTATAAGCTTCTTCTAGCGCCTCCTCACCCTGTCAAGGAGAACAAATTGTTTTTAACTAATATAATGCAAAAAAACAAACTAATCATACCTAAATTTGAGCATATCCTAGAAGATTAAAGAGCTGCTATTTGAATGGTAAATCCCTCATGTCTCTGACAATCCACCAACAGTACTTTCCTCGTAACTATAATACTTGTTTTGAATTGATTTCACTTTGCAAGTTAAAACGTAACTTAAATTACCTACAAAATGTAAACTAAAATCTTCCTCCAATCATATAACAATCATGGAAGACAGGTACTCATTTTACGATGATAGCAAGTAAAACCCTGATTCATTGGATGCATATTATTAAACAAGAACAGATATGCAGGATAACATTTCTATAAACCTTACCTTATACTTTTGAACTACTTGTTTTTGCCTTGAGGGTCTATTAATTGCCTATCGTCAAAACAAAGGGACCATATGCATCAAAGTCAGTCAGCAAGTTATAATCACATTGTGCTGAATCCAATCTGATGAAAATGGCTACCCGTAATTTCTCTTTTTTCTTTAATTCATCTATTAAATTACACCAAAGAGTGCAAAAGAAGGGTGGATCGATGTGGAGAAGAAAATTTACATCGATGGGGAGAAGAAAATTACTTTCATTCCTAACATTATGGGAAGTGTACAAGAAAAGGGAGATTCATGTCTTCGAATCTATGGTCCTACAAGGTCTTCTATGCCAAAAAGACAAACCTACAGGTCATTATTTTAGGCTTGCCAAAATTTAAGTTATTATTTTTGGCTTGCCGAAGATAAACAGAAACTAAATAAGTGTAGTTCTTAGTGTAAGGTGCTTTTATGGTAATTCATGTTAGCTAATCATGGATTTGCAGACATCTCCTGTTCTAAATTCAATCAACAAGAAAAAATCATAGAAAGGAAGTATAAATGATGATGTCTATATCATTTTCATCAGTTCAACAAGGACTAAACCTAGGACTCACCTTGTTTTTGGCTTCTTCATCTGAATCTTCGTCAGAAACAGATTCTGAGTCCAGATTCTGAACTTCTTCTCGTAGTGCCTTGTTCAACTTTTTCCTCTTCTCTTCTTCTTTTAATGGGCTGAACCTGCCAATCGGTATCTTTATTTGTTAGTAGCAGCTGAATTAAGAAAAACTGGAAAAGAAGTATGCAGACCTGTCACCCGGCTGTGCAGGCTGTAAAGCTGACCGCTTTGCACGTCCTGCAGTAATTATTCCGCCAGCATTTTCACTAACTACAGGCTTTGCACCACCCAATTTGCGCAACCAGACCTGCTGTGCTGTGCTCAGGATGTTGTTTGTGAACCTAAACAACATTATAGCTTCATGAATTTATCAAAAGATTAAGACAACACAAACACATCAAGTTCCAGCAGAAAGAAATTGACAAAGAAAATCATATTCAGCATTCTCACCACTGTGCTTATGCCTAGTAATGTTTTAACTCAAACAAATAATTGGGAGTTTCAATAACTGAAAGACAATACTTGCAAGATCTCGGAACTTAAATCAATAGAATTGGGGTGACGAATGTGGCACAAATATTCCAAAATACAGAATAAAAAACTTGGTTATCCAAGAAGCTAATAACATTCATCAGAAGAAAATGACAGCATATGCCGGCACACAAATGAGGCATGCATTCATCATCACTATATCTCTAACCTTCTTGCTCAACCACAGCTGGTGTAACTGTGATATCACAAAGTATAAAAACATGGAAACACAGACAATAAAGAGAGAAAATTCCTAAAGGAACATTGCAATAAAATAATAGTGAATAGGAAGATGACATGCATATGTTAATGCTTCTTGGTAGCATTAAAAACATGGAAACACAGACAATAAAGAGAAAAAATTCCTAAAGGAACAGTGCAATAGAATAATAGTGAATGACGTGCATATGTTAATGCTTCTTGGTAGCATCACTGCTCAGAAACCAACCAGTAAATAGATAGTCCTGATGGAACAGACAAGGAGAAGTAACCAATCATCAAGGGAAGAAACTTGAAAACGAGAAGCGTATTCTTTTGAGCTGGATCGTCTGTCTGTTGCAATAAGACAAGTTTTAGAAGAACAGAACACAGGAAAAATAATGAATCGTTGAAATAACAGATCAAAATAATGAGTTGGATAAGAGAAAGGACAATTAAGAAATCTTTCTCTGCACCTGCGGAGGCTTCATGATCTCCATTGAAACATACTGAGAAACCACAAGAAGCACAGGCAAAACCAAGTATGCAGCAGTGTCATGCCAACCTAATGGTGGATGACCATCCTGCATGATAGATATTCCCAGGAAATCATTGTAAAATAGAACTCCTTAAGGGAGAGAGGAGATAATTAACTATCAGTTCTTCACGGATATCCTATATACAACAAGTTTATCTTCAGAAGAAACAGCATCGTTCACAATGTATGGATTGAATAAAGAATTCATATCTTTATAAATTGCTGCTTTTGGGGTCCACAAACCATTGGGTACAAAGTCTGAGCAGTACATGGTTAGAGATGAAATGAAAAACAAAAGAAAAGGCCAACGCCAAAATTTTAGGACAACTGTTATTACCACAAATGGAATAAGCCAAGAAATGCCAGATCCACTTTGGCGAGCTGCAATTGTAGTTGGGCCACCCAAAGACGGAATCCAAAAGAAACCTTCTGTCAATAGTCCCTTGAGGGGGAAAAAAACTACATTTAGCAGCAACAATGTTGTTCATATAATAAGACTTTATCTATCCAAAAAGAAATTTCTCATAATTTCTATAAACATGGAATATGCCAACACAAGATATATAACCAGTTTATTACCTCATTTGCAACATTTGAGAGAGCTTGGTACAGGCCTATCCAGACTGGTATCGTTGCCAAAGTAGGTAAACAACCTTTTATATACATTCAATATTAACATTATTGTTCAATAAGCAAGAAATACTTGATTACATGAAGGAAATTAATAATGCAGTACATAATAATCAAGCTATATAAGCACTATTAAATTAACACGTTAAGCATGGCATGAGATGAAGATGGTAAAATCTAACATAAGAAGGATCTTTGCAATAAACAATCTAGTAACTCTAAAACAAAGAACATGCTTGTACCCCAGTAAAGTTATCTAATACACCTCTAATGTCCAAATAAACCTAGTATAGAAGATTTTTGAGTGAGGAATAAGGATTTGTTTCATTTCTTTCAATAATTGTTGTTCAATTGCAAGGACAAACACTGAGTCCAAGCAGATTATTTAAATGATTACAGGAGTCAAACCCAGACCATTTCAAATATGTAGTGAAAGAAGAAATTTAACTTTCAGTCATCCGGTAAAAGAGTACCAGCTAATGGATTAACCCCAGCTTGTCTATACAAACGCGATGTCTCGAGTTGTATTCTTTCCTACAAAGTCAGAAACAAAGCTAACATTGAGGAACCAAAATCTTATGACAGAGAAGTTGGCGTAATCCAGCTTGGCCCCAAACAATGTGATTCACCTGATTGCCTGCATATCTTTGTTGAATGGCCTTAATCTTTGGTTGAAGGTTTTGCATAGCAAGCGTGGATTCCACCTAGAGAATGAAATACTTAACGGTTTGTTTAACCAACAATATAGTAGATAAAGGTCATCTTTAAATACAACCGATATAAGAAAGAAATGAGTTAAAAGGGATAACAACTCTCGCCTGTTGCTTTGTCAAAGGAAGTGTCGCAACTTTAACAATAATGGTCAGTAATATAATCGCAAAACCATAAGCATAAGGCACATGAACCGCTGTAAGTCCATCTTTCAACACCTAACACAGAGAAAATAAGAGTACATCTGATTAAATTCCACAATCAATAACTTCAAGACATTACATCGAGCAGAAATCATACTCATTCAAAATTCAATTATCTACAAGAAAAAAGGCTACAAATGCAGCAGTATCCACTTGTAATTAAGAAGTTACTGTTACCTTGAGGACGAATTCCATGGCTTCAGAGACAAAACCGAACCAACCACCAGACTTTTGAGCAGAAGCGTCAGTGGAGCTCGAAGCAGCACCACCGGAGCCGGAATCAACGGCAACCGCGGCATCAGCAACAATGTAGAGAAGGCTCTCAGCTCTTCTAACAATCGCGCCGAAATCAATCGAAGAGTCAAAATGACTAATATCGTGGAAGCTCAACTTGACTTTGGTGGACAAGAGTCTTCGGTGCGGAAGTTGGTGGAGACCATAGCGAGAGAGCGGGGGGATTGGAGCCCCAATGAATAACGGAGACGAGATTAGGGTTTTCGCCATGGAATTAGAGGGAAATGCGAAGGTTGAAGCCAGTAGAGGATTCAGATTTTCATGAGCAAAGAGGGAGTGGTGGAGAGGGGACGAGAGTCAGAGACCAACGGTGCTTGTTTGTTTTTTCGAATTATCCTTAATTTTTATGACAAGCCGACTTGGCGAAGTGAAGTGAAGGTGCCAAACGGGCGTTTTATTTTGTTTTTTGGCCTAACTTTCAACATATGAGAGTAAATTATGATCGGTGCTATTGCAATAATAAAAAGAATTTTATATAAACTTTGGACACATTTATCATCTTTATATCGTATTTTATATAACATATAATTACATTTTATATAACATATAATTACATTTTTATTAATAAAAACCATAATATTTTTATATTCCCTTGCTTTCATGCCAATTCGGTCCCAATACTAATGCTTTGATTCAAGAAAGCTTGGCAATATCATGCAAAATACATTTGTTTATACAGTTAGATGGATGATAATAGGTTTCGCCCTCCTCCTCGTAGCATTCACTCTCTTCCTATAACATGATAGTAAGACAATCTCTCCCCCCTCCCCTCCAACCTTCCATTCATGGACATTCATAGAACGAGTCTTCTTGAAAAGCTACTTTTTTTCGTTCTCTCTTATCACATTCATTCTCTTTACCAGCAAAGTTCATCCTATACGAAAAGACTACACCGACCTTGGTTTATAGCGTGCTTACAACTACTCTTTAGTCTTTTACATTTTA
This sequence comes from Erythroxylum baracoense, assembly GCA_025629805.1. Lineage (NCBI taxonomy): Eukaryota > Viridiplantae > Streptophyta > Magnoliopsida > Malpighiales > Erythroxylaceae > Erythroxylum > Erythroxylum baracoense. The sequence goes on from JAOTAY010000189.1 coordinate 15,272,790, forward strand.
GATTAAATTATAATTTCATTTTTATTCTATTGTAATAATTTATGATCAGTTATTATAAATATAATTACTTTATTTTTTATTATTTGAAAATGTTTAAAAAATGGGTTAAACTCTTATTACAAATTGTTAAGCAATTTAATAAGTATTATAAATACATAATTTGCAAGTTTAGAAGTGGACATAAGGGAAGAAGAGACACAAACACGTTTTATAGGAATGTTAATTCATGAGATAGGTCTATTCTTTTAAAAATTATTTCACTCTAAGGTTACCTATCTTGCACTCTTTTTTTCTAATGAAAAAAAAACTTTCACAATCATCTTCTTTTAGTATGGCCAGGCGTGTACCATTAATATGGCCTTCTTACTCTTTAATATCCTTAAGAAACATTTAACTTGCCTCCAAACTCTTCAATACAACTACGTACACTATCATGTACTTTATAACTCAATCAAAACAACTCCAAATTACTCTATACTTGTCTAAATTTATTCATTTTTACTCAAACTGAGCAAATTAAACTTACAAAAAATATAAATAAATTAAGAACTAAAATTAATGGAAAAAACTCAAATAAACTTGCAAAATGTATTAAATATGAGATTAAAAATATGACTAAAGCACTACTTGCCAAATCATTAGTTAAAGTAGAGCTTAATTAGTTGAGATCTTCACCATCTCCAAAATTTAAGTTCCTAAGGGATGTAGGGGTGAACTATTTAAAAGATTGATCGAAAAAGTTAAGAAAGGGGTATAAAAAAAAGCCAAGGTTCTCTTCATAATTCTAAAACAAAATAATCAAACTCTTATGAGCCATTTTCCAGGTTCATTATTGGTAAGAAAACTAGAGAAAGAGAATTTCATCATCTTTTTGTTTTTTAAGCAATGAATTATTACTTTAAATTGAAACAATTAACATACCTTAATGATCCAAGACAAACTTCCATAACTTTAAAGGGAGAGGATTATATAGCTACATAATTATCATAATATAATTTTAGGAGGATCAAAATGGAATCCAAAACTTGTATACTAAAATGAAGTTCTGCAACTATATTACATAACACATAGCCTCATATCATACAATATACTCTACATCTATAGTTAAAGAAGCTGTAAGTGTCTATTTAACACTTTTCTATTAATCAAATCCTAATACCATCATAAAGATTTAGCTAAAAGTGGATTTTTTATCATCTATATAGCCTGCATAATTGACATCCCTAAAATTAATGACTTTAAGATTGTCGGCACACTAATATGCTAATATAAGTTCTTTGATACATAAAGATACCCCAAGATTTTCTTAGCTACTTTTTGGTGGCTCTATCAAAGATCGATCAAGTATTTACTATGCACACTAACCTTAATGGAAATATCAGGACATGTTTATGCTTAGGCATATATTAGGATGTCAACAACTAAAATATAAAGGATTGCTATCATTTGATCTCTCACAATATCATTCCAAAGACATTGTGCCTTAGTGAACTTGTTACTCTTCATAATTAGAGTTTTTATATAAGAATAAGGTTTCATATTAAACCTCTTTAAGATATGATAAATATAGGTGCTTTGAAACAATCTGAGAACACCATTGACCCTATTATGAAGAATCTACATGCCTAAAACATAAAACACTTCACCAAGATCCTTCATTTCAAAATGGCCAAACAATAATTATTTTATCTCAATCAAAATATTAGTGTATTAGCAATGAGCTAAATATCATCAATATATAAAACCAAAAATATGTAATTACTATTGTTAACTTGATCCGTGCTTGTATCTATGCAAAAACATACAACATACTCTCTTTATAGAAATGAAACAAAGTTGGAGTTTATAACTCATCTTAGCTCTATTATCTTATGACATATACACTGTTTTACGTTTACATTCCTTAGTATTTTTTTAACATGAATGTCAACTAATAACTTAGAACTCATTGTAATGTTTGTAATAGCTCCATCTACAGTAAATTCATAATTCATTTTCCAAAAAAAATATGTACTTTCTCCCATTTACCTTTTCAAATATATATAAATAGTATAAAATGTTTTCTTTAAAGTCATTACTAGTGACAATTTCATCAAATTTAAGATACCACTATAAATTGACTTTTAGAGCTTATGAACCTTTTTTTTCTAAATACCTAAAAAAATAGGTTAAACCATATAGACATCTTAAATTAAATAATAAATTCATTCTTAAATCTATTTGATAAAAATCTAAGTCAAAGTGAGCTATAATTTCTATAATAATTTGCAAAGATTCCTCAATAGGAATAGGAGAGAAGGTCTCTTTATAGAATCCAATATCTATATATATATATATAGATATATAGTTTGATGAAATTGTCACCAGTAATGACTTTAAATAAAACATTATGTAATAGGAAAAACAGTTTAATCTAGGCAATAACCATATGAGCTAGGAAAATTTAACCTATGCTATATTATCCCTAATGATGCTTGACTATTAGTTTAACACAAGTGAATCAGAGTTATAAAGGTTACATATTGCAATTTAGATTTGGGCAATGAGTTCATATGTAAATAATCTATTTGGAGAGTCTAAATTATTCATACGTAAATCCCAAAACATTAATGATAGTATAACAAATTCAATTCCAAAAGAGAGTGAGGACAACATCATTAGATTAACCAATTCCCAAACATGTTCATTAGCCTCAATATCCCTTTTGAACTGGAAGGATGAAATTTAGCTCCTTATAGCTCTCTAAAAGGTAAGAAATCTCCTCTTTTCATATCTCTAACGTCTTCATGTCTTCATTTGTTTAGCACCTCAATCTCATAGGGCACATTCCCGAACTTACCGTCGACATTCAAGAACATACTCTACGAGGGTGGTATGGTAGGACAATCAGTTATACTCATTGTAAAAACATTTTCACATATCACAAGCATTTTTAAAAAACAAAGAATCATTCTTGGCTCATTTTATTCAAAAACACTTTCAATCGTAAGTGTTACATCAATTAACACATTATCATATATTCTAATAATCAATTGGGCCCAATATAAAACATTTCCAGTCATACAGTCATTACACTTTTCAATTCGTATAAATGTTGTAAATATTTGCAAAATACAATTTTTAAATACAAAAGAAAGATTATAGACATATGAGGACAATTGATCCCGACCTCTAACTCTTATCTGAATGTAGTGGTTAAACTCCAGTTGGTCTAATTGGTAACTCCTCTAAGCCTAAAAAAGTATTGCAATTTCGGGGTTAGTTTTGCGAACTCAGTGAATGAACCATCATTGATGTGCTCACCCATATCAGGACACAAATATTACAAGTAATAACGAAATTCACATGTATATCATATTATTCACAATCAGTTCTCATTTAACACATCTTCCAATTGTGTATACTAACTCACAGTATATACATATTTCGATAAACACATTATGAATACAAACATTTCATATAATCTAATCACTCATCTCATGAACATGTATACAAGGTTACACAACATTGGGTCAACACAATTCAATAACTTTTAACAACCATTCACATGATACATGTAAAGATATATATGCAATGCACATAAGACTCCACTTTCATTTTTATTTTGTTTTGATCTAGTGCCTATTAATTATCCGATATCCCTTGTGGATACCGAGCTTATTTGAAGTACTAACCCATATCCCTTGTGCATACTAGGCTTATTTCAGGTGCTGACCTATATCCCTTGTGGATACCGAGCTTATTTCAGGCTAGTCACTCTAGTCACAATTCCTTTATCTGAATATGTACATCAATGTCATGAAATGCATCATCTCACATAACGTACAGTCATATATCACAATCATCGGATTAAAGTCTGGCATTCAACATTCAGTTGAGCATCACTCATTCCATTCACATTCACATTTATCATTAGATCTTGGTCCAGCATTGAATAAGAATATTAAGTATCAATTATTCAGTCAAATTCACATACAATGAGCACTTCCAATACAGTCCCGAATAATGATGTCCTTGGATAATCAATATCCAAAATTATCACAATCACACTAGTAACAGTTTGATATGTAAAAATTAAACAAGTGAAATACATCTAAGTCAACTCACTACATATATAATTAAAATAGAAAAGCACATATAATTGAGTTGGCACATCTAGGTTAACTCAAAGTATACTCAGGTGAGCTATTGCCTTGATGGTTCGACAGTGTCTGAATGTTGTTGGTCAACTTGTGCTTCTATATTATACAACACACATAATCCACATATTACTAAGTTGATCAATCATGTCATTGTTTAACCATGCACATGTATATGTATCATGTTCAATGCATGCTTAATTGACTATCCCAGGTTTTTATCCCTAATCACATCACTTGGCCATTAACATCATCATTTGTGTATGTTAAGCTTACGCTTAGGTTCATAGATTAAAGAACTTAGTTAATCTAATATCATCAATCATATGTCTATCATATACATGCTTTCCAATTCTTTTTCTAGGGTCATAAGATCACAAAGTATTCAATTCTCATTCACATTTACTTAATACACATTATTCTAACTTAAATCATGTTAGCCATATACGATCACTTTCTTTTCTATAACATCTATAAATTTATAGAAGTTGTCTCAATGATATTAACTATTCATATTTAAGTTATAACTTCCATTATCACTTTAAGCATTATTACATATTTAATCACTTTATTCATCATCCACTAAGTTCAATTCAAGCTTCATTCAAGCCTAAATCCATCATAGGAAAGTACCTAACCTTTTGTTGTGTCAAACCACACATAAAAGAAGCATATTTCACTTGATAACCATTCCCATTTTCCAGCTTTTCCAACTCTATTTTTAGGTTAATTTTGTATGACCATTTTGACCTAGGAAATGAGGTATTTAGGCAACAAATTCTTCTAAACAATTGTTCCTGTATGTCTTAAGGTTCTAATAAAAACAAATGTATTCAGATTGGTTAAGTGTTCTGCAAGGTATGCCCAAAATACTAAAGACTATTCTTAAACAATGAGAGCACCCAGTACTCAACTTCAACCTAAATTTAGAAACCCTTAAAGATAGATTTCAAATTCGACTCCTTCATAACAATTGTAGCAGTATGTCTCTAGTTTAATATAAATTAAAAATCATCCCAGTTTGATATCTATAGATTAATATGTAGCTTAAATACATATGCCTTTTTAGTGGAAACACTTCATCTAACATATTCCAGCATAGGGGTCTATCACAGGCAATATTGGAGAAATAGACATAACTCGAGCTCCAGTAACTATTTTCTCAAGCCAGTTTCACAAAGATCAAGTTAAGACCTATATCTAAAGCTTTTATTCTTTGAGTTTCTTCAAATTCAAGCTCTAAGGATATGAAAGACAGATTGAAAGAGAAAGATGAAATTGAATCCAGAATTTCAACTTACCTTGATAACCTCTTTCCTTCTCCTCTTCTCTCCCTCTTTTTCTCTCCTTCTTATTTTCGTTTTTCTCCCTCTTCTAACCTTATGGCCGACCTTCACTCTCACTTTTATTTCCTTTTTCATTCATTTCTCTATAAAATTGAAAGAAATCCAAACTAATTCATGTGTCACCATTCCATCGGTTCATGTGTCACCATTCCATCAGTCCATATGTCACCATTCTATTGGTACATATGTTATCCTTCTATTGGTCCATCTGTTCCTGCTTTATTAGTCCATGTATCACTTACTTTAGGCTTCACATGCAACTCATTTAAGCCTCCATATGTCACTTGTTGGCCCTTGAAAATTTTCCGTTGAATTAAGCATGATAGTTTATGGAATAAGCATGGAATTTGAATTTTTGCCTTAGAATGAATTATGAGGTCATGATAGAATTCTTATTGGAGTTTAATTATTTATTTCAATGTTAGTAGGATTTTATTTCACTGGTTAGTGAAATAAATGCATTAAGAATGAATTAAGGGCCTTTTTGGCATGTCACTTAAGTTTGGAAACCAAGAAGCATTAAAGGAAGGGTAAAGTGGACTTTTAACACTCATTAAGGGTAAAATGGGAAGAGGAAAAGTGTTATCTTGGTTATTAGAAGGAGAAAAACTTGAATGAAGGAAAGAAGGAGAGAAAATCGTGAAAGAGAGAAAGAAAGGAGAGAGTTTCGGTTATTAGATGGAAGAAAGAAGAAAAAGCTAGGTTTCATCTTTTCTTAATCTTCAAGAGTGATTTTGAGGTTGTTCAAGAAGAGTAAAAGAAAGAGGAAGATTAAACTTCCATTTAAGCCAAGAGACTTAATAATTGGTGAAGATTCAAGGTAAGTTTATATTTAAACTTTTGGATTTTTTAAAGGGTTTTAGTTCATGAAGCTTAAGAAATGCATGGGTTAAGTATTCTAGAATCAATTTTTTGTGAATGTGCTTTTTGAGTTCTTAATTGGAAGTCCTATTGAATTGGGATTTTTGCCATTATTGAAGGAAATCAAGAGGAGAGGCAAGAGGAGCAAGAAGAGAGGCATCTTTAAGCAACTTTTAAGTAAGGAAATTCAAGGTGGGTTGCATGTTTATAGCTGAGTTAATGAGCCATGAATAGTTTTTTGAATCAAAAGAGTTAAATGATTTCAATTACTTTATAAATGTTTCATTTTTTACTTTTTAAATGATTTAAGAAATTGCTACTGTAGTCCCCCTTACAATAAGGTACACACCGGGACACCCAGAGGTCATTCTGGTATATATCCTACGATAAGAGTGAGCCACGTTCGATCGCTATAGTCACTTCACAAGGCATCATATCATTACTCACTTATAAAGCATCATAAGAAAATTGGAATAATTTAAAACCAACTTTTTCCTCATTTTATTTCACAAAACCGAAAGTCTAGATTGTATCTTTCAACACTTACTACTTGTACATCATCAAAACCTAGTACAAAAGTACTACATGAAAGAGGAAAATATACAAAGTCTATATAATCTGTCCAAAAATTCCAGTTGGCCGACCTTTGAGCCATGACTTCTCTTGCCAAATCACTATCTACACAGCTGGCAGAGCCTCTCGGTAGCTAGAGTCATCTCTCGGTCCTGAAAAGACAACATTGCAATTTTGGCGAGTTTTGCGAACTCAATGAGATAACCATCATCTATGGTTCACTCAATTCATGCAACACAATATTTCACATAACACATATTTCACCAAATTATACTTTACATCAGTATCACATTTTAACTTAAGCATAAGCAATTTTGCATTTCAATTAATCAAACATACTTAAACAGATGCATATGAAATGCTCATGAGACTCTTTTCCAATTATTACGTTGTGGTAACCGAGTGCCTAAACTATCCCGTATCTATTTTAGATACTGGGCTCATTGATAATTGCCCCTTATTCGATGAGGATATAGGGCTCATTTTACATAGTGAGCCTTAGGCTCTTAATCACTTTTTGAGCTCGAGGCTCCTTTTTACACTTTGAGCTTTAAGCTCTGATCGGTGGCTACTCTGCTCTAGTATCAATGATATGGGCCAGATAAGCCTCACATCATCCCTGCATCAACCTAAGTGCACTCATGAAGGATATCATTCTGGCTAGCACTGCTTGACTAACTCCTCTGAAAACTGCTCTCAGCTGACCAGGAGATTCCAATACTACCTCCTTGGTATAGCAGTTCATGATAGCCTTATGAGCAGTGAGCCAATTCATACCTAGGATAATATCTATCTCTCTCAACTGCAATATAATTAAGTCCGCCACTAACTCTGCTTGATCAATCCTAATCAAGCATCCCTTACAAACCTCTCCTATGATAATAGTACTACCTAAAGGTGTACTCACCTTTAGCCCATACTGTAACATCTCCCTAGTACAATGCAGTTACATGCCAGATGCGGTGCGATAAAAGAGTGTGTGGATCCGGGATCTGGCAGTGCGAATGCCTCAAAGTCGTAAATAAGAAACGCACCTGCCATAACATCTGGTGGGTCTTGAGCCTCTTGCCTAGTTATAGCATAGACCCAGGCTTGGGACTGTGGCCGACTACTCCGTACCTCAGTCCTGATAGAAGGATTCCTTGTGCTCACTCTACCTCTACCGTGGCCCCTCTGTCCAGTCCCACTACCTCTGTTCTGCTGAATAGTAGCTTCACTTCTTGATCTGCCACTCCTACCAGACTGAATTCTCGTAGCAGTAGGACAATCTCTGATCCGGCGGTCAAAGGAGTCGCATCTGAGGCAAGCTCCAGTTACTCTCCAACACTCACCACCATGCCTCCTCTCACAATGTTCACATACTGGAAACTGATTCTGTATTTCACCCTTTACACTGCTAGTCCGTAAAGATCTACCCCTCTGCCCAGATCCTGTCTGCCTGGATCTACCCGGTGGTCTGAATGCTCTGTTTTGGCGCTTACTGAAGCTCCTGCCAGAACTGCCCTGACTCTTACTAAGCCTCTTCCCTCTAGACCCTTGCCCAATCTCTGCTTGTCTGTCTCTCAGTATCTGCTCAATTCTAATTGAAGCAGCTCTCAACTCAGTGAAAGTACCCAAATCTGAAAGTGCCAACTTTGTTCTGATCTCCATCTTGAGTCCATCCTCAAACCTCCTACATTTGTCTTCTTCTGTAGGGATCAGAGCTGTAGCATAACCCATCAACTCATTAAACTGGATCTCATATTTAGCCACGAAAATCCTACCCTGCTTCAATTCCAAGAACTCCTTCATCTTCATGTCCAAATAGATCTTGGGCATGTAATTATCTTTGAAGACCCTCAGAAAGTCTTCCCACTTCAATTGGCAAGGCCTGGTGGTACTACCTGGGACGGTCTTCCACCACTGGTAAGCTAAGCCCTACAGTAAGGACACTGCATAGTCAAACCTCTCATCCAGCTCGCAGTCCATCTGACCAAAAACCCTCTCAGTCCTTTCCAACCATCCTTCGGCTTCAGCAGGGTCTGTGCTGCTATAGAAGTCCACAGCTCCCTGCTTCCGCAGCCTATCATAGCTCCTCTCCCTTCTCTCGGGAACTCTAAGAGGCATCTCCTCAGATTGAGGTACCAAGGACTCCCTACTGGCTCCTACCGATCCTTGGTTAACTGGTTGATCAATTTGATCACCTAGAGCGGATGACCTATAAAAAACAATAATTTCAATCATTTTCAGCACTTCTCACGATATTTCATGCTTAACATTTCTATATATCTCAATAGATGCCAACCATGCTCTGATACCACCTAAATATAGCACCCCCTTATCGCAGGGTATACACCGAGATGCCCGTAGATCATTCCAGTATAGATCCTACGATAAGGTTAAGCTACGTTCGATTGCTACATTCACTTCACAAGGCATCATATCATTACTTACTTATAAAGCATCATAAGAAAATCACAATATTTTAAACCAACTTTTTCCTCGTTTCATTTCACAAAACCGAAAATCTACATTGTATCTTTCAACACTTACTACATGTACATCATCAAAACCTAGCACAAAAGTACTACATGAAAGAGAAAAATATACAAAGTCTATCTAATCTGTCCAAAAAATCCCAGTTGACCGACCTTTGAGCCATGATTTCTCTTGCCAAATCACAATCTACACGGCTGATAGAGCCTCTCGGTAGCTAGAGTCGTCTCTCGGTCCTGAAAAGACAACGTTGCAATTTTGGTGAGTTTTACGAACTCAATGAGGTAACCATCATCGATGGTTCACTCAATTCA
>JAOTAY010000189.1:15282597-15292709 GCA_025629805.1 Erythroxylum baracoense
AGTGATCGCACGTAGCGCTCCCTTATTTTAGGATATGTATCGGAATGACCTACGGGCGTCCCGGTGCGTACCCTAGGTTAATGGGGTGTTACAGTGAGCCTAGTTTTGGATTGATAATTTCTATTTTGTTTACATGTTGAACTAACTGAGAAAAATCACTCTAAATTGGTGTATTTGGACTTGATTAAGGCTTGGAATGAACCTAGATTGTTGTTTGATTAATTTGTTAAGGAGCTTGATATGTTTAGGTCGATAATTGAGGTTATAACATGAGAATGGATTAATGATATTAATGTAACTAAATATGGAAATTTTGAGATGATTAAGGAATAAAAGTGTTCTTAGAAAAGTAAATGTGATCCAAAGAAAGTGAGTAAGGTATATTAGGTATGAATGAATGAGAATTTGGATATTGTGAGATTATAATGCTAGAAAAAGGATTGAAGATTATGTGAATGATGAATGTATAATTGATGATACTAAATAATCAAGTTACTTTGAGGTATGAACCTAAGTGTAAACTAGACATATACAAGTTATAATGGTTTGAATGATTAAGACTTATGATTAAGGACACATACTCAGGAATGTCATTAAGCATGCATTGTACATAACATATATACATATTTGTATGATTGAATACTTATGTGATTGAGAAATTAAGTAATATGTATAAATTTGTGTATTGAATGATTTAGACGCACAAGTCGAGCATCAGCATCCAGACGTTGCCGATTCATCGAGGCAATAGCTATCCGGAGCTTACGGTGAGTCAACCTAGATATTACTCACTATGATTGATTTGTTATGTTTAAATTTTAGTTATTGAATTGTGAATGATCTAATTGTGATAATTTCTAACATTTATGGTCTGAGGAGTTTGATAATTGAGATTGTATTGGAAGTGTTTCATAATTGATTGTGAATCTAAAAGAAATATGTGCACTCAACAAAAATGTTGAATATCGGACTAAGATCCGATGAATATGTGAAAAGTGAATGTGCATAATGAATGAAAGTGATTGATTGCATATAGTGTGAATTTATGCATCTCATTACATTGAAATGTATGATCAGATAAAGGAAGTTCTGATCGGAGTGGCTAGTGAAAAAGAGCTTAAAGCTCATAAATGTGTATAAAGAGCCAAAGGCTCAGTATTAAAATGTGCTCGATATCAATAACTGATACAGGACAGTTATAAATGAGCCCGGTATCTACAATAGATACGGGACAGTTAAAAAGGAGCTCAATCACAACAAAGTAACAATAAAAGCGGAGTCACATGTGCATTGCATATACAAATTGATATATATTATATGAATGTTTGAAAAGAATTATTTTGAACTGTTCTGAATTAGAAATGTGAAATAGTGTACACAATTGTATTTGATGAAATATGATGGTATATGAAGTGATGTTCAATAAGTGATGATATGATTTGTCTATGAATTTGGAATGTGAACTGTCTTTGTGAATTTGATATGAGTGAGTACATCGATGATGGTTCACTCACTGAGTGCAAAACTAATCAAAATTACAAATGTTGATTTTCAAGTACGAGGGAGACATAGTTCTTAAGGCAAACTAGTAGAAGTCTAGTTCTGTCAATTTTGGACTCAAGAATGGCTCAAAGGTCAGTCAGTTAATATTGACAAGTTTATATATAATGTTTTTGTATAGTTCCTTATTCATGTAGAATGTTGAAAAAGAGTAGTAAACTCTTACTTGTTTTTGATATTGTATATATGGATTTGGTTGTGAAATGCTAGAATGTAGATAATGTCTTATCAAGGGAATGAGGAGTTTAATATTTGAATATTTGTGTTATATGTGTATGATGCCATATTAAGTTAATATGACTACTCTAACATACTACTTTCATAGGGTATGTTCTCGAATGTCCAATGGATGTTTAGGAACGTGCCCCGTAAAGGTGGTGTGTTATAGTTTTTGGTATTAGAGCATGGTTGGGCATCCATATGGACAAATATAAGCATTTAGACATGATATATATAGTGAGAGACTCGTATAGTAATAGCAAATTTTGTTTATTATAGGTCATCAGCTATAGGTGATCAAATTACAGAATCAACTAACTTAGAGTCTATAAGAGCCAATAGAGAGTCTTCAGTATCTCGTTCTAATCAAATGCCTTAGAGAATTCCTAAGAGGAGAGAAAGGAGATATGATAAACTTAGAAAGTAGGGGCTATGGACTTCTACAGAAGTACAGACCCTATTGAGGCAAAAGGATGGTTAAAGAGAATAGAAAGGATATTCGATTAGATGGACTGTGAGTCAGATGAAAGATTTGACTGCATGGTTTCGTTACTACAAGGTTCAGCTTACTAGTGGTGGAAGACTATTCCTAAAAGTACCACCAAGCCTTGTAGTTTAAAGTGAGAAGGCTTTCTGAAAGTCTTCAAATAGAATTACATACCGAAGATCTACCTAGATAGGAAGATGAAAAAATTCCTAGATCTGAAGTAGGGAAGTCTCACCATAATTGAATACGAGGTATGGTTTAATGAGTTAATGGGATATTCAACTGCATATTGATTCCGACCGAGGAAGACAAGTGTAGGAGGTTTGAAAATAGGCAGAATATGGAGATTAGAATGAGGCTAGCTATTACAAATCTAAATAGTTTTACTAAACTGAGAGTTACCTCAATCAGAATTGAACAATTGTTAAAAGATGGACAAGGAGAGTACAGACAGGAATTCAGAATGAAGAGACAGGGTGAGTCTCAAGTTGATTATGGCAAGAAGTTCAGTAAACACCAGAATAGATCTTTTTGACCACCTATTAGATCGAGACAGTCAAGGTTTAGATCGAGAGGCAGTTTTGTACAAACTGTCAGTGGTAGAGGTACAACATCTAGGCAGATGCCAAATTGTGAACACTATAGGAAGAAACATAACGGAGAATGTTGGAAGTTATCAGGAGCTTGCCTCATTGTGGATCCTTTAAACATCAGGTTAGAGACTGTCCTGTAGTTTTTGGAGCACAGTTTAGAGTGAGAGGAGGAGTGGTAACTAAAATGACTGTCCAACAGAGCAGAGCTAGTAAATCAGGACAGAGAGGCAAAGGTAGAGGTAGTGTAAGTTCAGTTAGTCCCACTGTCAGGACTGAGGTGCAAAGTAATCAACTGCAATCTCAGGTCAGAATTTTTGCCATCACAGGACTGGAGGCTCAAAACTCTCTAAAAGTAGTATTAGTTGTATTAAATGTCTTTAATTTTGAAGCATTTACATTGCTAAATATAGGATCTACACATTTATTTATCGCACCGTCTCTAGCATCTAAACTGCATTGTGATAGGGAAATGTTAAATTGTGGTTTAGAAGTGAGTAGACCGATAGGTAGTATTACAGTGATTAGAGAAGTGTGTAAAGGGTGCATGATTCAATTTGATCAAGCAAAGTTAGAATATAATCTAATTGTATTATTTTTAAATAAGATAGATCTTATCTTAGGTATGGATTGGCTCACTGCACATAAGGTTGTGATGAACTGTTGGATCTCGCTTTTTTTGGAATTGTTATTTGAATTTTATTTTTAATTATTTTATTAGATTATCAAGCATGAAAATAAATTAGAATTTATGAATTAGAAATTTTTGGAGTTTAGTATGGTATATTATGGATTTTGGTAAGGTGGTATAAAGTAAAAGAAGGAGTTAGTAGGAATTTCATGAATAAGGAAGGGCAAAGATTGGAAACTCAAAAAGTTGTCTTAAGATAATAAGACAAAAGAAGAGAAGAGTCGTGAGGGTTAAGGAAGAAAATAAGGAGAAAATCGTAGAAGAACCTAGAAGGAGAGAAGGAGACACCAAAGCAAGGAAAAAGAAAAGAGAGAGAAGAAGAAGGAAAAGCTTAGGTGAGTTCTTTGTCTAGATTTTCTTGTTTTGATAGCTTAAGGAAGTAGAAAAAGTCGGTTTCATGTGAAGAAAAGGAAGAAGGAAGTGGAGAAACTAGGTTTTGTATGATGAAGGTGAGGAAGAAGAAAGAAAGAAAGAAGAAGAATAAAAGAATGGTGTTTTCTTTAGATCTGCATAGATCTTGGTTTTCTAGTTAGAAAGGATCAAGAAATACATCAAACTAGAGTTATTTATGGATAGCATGAAGTTTCATGCATATGTGTTAATGAAATGAAATATGTTTGTTTTAGGTGACCAAGAACACCGACAACAAGAGCAAGGAGAAGACCAAGCTTGATCTTAGAAAATATCAAGTTAAATATCAAGTTAGATAGGTGGGTAATATATTTATAGTTTTGTGATGATGAACTAATATTTATGTGTATGTATCATAACTATGCTTGTTTATTTCTTCTTTGAACGTATGGCATGTTATTTGGTGAGATTTTGTTACTTTGTATGGATAAAAAACAAAGAACTTTAAGAATCATGGAAGCATGAACATATTCGGATATGCATAAACTATATATGCAAAACTCTGTTATGTGGGCGAGAGAGAATCCGTTTCGTCTGTCACGTGCACATTGACCAAAAGCCTTCTCCCTGCTGCCCGCTTGTGGCCACGAGATCCTGAAAAATCGGACTCGTTTTGTTCTACGGTGTAAACTTCGATTTTGTTGTTTCGTTCCACAGAGCTCTCAAGTCATTGTGTGTGCATTACATTTCTGAATATGATTGACAAACATTTTCAGCTCATTTGCTTTGTGATTAAGAGTTGTGTTATGGATGCTTATGGTGTAGTGTATGGTTCATTATCACTGGCTATAAATGTATTAGCCACTGAGCTGTGTAGCTCAACCCACTTTTCTTCCCTCCTCAGGTGCAAACCCAGAAGATAGTGATCCCTGCAAGGCATCAAAACCACATAGTTAGTTAAAGACATTTGTACTAAGTCAGTCCTATTATAGCACATTTGGCATATCACCATGGAACATTTTGTATTTTGTATTAAGTTGAAGTGTAATATGGTTTGTTAAAACTCTGACCTTGTCTTCCAAACGAATGTAATGAAATTAAATTCGGTGGTATGATTTTGTTATTTGAAAGATTTGGAAAATGCTATGTGTATGTGCACGTTTTGTTTAACAAGTGTGCCAAAGGTTGTTAGTCTTAGAATAGCACGTAAGAGTGGGAAAGATTGCATATGAAAAACACAGACGAAAGGAATCGTCTGTGATGACATCACCACACAGAAGAAAGGAAAAATATAGAGGAAGAGTATCGTCTGTGCTGACGTCAGAACACAGAAGCAGGGAAAATATGAAGGAGAAGTATCGTCTGTGCTTACGTCAGAACACAGTCGCAAGGATGAACTAAGAGTAAAGAGAAAAAGGATCGTCTGTGAGGACATAAGAACACAGAGGATAGACCACAGACGATTAGGGGTCAACACAGAGGATAAAAGAAAAATATAGAAGATAGAGCACAGAGCACAGAGGATAGAATCGTCTATGTTACTGTGCACAGATGAATGGACTTCATCTGTGTTGTTGATAGCGCTATCATCTGTGTTACTGTTCATAGACGAATTAAAACACAGAGGACACGTATCGTCTGTGTTACTATTCATAGACGAATTAAAACACAGAGGACATGTATCGTCTGTGTTATTGTTCACAGATGAATTAGAACACAGAGGACACGTATCGTCTGTGTTACTGTTCACAGACAAATTAGAACACAAAGGACACGTATCGTCTGTGTTACTGTTCACAGACGAATCCAAACATAGAGACTCGTATCCTCTGTGTCACTGTTCACAGACTTCAGACGATAGATTCTCCGTCGATAGAGGGTCAACCCAGAAGATAAAAGTCAACCACAGAGGATAGAACATAGAGGATAGATTAAGGACTAAGGTTTATAAGAAGGAATTAAGAAGTACTAAAGTGAAGTGCATCTTCTGTGTTCCTGTTCACCTTGTATCTTCTGTCCCAATGTTGAACCCTCAGACGATAGAGTCGAACTTGGGTGTCTTTATGGAAGTTGTAGATTTTGGGATGCTCTTTCGAACCATACAAAGAACACCTTGATCCGATTCCTCTAGTGAAAGTTATGGTAACTGGAAAATATCGTCTGTGTTTCAGTTCACAGACTTCGTCTCTGTTACTGTTCACGTTATCGTCTGGGTTACTGTTCATATCTATCTTCTATCCTATATTTGACCAACCAGACGATATAATTGGCCTTCGATATCTTCATGAAAGTTGTAGTTCTTGCAATCCTCTTTCAAACTAGCCAAAGAAACCCTGATTTGGATGTCTATAACAAAAGTTATGCTAGTAAACCCGAATCACGTATATGTAAGGTGTGGACTCGCCAATGCTGTCCTTTGAAGTTCTTTCGGTTGGAATGGTTAAATGATGGTCGAAGAGCAATGCTGAACTAAGAAGGAGAGCTATTGAGGGCAATTATGGGTGATGAATATATGTAATTAGTATGTGACAGTGGTAGTATTGGAGAAGAGAGGATAAACACGATAATGGATAAGGTGTTCTCTTTCGGAGAATACTCACGCCTTAGGATACGTTTCATGTGAGTTGGACTTCGGTAACGTGGTCCAACAATGAAAACATATATAAATGTCAAATATCCTAATTTTTAGATAACTTTTAGAGATTACTGTTTAGACGCGCCATTTGCTCTATAATTTTAGGGTTAGAAATATAAAGGTTTGAAACCCTAAAGAGACCAATTATAAGGCTATTTTAATTAAAAAAATCAAGATTAAGATACCATGTCAACATATTGATTGGTATAAATCCATTCTTATAATAAGGATTTTTATATAGATCTAATTGTATTACATTTTCCTTATTTTTGTCTATTGCTTTCATTGTTTTGATTATAATTCATTGAGATATAATTATATGAATTGTCTTTTGTTAATCTTAATGTAAGATTTAGTTATGCTAGTAAAAATATTTGATTTAAATTCACTTACGGATGCCTCAAAAGAGCATACTTATGAAAGGACCATAGGTTAGGTAATATGAGTTAAACAAGATGCTTGATAGAGACCAGCGTAATCTTTTTGGTGCTAAGATGAAACCTTCTATGGATCTTATATATCTTAGTGTATTTATAGGGGTGCTAGATTGGTATAGATACAGTTCAACGTGCTAAAAAGTAGATGGTTGTATCTCGAGAGTGGAGAGAATGTAGTGTCAATATATAGAAGAACCTATCAGTCTAATTTAACATATCCATTTTAGGTTAATTGAATCATAAAATGAAAATTAATAATAAGGGAAGTAATTTTCTAAATGTTGATATTATATGGAATTCTATTTTGGTCAATTGTCTTACTACTTATTCTCTTATCTACCTATTTAGGTTTTATTTTATTTCATATTACTTTAATCAAAATCCATTCTTTTATGTATTTACTAGTTAATAGTTTTAGGTTTTCTAATCCATACCATTTCCTTGAGGGATCAACTCCTACTTACTACTATATTACTTGCTAACAAAAGGTACACTTTCCTTTATTATGGGTAATAGATACCTAATATGAAAGTTTATCACTAAAAAGTGAAAATAATGATCCATTAATATGCACATTTACCACAAATAATAGAAAAGTATATTTTGTAAAGCATGTAATCTTATAAAACGTAATAAAGAAAACTACCTACCAATGTGTATGATACTAAAGGTTTGCATTATACCGTAACATTTCACAAGAGTTCTAAATAAGCCACTGTCCTTATCCATGATGTCATTTTTCGATTGACATAAAATATTTATATTTCATTGATGAGAACAAAAAAGTCATCAAATGATAAACGACTAAGTACAAAAAACCCCAAAAATCATATAAGGTTGAAACCTCGGTCTAGTGGGATTTAGTGTAACTTAAGCCTAAGTAGTACTCATACCAAAATAAGCTCCAAAAGCATCCAATTACTTGAGGATTTGTCAAATGTTGAGAAAGTTCAGAGTCACTAGCCCATTCTATCTGATGTTTACTCAATAATGGGTATCCTTTATTTGTACTAATATATATGATCCTTCACCTTCTTAGACAATATTTATTAGTTCTACACCTTTTTAGACAAATTATCAACCAAATTACAATATAATGTTCAAATCATCAATTTTGAAAGCATAATTTAATGTTCATATTCTTAACAAAATCACAACATCAAGTTCAAATGCTCATCTAAATCACAATACAATATTTAAATTATTAATGAAATCATAATATAATGTTTATATCCTCAACCAAATCACATCACAATGCTTAAACATGGTTCAATTTGTTGTTGATTCACCATCATCAACTTGAGATTTTGTTATAGTTATTTTTTTCCCTTATTTTGATAACTTATATCAAGATGCTATAATTTTGATTGAAAATCTTTTTTTCTCTCAAAAGTTTCTTTCTCCTTATTTCAAGATGCTATAATTTATGTCTTCAATTATGTGTTCTTATCTCCTAACCAAAACTTTTGCTTTTAAATAAGAAAATCGATGATTGTCAATGTATTATAAAAATATAATCTAACTACCACCGATGCTTATACTATAATCTAAGTATAATGCATTACAAAAATATTAATGTATGGGTTTTGTACCTCAACCGATGACTAAACCAGCACCTCAACCCAGAAAAAAAACATAAACCGATGATTACCTATACAATCAAACCATAAAAAACCCAAATGATCAAAGCAGTAAGCAGTACACAAAACCTAGCAAAAAACAAAACCCACTTACCGCAACGATGATTAAATGAAGACGCAAAATGAGGAAGGGAACCGAAGCACATGAAGACATAAAATGTAGATGCAGAAGGGAACCGAAGCATGCAAAGGAAGAAGATGGAAGCAGAAGGAAGAAGATGAACAGAGAGAAGGGAACCGAAGCACATACGGACAGTGACAATGACAGAAAAGAAAATGAAAGAGAGGAGAAAATGAGCATCAACAAGGGGGTGGGTTTCATAGGTAGGCTAAACGCTTAATCAAAATGACATCATTTGGTGTTAAACGAAATGACGTCATTTTCATTTTATTACAAATGTTCAAGCCGAAGCTAACAACAACATTTATGTTTTAATTTTACTAGTGGAATAACTTTTCAGTTGGTAAATCACTGTGGAATCCAGTCCCATTAGTACACCCCTACTCTTATTTATATTGCCAAGCATTCCTGACAAATTTACTGACAGAAATGGCTATTCTGTCAAAAAATTTGCTGAGATAATTTCCCTCCATCTTTACAAAAAAAAACCGTCCATCGGTAAATGCAATTTTTTGCAAAAATGTTACCGATGAGAATTGATTTTCCTTCACTGATTGCCTAAGGTATTTTTATCATTTGTAATATCTCGTTGGTAATTTTTAATTTTCTTGTAGTGTCAAGGTGGGTCTTAGCTTGTATCTCCGCTTGTTCTTCTAGCTCTTTCCCACTCTTAAGTGTAATATCCTTAAATTGTTGTTTTGGATTTGCTTCTATATTGCTTGGAAGGCTCCCCATACTTTTTGTAAACAATGCATCTGATAGCTAACTCAATTTAACCTTTAAGTTGTGACTAAAAGAAGCTAGATTTTCTGTTACTTGATCAAATCGCCTTTCCATCCTCTTCTGGGCCTTTTCCATGCTTATGATCTTATCCAATTTTGAATCCTGAGAACTAGACTCATCTTGTTGAAATCCTAGGGGGTCTTGAACTCCCATTTGAGTTTTTGCATTATTAGACCAAAAGAATTTTAGGTAGTTTTTCCATCCCGAATTGTATGTATTCTAATAAGGATCGTCATTTCCTCAACCAACTTGTGCACCCATGAATTTGAATTACTACACGTTTTTATTTTCCATTAGGAAGCAATCCATTATAATATGGCTCTTTTATCTACGTAGCCCACTTCCATACTGAATCACTTTAAATAGAGAGAAAGAGGTGGTTATTAGGTTATTTAATTCCTTAGGGAGTTGTCAATTTTAGCTTACAATGTTGTCACTGAATTTACCACAATCATTCCTTTTGTATATGGGAAGGTTGACTACTATCTAATTTGTATCGATGTCGAAGGACACCTATTGTTTTTGTAACATCCCGTTTCCAGAGAACGGGTCGGACCAGAGAAACGGGTCCAGGTGTGGTAAATTACCACATCTCATG
>JAOTAY010000189.1:15292809-15305776 GCA_025629805.1 Erythroxylum baracoense
GTTATCAACTTTCTGTACTTTATGTTTCATCGATTAAAATGTGATGTGTTTTGTTTTCAGTTTAAGTAAACAAAATGGTTTGAAAAAGAAAAAGTGGGCCTGAGTTAATGATCATTGATAAGAGTATTCAAAAAAAATGTATACCGAGTTTTAATTGTTAAGTGATGTGACACGCCACCCTCGCGGGGCACGGATTCGAATATCACCATCGATATCGGGTTCGGGTCCAGCGGGAGTGGGGTGTTACAAGTCAACATCAAACCTTTTATGCTTGATCTAACCATGCTTGATGTTGTTGAAAGACCTATTGTGTCCACCATACTCATTAGAGGTCCCTATATTTTTGTGTTCAATAATGTTAGCCTTAATAGTAGGGACAGGGATGAGTGAGTTTGCCTTATCTTATGTCCTTAATCTTTATATGACATATCAATTCATGTAGCTTCATGTCCTTCTTCTTATGCCTCAATTAGTTTTTATACTCATTCCATAAGGCAGGCAACTTCTCAATAAGGGCATTTACTAGAAACAACTCACACATGTCCATACCCTCAGTAAGGATTTTAGCAACTAGGTTCTCATACTTATGTAATTGGTCCATAATGGGCTTATCATCATCAATAGTAAACTTTAAACAAATAGCTATTGCATATTTCTTAATACTGGCATCAACAGTCCCATAATTCATTTCTAACGTATCCCAAATTTTCTTGGCAGTTTTATACTTGCAACAAATATCAAATAATGGGTTGATCACATGGTTGAGTAACACTTCCCTAGCGGTTTGGTTATCTTTAGTTGCCTTAGTGTCTGTATTGTCACTAGGAATTTCTTGAAACAATACATAATCAATTTCGTATTGCCCAAAGTAAAATAGAATTTTCTCAAACTATCGTTTAAAATCTTCCCATCTAGAGACTCTAATCTAGTTAGGTCAGGTATAATCCTCTAGGCTACTATGATGGGGGGAGAATATATGTGGGGAATAGTAAGTGCAAAACCTACGTTGGTCTTATTCGTAGACGACATAATGAATTTGGAAATAGCAGCAAAAACAAACGGTATTCCAACTAACTCAACAATAAGAATAGAACAATATTCCAAGTTATGCCGAAATAAACACGCAGTAGCATAGTATTCCAACTTATACCGAAATTAGCACATAGTAGGAAAAATGTAACAATTTCTAAACAATAACATGAACACAATATTTATGACAACAGTAGCAACGCAACAAAATAATGACAAATAGTAGGCAGATCGCAACAAATTTTTAAGTTAGATTGTTATCGAAAATAGCATAAATAAATAAATCAAAACGACTTATCTAAGTGCCAGGTGTCACGCAAAACATTGTCCTAAGTTGAAAATTTCCCCTCTACGGTGCAGCAGAATAATGGGATCTAACCCCAGGGTTAACGTCTTCTCCACCAGTTTCGATGCACTTTAAAAAGCGGAGTAGGAACTGCCTTCAGAAAAATAAAAAACAGAAGAACTAAACTATAAGAGAACAAAAGAGCCAAGTGACCAGACGTGAAGAAGAAGCTTCTTCTTTTTTTTATCGAAGGAGATATATATGTAGTGCTATGTGTCTGTAAGGGTAATAATACATCCAGTGACCATTAAATAAAATGAACATTTGGCTATAATAATGATAATAAATTTATGAAATAAAGTTATGGTAATAAAATGCGGATCTGAAAGGAAGTTAACGAAGGAAATGTTAATAACATTATGAACGTTTTGGAACAACACCAACAATCCTTTACATCTCCCTTTAAGGATTTTTCACTAATTTATCCCAACCTTTTCTAAAAAAGGGTCTAGCATATTAATAGTATATAAAAAATTAATTAGCGGTAACACTGACTTATCTAATCAGTTTGGCTTAAAAAGTTAATTATAACATTAAAATCTTAATATGATAAATAAATAAGCTAATAAAACATTTAACTTTATTTTTAATAGACAAATCAATCGGGAGCTTATTAAAATTAGACTTGAAATCTCAATCATTAAAAAATCAAACCAGTTCGATCGATTCGATCGTAAAAACTTTCAACTGTTCAATTTATCTTAATAACGCTTGTAATTAAACATCGATAAATTTATTAATTAACTGCCTGATTTTCATAAACTAATTAGTTTTTATAAATAAAAATAAATTAATTGATTTTTATTTGGTAAATTTCAATCTCTTTAATAGACAAGAATATTCTCATTCTTCAGTCATATTTCAATTTTATTCAATTTTTACTTTATACTAGTTTATAATATTGAATATTTAAATCTTAAACTTTTTATTTAATTTCTTACTCGATTGTTAAATATTGTCAAATGTTTATCGAGCTAACTTGAAAACGAAACATTTCGTCAAATTAAGTTGGAATCTAAACTCATATTTGAAGGCAAATTAAAATTATTTGATATTTATGTGGAACTTAAGATCTTCTTCTTCATTATTATTATTCCTTTCAGGAGTAGTTGAACTTTGTTACTAAATCAATGAACTTCCCAGGAAGATATAATAACTTCACGACGCGAGAGGACCCAATGGCTTATTGGTGTGTTATTCACAAAGGCAATTGTCCACTCCGGCTAAAGGTGTAAAATTTATATTTTAAATGTTAAATTAATTAAAATAAGGTGCCGAGTAAATGAGGGACAAGACCACCTGGAAAGCGGCTCGGCTTTCGGGTGGATCTCCTCAAAGTTAAAAATCAGACAATAACGGCAAAATAAATAAAAATATATATAAAACGCAGGTTATAATTTCAATTCCAATTTTGCGTCAATTCAATTGCCTCACTCCTTCTTTCTCGCAACCTTACTCTCTCAGGTCAAAATTATATATCACTCTGACTTTGATGTATCCCTACATACCGAACATTTTTAATTTCATTCAACTTGTTCCCTCCAAGTCGATCTTGGTTCGTGGATTTGGTGATTTTGCTGATCTATGCATTTGTTCATGCTTACCTTGTATTTTTGTTAATTAAAACTATAGCTTTTTGGTGTTTTCCCGTATTCGGTTTCTAGATGATTAGTACGTGAGTTTCTAATTGCTATATCGAGATTGTTTTCAAAACAGAGATAGCTGATGGTCTAATTCTTCAGTGGAAGTGCGCTGAGTTTTTTTTACAATGGTGCTATTTCAGCCAATGTAATATGGCGGACTCAGAGGATATCCAACCACTGGTCTGTGACAATGGAACTGGAATGGTCAAGGTGCTACTGAATCATGATACATACTCCTTAACATTTTTAATTTATGTTTGTTGCTTTTACACCTGATTTATTGTTTAAACGTAGGCTGGATTTGCTGGGGATGATGCACCAAGGGCTGTATTTCCCAGCATTGTTGGTCGCCCTCGTTACACCGGTGTCATGGTTGGTATGGGCCAAAAGGATGCATATGTTGGGGATGAAGCCCAGTCTAAGCGAGGTATTCTAACTCTTAAGTATCCCATTGAGCATGGCATCGTCAGCAACTGGGATGACATGGAGAAGATATGGCATCATACGTTCTACAATGAACTCCGAGTAGCCCCAGAGGAGCATCCAGTTCTTCTCACCGAAGCACCACTCAACCCGAAGGCCAATCGTGAAAAGATGACTCAGATCATGTTTGAGACCTTCAACACTCCTGCTATGTATGTTGCCATCCAGGCTGTTCTGTCCCTCTATGCCAGTGGTCGTACAAGTGGTAAGCAGCTGGGCCCTTATCTATATATATATATATGTATATGACCAGTTAAAGTTCGAAAAGGTTTCTGGGATCTTTATAAGGTTATGCATTCGAGAGTTGTATATCGAGGATAAATTGTCGTGTAGCTTATGCTCAAATTTCTTTTGGTTCCTCGACGTAAATATGGCTGCAATTTTAGGATGGTCAGTGGAATAGTATGAAGTATTTTCCTAAAAAGGAGCCAAAATAAAGGTTTCAGTAATTCTAAAAGATTGCATCTTTTAGTCGCCCTCATTAAGGACCTTTGTTTTTATTTATATTTTAATTTTTAATTTTTAATTTTAATAAAAAAATCCTTTTATTTATTTATTTATTTTTAGTTTTAGTTTGTTCTTCATTCAGTTTTCAAATTTTGTGAAAATCACAAATTTTGGTTTTTATTTTGTTTTTATATTTTTCATAATTTAATTTACTATTAACTAAATCTATGTTGTTTAATTATTTAATACATTAATTATTGATAAGAATTTAATAAATAAAATAAAATAATTTATAATTTTAATTAATTAAATATCATATATCTTTAAAATATATATTTCAAATAAATTTTTGATTTATAATTAAAAAGTATTTAACATAAATATTAGTTTATAAATAAAATTAAACTTTTTTAATTATTTATTTAAATAAAATAAAATAATTAATAAATATTATATAAGAGATTAAAATAAATTTAGTTAATTAAAAATAATTTATTTTGAACTTTTATCTAATATTTGAAAGAAAAATAAAGAGTAAAAATATAAAACAAAAACTAAAAATCACAATTGAAAATCAAAAGTAGCTCCTAAATTTCTTTCATTAAATGATGAAGCAAAGTTTTCCTTTAAGTTTCTCTTTTCTTTCCAACTGAACTTATCAGAACACTTATTTGTTCTATTTAGTGCGTAAGTGTGCTTTAAGAGTTCTATAGCTCGTATAGAACTAACTTCATGTGATCTCTTCCGATGTACAGGTATTGTTCTCGACTCTGGTGATGGTGTCAGCCATACTGTTCCCAATTTATGAGGGGTACGCCCTTCCGCATGCCATCCTCCGCCTTGACCTTGCAGGTCGTGATCTCACTGATGCCCTTATGAAAATTTTGACTGAGCGAGGCTATTCCTTCACAACAACAGCTGAGCGTGAAATTGTCAGAGATATGAAGGAGAAGCTAGCCTATATTGCCCTTGACTATGAACAAGAGCTAGAAACCGCTAAGACTAGCTCTTCTGTTGAGAAAAGTTATGAGCTTCCTGATGGACAAGTGATAACCATTGGTGCTGAGCGTTTCCGTTGCCCTGAAGTCCTGTTCCAACCATCCATGATTGGAATGGAAGCTGCGGGCATCCATGAAACAACGTATAACTCTATCATGAAGTGCGATGTTGATATCAGGAAGGATTTGTATGGAAACATTGTCCTTAGTGGTGGATCTACCATGTTCCCTGGTATTGCTGATAGAATGAGCAAGGAAATCACTGCTTTGGCTCCAAGCAGCATGAAAATTAAGGTGGTGGCTCCACCTGAGAGAAAGTATAGTGTTTGGATTGGAGGCTCTATTTTGGCCTCTCTCAGCACTTTTCAGCAGGTATGATATATCATCACCTTTTTTATTGGCTTTTATCTATCCTCTTAGATTTGTAACTTAATATTTAATATCCTAGGCTATGATAAGTTCAGACACAAACTTTTCACTGGTATAACTAGATGACTTTTTCACTAAATGCCTTTTATATTTCTTTTTTGTGCACATGCACACACACACTCTTCCCAATAAATGTTACGGTTTATAGATTGTGGGAATGATCAAGAGCATCTCAATGTTATTGGTATTTTGTCTTTGGAACTGAGAGATGAATGAATCTTTTGGTTGTCCTAAAAGCAAATCGATAGGAATATAGATTGGTTTTTCCATTATGGATTCAACAATGTGAAGCTTTTACTTCTTTAATGTTATATGTTATAGCGCCTCACAATTTTTAGTACAAAACTGAAATGAAATTAAATTTACACATTTTTCTAACTTGGCTTGGAACTAATTGATTTATAAATTAATTGTAGATGTGGATTGCTAAAGCAGAGTATGGTTTAGTCTGGCCCATCCATTGTGCATAGGAAGTGCTTCTAAATTTGTGGTGTGGGAGAAGAAGAGTAGTAGCTATTTATTCATGTTAAAGAATTTGCATGTTGCCAGTGTCACACTACCTTTCTTTGTCATATATTATTGTTTTGTATTGTTAAAAGGAAAAAAAAAAACTAAAAGAATAGCAGAAGTGGATTTACTATTTGTGTTACATTCCATTGACAGCAGTTGATGTTCTTGTTCCATTATTGATCCCCTTCTGGTTGGTTAGAGATGAGCAAATTTTTACCAACATTTTCTTAATGGATAAATTCCAGGGCCAATTATCAATTAAATGAAGTTTAATTTCCTAATATTATGATTATTGTCTAGTTATTGTTTGGTTTCTTGTTTTAAAGTGGATGATCCCTCAACTCATTTTCTTAAAGGGGATAGTATAATCAATTTTGAGTTCGATACCCTCTTCATAATCTTTATGCCCTTGAATTTGGCTCGTCTGAGATTGTATAACAATACTAATACTATTGCTAGTAACAATTACTTAAGAAGTAACATACTATTCTTTTCTGTTTGTATCCCTTATGTAAGCTACCAAATGAGGCATACTTTTTTTTCTTTACCTTAATCCATTTTAGGATGTGAACTTGTAACTGTCAGACCAAAGGTTTTCCATTAATTGTTTTTCACTCACTCTGTACACAGATGCTGTACATATTTATATAAACAAAGGAAAGTAATAAAATGATCTGGATCGTTGATTTGAATAATAGAATAACAATAAATTGTTAGAGAAAAGAATCTGCTGCTGTGTAGTCTATAGTTTATGATGACGAGTCTTAACATCCCCCAGGAGTCGAGCTGGAAGGAGTTGACAGTGAGACTTAAGCGCAAATGCTGAAAACGTGGGGCAGCTAAGGCTTAGTGAGGATGTCGGCAAGTTGATCTTTACTGAAGACAATAGAGATAGACAAGAGCTTGGCATTGACTCGGTCATGAACGAAATGATAATCTAGTTCCATATGTTTGGTGTGTGAATGAAGGACTAGATTGGCTACAAGGTAGGTGGCTCCAATGTTATCACAGTATAACATTGGAGGAGCTAAAAGGTGGTCACCGAGCTCCTGAAGGCGATGTTGAGGCCAGATAACTTCAGAAGCAGTTGAAGCTAGTGATTTGTATTCAGCCTCCGTACTGGATCGAGTGACACTGGCTTATTTCTTGGAGCTTCAGGAAATAAGATTACGACCAAAGAAAATACAGAATCTGCTGGTAGATTTGCGATCATCTGGGCACCCAGTCTAGTTAGCATCAAAGAAGGCAAAAATAGATGGGGAAGCAAAGTTGTGCAGATGGAGGTGAAAATTAACGATTTGCTTCAGATAGCGGAGAACACATTTCACAGCCTGTCAATGAACATCTTTAGGTGCATGCATATATTGACATACCCGATTAACAGCAAAGGAAATGTCTAGCCTAGTGAAGGAGAGATATTGAAGGTTGCTAACAATACTATGATATAGGGTAGGATCTGGAAACTCATGGCCAGAGGTGGCAATCAAAGACACAGATGGTGCTATGAGAGTTTTGACTAGTTTGGCATGTAACATATTGGTATGATTGAGTAAATCAAGTATGTATCTACATTGAGAGAGAAAGAGTCTCGAGGGAGAAGGATATACTTCAAAACCTAAAAAATATGAGAGGTGGCCAAGGTACTTGACTAAAAAAAACTCTCCGAGTATCGAAATAAGAGCAGTGATGGCAGAGGAGTTGGATCCGGTAGGGAGAATGTCATCAACATAAATTAATAGGTAGATGGAGTCACTGTTGTCGTGGTAGATAAACAGGAATGAATCCCTTAGAGGAAGAGAAGCCTAATTCAAGAAGCCTAGTGGACAGACAAGTAAACCAAGCTCTTGGGGCTTGTTTAAGACCAGAGAGAGCTTTCTTCAAAGGGCAGACATGAGTGGGGAAATCAGGGTGAACGAAGCCAGGAGGTTGAGCCATGTAGACATCCTCCGTGAGAAAACCATGGAGGAATGCATTTTGTATGTCAAGTTAATTTACAAACGGGAGAGAGCACGAGACAAGATTAACCTTACTGTGACAGGTTTAACTATTGGGGACAATTTCTTAGTATAATCAAGACCCTGTAGTTAGTGAAAACCCTTGGAGACAAGGTGAGCTTTGTAATGGTCAATGCTTCCATCTGGGACACTTTTGATGTGAAAGATCCACTTATATCCAACCAAATTCTGAGAAGGAGAGGAAAGCATAAGATCCCATATGTTATTGCTAAGGAGTGCTTGTGTTTCATGATGAAGAGCGTGACGCCATTTAGGGTGGCATAGAGCCACTGTGATAGGGGAGGGAATGGGAGTCAAAGGCACAAAATCATGAGCAAAAGCTTATGAGGGAGGCCATTTGACTGTGCCATCTTGGTATTGCTTGGGTGTATAAATTTGGTGTTTTTATCAGGTTACTATGGGATGAAGTAATGGCGTGTGATAAGGTAAAAGGAATAAGAACAGAGGAGGATAGGGGGTTGGGTGGACTGGAGATGGGAGAAGAAAGTTGCGTTGATGATTTGGGTTGGTCAGGTAGACTTATACCATGAGATGTTGGGCTAGGAGTTGGACTTGGATCGTGGGTTCGTGGGCTTACAAATGGACTTGGATTGTAGGCTGTTAAGTGCTGCTGATTAGGAGATAGGAAGAGATGAGTATGTGGGCTTTGAGGGGGATGGGTAGACAGGTTCGAAGCAGGTTGGAGAGAAGCAGAATGGGAAGGAAGGTGCTCGGTGATGTTGAGAGGAAGAGGCAGAGTGGAGCTTGGAGGAGACACAGAACTGTGAGGAGAGTGATTGGTGAAAAGGAAGAAAGATTCGTCGAAATGAACGTTTCGAGACGTATAGATGTGGCCAGTGGCCAGTGGCCAGTGGCCAAAGAGTAGCAGAGATAGCCATGTTGAGGACAACAACAGCCTAAAAAGATGCATATATCAGATCGTGGTTGAACTTTATGTTTATTGTAGGGGAGGTGAGGCCAACAGGCAAAACCGAAGACTTTGAGGAAGGTGTAGTCGAGAACTTTGTTATAAAGTAATTGAAAGGGAGAGGTGTTATTTAAAGTGGGTGAAGGAAGATGATTTATAAGATAGACTACGGTTGTAAAGGCATGAGCCCAGAATCAAGAAGGAAGGGAGGCGTGATGGAATAAGGCTAGGTTTGTTTCGATGATATGATGATGTTTGCACTCAATGTTGCCATTTTGGGGATGGGAGTGAGGACAGGTGATTCAGTGGTTTATGCCTATATTTTGGAGAACTTTGTGAAGGAAGAGATATTTGTCACCCCAATCAGACTAAAAATGTTTGATACAACAATGAAAAATGTTCTCAATTTGTTTGTGAAAAAGTAAAAAGGTAGAAAGAACATCAGATTTGGCACGTAATGGAAAGATCCAAATATATTTCGTGTAGTCATCAACATAGGTAACATAGTTCCGAAGGCCAAAGCAAGATAAAATAGGGGAAGAACCCCAAACATCACTGAAGACTAAAAAGAAAGGATGAGGTGATTTTGTTGATGATGACAGATAAGGCGGTTGACGACTTTTAGCAACACAGCAGCTGGAACAGAGATTAACGAGTCTAGAACCATAAACTAAAAGAGATTGAGAGGAATTTAGTGAACAATACAAAAAGCTGGATGCCCCAATCGATGATGTCAATTTGTGTAAGAAGTGCACTCACCAACGTAGGCATAGGGAGAGGGAGCAGGAAAGGTGTATAGTCCATTATGCGTGTGTCCTCGAAGGAGAAGGGCCTGAGAATTGAGATCCTTAACAAGGAATGGTTAGCATGAAACTCAAGGAAAGCGGAGTTATCTTTACAGAGTTTAAAAACAAATACCAAATTCTTTGTAATTGAAGGAACATAGAGAAGATTAGACAAGTGAAAAGGACTATGAGTAGTTCGAATATGGCATTACTAGTGTCTTAAATGGGTAAAGTGATGTCATCACCGATACGAACAACATCTTGTCCAATATAAGGTGTAGAAGAGAGATTGAGATTGTTGAAATCGTTGGTCATATGATGTGTGGCCTCAGTGTTAAGATACCAGAGAGGATCAGAGGTGGATGAGATTGAGGTTAGACGGGCTTGAGGAGGAAGAGAAGACGGAGAAGGGGCTTGATAGGCATGGTTGAACCAATGGTACCAGACTAGTGTCGTATGCCTGGTTTGGAGCATACTTGACATGTGAGTCAGTTGGAGGTGGGAAAGGAGGTTCGACCACCTTGCAACGATCTGCAACCAATACCCCTTCCGGATAATTAGGATTGCGACTACCGCGGCCACAATAAGAGTTTTGACTAGTATTGCGGTCGTCCATGAAAAAAGTAGTGGAGAGGTTGTCCAAAATGTCAAATGAGGGTAAGGATGGTGTGTAGTGAAGAAGGCGAGCTTCGAAGGTGAGGAGATGGCTAAAAAGTTCGGGTGAAGAGACTAAATCAGGTTGGGTGGATAGGGAGGACATAATCAGATCAAAATCAGACCCAAGACTTGAGAGGAGATAGGTGTTGAATTCAAGGTCAGATAAAGGTCGACCAGTAGTAACGAGGGTATCAGAAAGAGTTTTAGCTTTGTTGTAATAATCAGTAATGGAGGAATCACCTTTTTCAAGAGAAGCAAGTTGGGTGAATAGATGAATGAAATGAGCTTGGGATTTATTGGCAAATGTGGTTTCTAAAGCATGCCAAAGGGAAACAAAGGTGTTGTGGTTAATAACTTAACCCGAAATAGTTTTGGAGAGAGAAGAAAGAAGAACAGAGAGGATCAACTGATCCTGTTGAAACCAGTAAGAGAATTGAGGATTGAGAGTACCATCTGGCAAGAACTGTGGCGGGGTGAGATGGAGCCATCTATGTAGCCCAATAGATGTTGGCCATAGAGGTAAGGTAGCATTTGTGCTTTCCAGAGTAAGAAATTGTCAAGATTGAGTTTAATGGAGACTAGATGAGAGAGAGAAGAAAGAAAAGGTGGGTTGTTTGGTGAAGAGGTTAGGACGGGTAGGGAAGAAGGGTTAGTTTGGGATGAAGATGATTCTGCTATGGTGCCGGTTAAGGCTATTAATGCTTTAATACCATGTTAGACCAAAGGTTTTGCATTAATTGTTTTTTACTCACTTTGTACATAGATGTTATACATATTTATATAACACAAAGGAAAGTAACGAAACAATCTAGACCATTGATTTGAATAACATAATAACAATAAATTGTTAGAGAAAACAATATGCTGTTGTGCAGTCTATGGTTTGTGATGATGAGTCTTGACAGTAACTGAGTGGATGACTCATCTTTGACACTTAGTTTAATTTGTAGAACAATAATATGTTAGGCAATAAGCGTGCTATGGCAAATTTCAATGATTATTTATGCCCAATAACCATATGCATACATATTCTTTTCTAGCAATAAAATAGAAGGTGGAATAAAAATTTCTTATACAACACTGCAAATTTGGTGCCAATTTGTTTCCTTATGATACCGTTTTTTTAAATTTGGACACAGGGCTTTTTTCCTCAAATTTTATATGATAGGCCTTTCAAAATTTTAAAATCAATAATTTGTTATTTTTTATTGAGGTTCTATTCTTCTTCTGATATGCTTCTTCTTTCCCCATGTCCTATTTTATTTTCCGCATAATTTGGGCATGTCAAAATAAATAATTTTAAG
Organism: Erythroxylum baracoense; assembly: GCA_025629805.1. Taxonomy (NCBI): domain Eukaryota; kingdom Viridiplantae; phylum Streptophyta; class Magnoliopsida; order Malpighiales; family Erythroxylaceae; genus Erythroxylum; species Erythroxylum baracoense. The sequence continues at coordinate 15,304,363 of JAOTAY010000189.1, forward strand.
AAAAGAAAATTATTAGATAAATTGGAAAGATGATGTCACTTTCAAGTTACTTTTTTTTAGGAAAAGAGTCATTGGAATTGCTTTAATTGGTTGGCGGAATAGTGATTATGAAGCATCCACACCTTTTGTCCTAATAATGCTTAATTCTACGATTCTCTGTAGGTTGTATTGATGAATGCTTTTGTATCTTTCATTTAAGTTAAATCCAACATTTTATGTATTATATCACCATCATCATCATCATCATCACCCAGTTTGAAATCCTACAATAAAGCAGGGTTTGGGAAGGTCTGATAGTACGCAGCCATATCCCTACATAGTAGAGAGGCTGTTTCCGGTAGACCCACATATAGATGTGACAATAAAAGAATGATACAGGTTAAAAAAAACAAATAAGTAAAACTGGCACGCTAAATCATTATGTATTATATATTGTCTCTTATCCATCGTTAAAAGTTCTAAAAAACAGTAAGAAACGTAGCTCTTTTATATCAGTTATCGATATCAGTCGATATTGACAATTTTGCGTGGTATCAATCAATAATATTAGCCAAATACCAACAAGTACTGGTAGTATCGTAAATTTAAAAAAATTGAAGAACCTTTTTATAAAAAAATTAACTCTCTCTCTTAGATTTTTGGTTTTTCTCTCTCTCCTCTTTGGCTTTAACCTCTCACAGCTCCTAACCTAGCTCAACTACCATCATCTCTACCTCGTCGCCTCACGTATTGCTGTCACTGGCCAATACTTGCAATTGTTTCTTCCTCACATCGCCTACAAGCCCAGTGCCCAAGCCTCCACAACCATCGTTGCTCTCTAAACCACTGTTCAGATTTTTAACAAGATGAAGAACGAATCAAACCTCACCGTTCACTACAAATCTAAAAATGAAGACTTGGGAACTCGTACGGTTTAAGTGGGAAAGTCGTATGAATGGATGTTTCATATCAAAATTTGACATACAACCCTGTTCTATTGCCATAGTTATTGAGAAGACAAATATATAGGTTTTAATGCATTTACGTAGTGTTTGGTTAGTGTCTCTAAGGGTGGAGACGGATGACAAAGACATAAAAGTCCTGTCCCCCAACCTGTTTGGTTGCTGTCTCTACCTAATTTTGTCCCAACTCCAAAGACAGGGACATTAAATTCTTGTGACTTCCATGACTGTGGCATGGAAATGAGGGGACGAAGACAGAAACTAAAGACGTTGGTGAAATGTCAAAAATACCCTCCCCTTAAAACCTAAAACAAAACACATCTCTCAAACCTATTAATTAATAATAATAATTTAATTAATTATATTATAATTAATTAATTAATTATAATATTTAAATTAATTCATAATTATATTTTAATTAAATATAATGTAACGTAATTAAATAATCATAATAATTTAAGTAATTATATTGT
>JAOTAY010000189.1:15323623-15358635 GCA_025629805.1 Erythroxylum baracoense
GGTTATTAATTTTAATTTAGTTAATAATTCACTTTAAGTCAATCATCACATTTGTAAGATTAGATTATAGAAAGATACTTATTATTAGTACTTGAATTCCTTTTAAGAATAATATTTGTATTTAATAGACTATACTATAAAGGTGATAAATAAACATTCCTAGTTAATCTTTAGTAGTGTTCATATCATGAATATATAATCGATGTTGTTGAGATTTTTTCTGTTAAAGATTGAAGAAAGAAAGAAATTAATGTTCTTATCCCCATCAGAAAGTTAATAGATCTTAGATCTCTATCTAATTAAATAGTGAAGATTCACTAAGAGTGAGTGTAGATGCAGGACTCACTATTCATCAATTGCCTCTCACACACTTGGTAGTTTCAATCTTTACAAAGAAGCTTAAGGAAGCTAAATGCATATCTCTCATATATAAAGTTCAAAGAAGAATCTCCAAATGTAGTAATCGATTCTTGTCATATAGAGGTAGATTGTACCTCGCCATTTCTATTCTCAATAATATGCATACTAATTGGTTATCAAATATAGCAATCCCTAAAGGTGTTCTAAAGACCATTGATAGGAGCATTTGAGGTTTCATTTGGCATGGACAAAATTCTAATGGGAGGAAGATATCCAAAGTCAAATGGAGTGTGATATGTCTTCCTAAGTAGTATGAAGGTTTGGGTATCAATTTAACTAATAGAATGAACAAGATTTTGTTGGCTCAAAAGACTATGGAGAATTTCCTAGGATAAAGAAAGCCTATAAGCTAGATGGGTTCACATGTATCATATTAATAAAAAAGAACTTCTAGTCTATTCCTCATAAAACTTCTTAATCCTACACCTTCAAATAGATTTTGCACACGAGGCCCTTCGTGCATTCTTATATCAAGCATTACATTATAAATGGGAAGAACACAAAATTTTGTTTTGATAATTGGAATTCTTTAGGGCCTTTATGTAACACTCAACTCTTTTCAGCTTTGAGAGGATTAATATCTGAAGAAACTAAAGTGTAGACGCTAATTCAAAACAACATTATATGTAGAGGAACCAAATCATTTATTGAGCATTGGCTAGTATACTCTCTAAATTAGGTGCAGGAAGATGAAATCAGGTGGGAGTTATATGTCTCATAAATTCACAACTTAATCTTTTAAACAATTATTGTTAGGTCCTCTTATCAAGTTTTCTCTTTATAAAATGATATAGCTTAAGCTCACTCTTTCATCCTATGGTTAGCAACAATACAGAAATTGGGAACTTTAGATAAAATCAAGTTTCAGATTCCAGATAAAAATTTTCCTTTATGTTATAGAGAGACTGAAACATTATATAACATTTTCTTTAAGTGTTATCATACTAGACAACTATGGAAAGAATTCCTCAGCGTCTTTAGTCTGTGAGATGAAATCTAAACTGGATGAATTGTTTAGTTTGGGTAAACAAATTGGAGGAGAGGACTTAAAGGATTTCATTACTGGTTTTGCTATATTGGTGCATTATATTTGGAGGATGAGAGACAAGAAAAATCTTTGGAAAAGCAGAAGATTATAAGGAATACAATTGGATGGGGTTCTGCCTCAAACTAAGGATGACAATCATGACCACTTCTAATCAACAGTTCATCTTTAATTAGATCAAGATGCATATAAGCATCTAAAAATTGATACTACTGGGTAGTTTTTGCATTGTAGTTAGTTGGAATTTTGTACAAGCTCCATCTTTAGGAGATGTAATTTACCTTTTTGAATGAATTTATTACGTGCATTTAAAAAAAAGTAAAAGAGTATTGTTTCCAACCTTTAAGTTTATAAGCCTTAGCTACTCTTTAATGGCTTTAAATCTCTTCATATATTTAAATGTCTTAAAGTTAATAATATTTTTGTTAACCCTCTTTCTGATAGTAACTTCAAAGTTAGTATGTTTCAACAATTTTAAAAAAAACCTAAATATGATTTTCCTTACACCAAAGAAATAATTAAGAACGACCTACACTGGGAAGTGGTCAGAATATAATAGGTTCTGGAAATAACCATATGTAACATTAAGTTATGAAAGCTAATGGCAATTAAGTAAGGCCTTATCTAGTTTTTGCTCAAGTGAAAGCTACCTTTTTTCTTTTTGCTATAAGAAAATTATAGGCTATAATGATCTAGGTCCTTAAGTGTCGATCTAATCAAACAGTCTAAAATCTTTTGCATTATGCTTCATCAAATAATGGCTATCAGCCTTATATGAGGAAAATGTATTGTTAAAATACCTTAAGATTAGATAAGGGACTAAGACATTAGCGAAGATAGTCGTATATATATATATATATATATATATATATAAAGAAAGAAAAAATGGACTAAAGACTTATTATTAGAATGAATAAAAGTGATATTAAGGGGATGAACTGGTCACCAATAGTATTGGAATCAAGCTTAATTTGTTTAGGGTCAAAAGTTATAAGAACTCCGAGATTAAAGTTCTTTTTAAGAAAAGAAATAGAATTAATTATATATAAGAGAGTTATACAAGCTAAAAATGAGAAGGAATACTGCTATCTACCTTACCTTTGAAGGCAAAGCATTAAAAACAAGAAAAATAAGATAAAAATATGTACAAAAAAGTTAAGCTAAATATATAGTGAGAAACATATGTTTGAGCTACAAGTCAGGTGTAAGTTCCTCATTAAAATGAGTTCCCAGACTTCAGTGATAATTATAGACATCAAAGCTTCCTTGGAAGAAAATTTATTGGCAAAATGTCTCAGGTTACATTCTCTCCATAGCATATGGATACAAATTCCCAGTGCGATAGTATGAATATAAAGATCTGGTTTTGAGTAGGCGATTTGAGTTGAGATTCTATATGTAATGTCTGTAAGAGAGTCCCCTGGATCAGACCATGAACATTTAGCCGCAACATAATTTTAAATAGATTTGTTAAAGGGACATTCAAATAGAAGATAGTTTTATGATGCATCATGCAATAAGCACATCAGATAAGATTTATCAACTTGTAAGTAGGACATTATGTCAGTGGTGGTTATCTTGTTTTATATTGCCAACTAGAAAATAAATGAAACTTTAGAAATAAAACCTTACTCCAAATCTTCATGAACCGGGATACTTTGTATCCCTATCTACGTAACAAGTTAACCATAGTTTTGTTAGTAACGTTGCTGAGTGGAATATCCTTCTAGAAAAGGGTATCAAATGAGAGTATATTTGGGGGTATCCTAGTTGGAGATGCTGCAGATAACGTGAAAAGTTTCAATAATTACCATTGATGAATAAGCAAAGCCTGGTGTGCCGAGAGTGCAGTGAAGAGATCCTCAAATGTTGAGGAGAGTGTATCAGTGGACCAAGGCCTGACCAATTATCATACCTAAGTGAGACCAATTTACCATTGCTTATCTTATAAGAGACCCCTTGTTGGACTACATCCCTTAGTTTCAGAAGCTGAGTGAGGAAGTGAGAGTGTGAAGCCTTTGGTTTGATATCCCATATCCAGTTACCTTTGAGGAAGTAAGAATGCAACTATTTAATCCAAAGAGTGTTTTTATCCTCTAATATTCACCAAAATTTCTTGAGAATCAAAGCATGATTTGCCATTTTGATGGATAAAATATTAAGACCGCTTTCTTCTTTCGAATAACAAAGGTCAAACCATCTAACCTTAGCTACTCCAGGATAGCCATTCAGGTGACTCCCTAAAAAGGATCTTAGAATCCTTTCTATCGATTTGATGATGCTTTGAGATAAGAAAATATGAGAACTCTAATAAACATGCAAATAGTTAAGGACAAATTTTATAAGCTACAACTTACCCGCATAGTAGAGGGATCTATTCAACTAAGAATTACCTCTCTTTTGGATATTTTCTAAGAGAGGCCTACATTTAAAATGGTTGAGCCTCTTTATCGACACTAGGAGACCAAGATATAGTAGTGGGGGACATTTAAGTTGCATTCTTGTAGCTTCAGCTATTAGAGGTTCCAATGAGTAAGCACTATTGGATAGAAGAAAGTGACTCTTGTATGGGTTGATTTGGAGGCCCGAGAATGGCTTGAAAGTTTCAATAGCTTACATATAGGAGTGGATTGAATCCAAGTTAGCCCTACAAAAAAGAAGAAGATCATTTACAAAGCAGAGGTTAGTTAAGTCAATTTTTTTTGCATTTTGTATGGTGTTTTAATTTAGGATTACAAAGGGCCTCGTGCTTGATTAACGCATTAAGAATTTCTATACAAAGGATAAAGAGATAGGGGATACGGGATACGGGATTCCCCTCTCTAAAGCCTTGTACTGCTTTAAAGAAAGAAGGAGTGCCATTAATCATAACTGAAAAAATATGGTAAATGTAAACCAGTTAATGAACTGAGTGGAAACCTATATGCCATAAGCATTGTTCATAAGAATTTCCAGTTGATGTTGTCAAAAGCCTTGTGGAAATCAATTTTCAATGTGTAATTAGGGGGTTTTAGTTGTAAATATCCCTTCAATAGTTCTCGCACAAGGAGAACATTGTTACCAATATTTCTATCACTCAAAAAGGCACCTTGGTTTTCATTTATCAAAGGAGTAATTGTCTTCTTCAATCTTAAGGCCAATATTTTGGAAAAAAATTTGTAGATAAAGTTGGTGTATGATATAGGCCAAAAGTCCTCAAAAGTGGAAGGATTTGAGCCTTTAGGGATCAAGCGTAAGAAGGTTTTATTAATCTCCTTAAGAAGGACACCATTTGAGAAGAATTTATGGATAACGTTTTTGACAAAACTAACAATGATATTCCAAGATTGCTAGAAAAAATAACCGTTAAAGCCATCTAGCCTTGAGGCTTTCTTTCTGTTGATACAAAAAACAATCTTCTTAATCTCACTGTCATCCACTGGTTTCGTTAGAAGGTCAAAATCAATAGGAGAGAGATAGCTACCAAGAAGCACAAGCCGGAAAATACAATATGCGCTCGAGCCACACCTTCATAACAAAAAATTCCTGGATTCATTATAGTTCCTCCTGTAATACTCCAATCGCCCTATGAATTGGTGATTCCTAAACGAGTGATAAAAGGTATAATGATATTACCTTGTCTCCACCTCAAAAGTGGAATGATTTGAGCCTTTAGGGATCAAGCATAAGAAGGTTTTATTAATTTCCTTAAGAAGGACACCATTTGAGAAGATTTCGTGGATAGCGTTTTTGACAAAACTACCAACGATATTCCAAGATTACTGGAAAAATTAATTGTTAAAGCCATCTAGCCCTGGGGCTTTCTTTCCATTGATACAAAAAACATTCTTCTTGATCTACTGTCATCCACTAGTTTTGTTAGAAGGTCAAAATCAATAGGAGAGAGTTGCCGCAGATTAAGTTTCCTTAAATCGGTGAGTGAGACATTAGATGAAACACTAGTACTAAGAAAAAAATAAGAAAAACCTGACAACTTCATCTTATATATCCTGAGGATTCTGGAGTAATACACCGTCTTGAGTAGTAATTGAGAAGATCTTATTTTGGTTTTTCCTGGATAAGATTGAATTGGAAAAGAACTTAGGTGCAGCTGTCCCCATCTTATAACTAGTTAATACGTGCTCTCTTTCGAAGAAGTGAAAAGTGATTGCTCACTACATGTACATAGTTCGGAAGTGCTATCTTTTCTCTATCAATAAGTTGTTGATCATCAAGTCTAGACACAAGCGTGGTTTGCAGCTTAAATAATTCCAATTTAATGGAGTTAATGGCAGTAGTAGTAGATCCCTTTGAATAGATCAACAGTTTGAGTTCATTTTTTATGAACTTTAATTTTCGGATGCAACAGAACTGCTTGGTTTTGACAACCAACTGATCAACCCCCTTTCTACAAGCCACTGCAAAACTTGGATCTTGTACAAGAAAATTGTTTAATCGAAATGGATGACATTTTATAGAATACTGAAGCAGATTATTATAAATATGAGAGTATGATACGAGAAAAGTGGGTCCATGAACTTGGAAAAGTTGTTGGGAAAAGTGTGCAGCCAATTATCATTGACTAGGGCGCGATCAAGCTTTTTCATGACAAACCAAGTTGATTATTTTTTGTTAGACCAAGAGAAAGAGTGCCCTACGAATTTGAGAGTTGTCATACTAAGATGATACACACAGTCTCAAAAATCAGTAGAGAAATTTTTTAGATTGGTGTTGTCCTAACTTTCAGATGTTTAAAATGTAGAGTTGAAATCTCCACAGATCAGCTATGGTTTGTTGATAATGCCATTGAGATTTTTTAAATTATTCTATAGGTCTCTTCTTTGGAATTCAAACTTGCTGGCATAAATAAAAGAGATGTTCATATCGATGTTTCTTTGCAAAATTAGGGAGTGAAAATGCATGGCTTGATCATTTGCTTCCAACAAATCCACATTTATTTCATCAGAATTGTAACAAACAATGATACATCTGTAGGCATGATAGCTATGATTAGTAAGTAGTTTCCATTGGGCACCCAAAATGTTTAACTTATTAAGATTCCCTAAGTTGATTTTTGTTTTAAGCAAGCCTAATATGAGTGGTTTTTGTCTCATAACAAAATCCCTTAAAGCTAAAAACTTAGAAGGAAAGTTTATTCCTCTAACATTCCAAGCTAATATAGACATATAAAATAGAAATACTTTTAAGAGGTTTCCTTTTAACCCTTTGTGATTTTCTTCTTACGACATTCTAGAAAGTTGCACTTTTTTCATCTCCATTAACTCCTTGTAGAGAGTTCAATGGTCCATCCGCCACTGATAAGTTTTGAGTAACAGAAGGAGTTGCAGTTGGTACTTCATTATTGCTAAATTCTATTGCTCAAGTAGGAACATCCCCACGTGATACAAGTTAGGATTGGAATTCTCTGCTTGATTGATATCTAGAATAGTAGTATTATTCACAAAAGTTGGTGTAGTTACTATCTTATATTCCCTTATAGTTGCATCAGAAATGTCTAATATGGAAACATGATCTCTGTTGATCTAGGATTGTGCTTCAAAAAGGGCAACTCCATCAAACTACTTGGGGACTTATGCTATAATAATATATGAAGGTTGGTTTTGTCCAAAAACTCCTTCCTTAAATTCAATAACAGTTACATCTGAATTTTTTGAAACATGATTATCCACATATTGGTTATCTTCTTCAAGAACCATTAACTCTTGCTAAGCTCTAGGCGTAAATAACGTCTGAGTTGCTTTCTAGGTTTTATTATGTGATCCTCCCACCACTTATTATCATATCCTAGACGTATGATTGGGATCTCATTTGGGAGGTCTTTGGATACTTCAATGCTAATGTAAATTCGAGCGTAGCCTATTCTGGTTTTTGTAGTTATATTCTCATCCATACATAAAGGCTTCCCAATATAATTAGCTAATTGACTGAGACCTTGAGTAGTCTAGTACTCAAGGGGAACATTATGAAAATTTATCCAAATAGGGAGGCTTTGGATTTTGATGGTTTCAAATTTCAAACTTGGCTGTCATATTCGTAAAAAAATCAGTTCATTCCTCAGGTGTCATAAATCTTCCTTAAGGATTTTATGAGCTGTAGTTGTGAAGTAGAAAGTGAAAAATACCAGGCTATTTTTAGAGAGTAAAACATCTATTAGCCCCCTATTTTTCCAGAGTTTGTTAGCCTATCGAGATCCTAATGGTAAGGATAGTTGTTAGTCAAGAAAGAATCTCACAATTGTGAACTTTCAACTATTTGCATCTTCTTGTTGAGTTTCAAGGTCAGGGCAAACAATAAGCTTCTCCAATAACTTGTTTCCACATTTTCTGGGAAATGGATGCAGCCGCGGGTGGTGTGGAAGAGGATTCTAGAGAAGGGGTAGGAGAGTGGGATGGCAGTGGTGGAAAGTTAAAGATGTTATGGGAGGCTATATCTGGCATTTTGTGGAGAAAGGTCTCAAAATGGAAAAAGCAGCGTAGCAAGAAAACAATGCAAAAAAGGTTAGTTAAAAAACGATAAGAAAAGTTAGCGGGAGGTTTAGAAAAAAGATGGAAAGACAAGAATACCACTGGAGAGCTAAAAACCAGAGGTTGAAGTAAAACAAAGAGCTACAGAGAGGGTAGGAAAATGTTGAAGGGGATGAAAAGGAGTTGAAATAATGATGAACAGAGGAAGGAATGTGGAAGGGGATGAAAAGGAGTTGAAATAATGATGGACTGAGGATAGAAAATAGTCAAGATGAAAGAAAATGAAGTTCATACCTGCATTGCTCCTAGAGAGAAGGAAGAGAGTCAAACATAAAAAGAGGTGGATCGGGTTGGGTTTCTTAAAGATTAAGAAATTATGTAATACTTGTTACTTAATTATGTCCTTTAGTATTCTAGGTTGTGATAGACATTAATTTGGGGAGCGTAAAGAAGGTATACCCTTCTTCTTGAACTTTTTTTTGTAATTGTTTCTCAATTTAAGGATGGTCAACTATGACTGAGTCAAGGACATACAATCTAGGTGAATTTGTTAAACCAACTCAAGCAGCATAAAGGAGTGGAGATGGGACCTCGTAATTATCTTAAGCAATAATATTAAGGCTTACAATAAAAGTAAAATCACTATTCAAACTTGATGTAGTTCCCTCCAAAGTTATATCTTAAGATTTTTCAAAAATAATAGTTCTTAAATCAAATATCCTTTCTATAGGCTTCCACGTTTATTATTCAATTGTTTGGAGGGTTCTATCAATAAGAAAGAGTAATTATAGACTCAACCGTACCCTTTTTTGTCAAGGTGTTAAATTACTCCTTGTTAATTTTAATCTCTAGGCAAACTATGATGTAACCAACTCTTCTTAGGCTAAATTTATATTTATCAAGAAAAAAAACTTATTTATAGAGCTAGAAAATTTGGAAATTCATCCAATTTTGATTGGATTTCATACCTTCTTAAAGTGCATCTCTGATTTGTATTTGTTAGTGACATGATTTTTCCTTTCAAGTTCCAAAGATATTAATCAAGGATTCTTGACATGCAAATAACATTAAGAATCTAGAAACTGAATAACCCTACTCAGTGACAAGGAATAATCTTGGCACCATTTTATTCCTTCTTGACTAACCCCAATATTTCATCTAAGAAAATGTTCTTATTTATCCATGAAATGTCACAAACACGTATTTGCCTATCTTGCTGTACTAGCTTTAAGTAGTTCGATGGGAGTGACATTATAAGAGTTTAGGGCAGAAACTTCAGGGGTATATCTCAACTTTTTTATAAGGCGAGTGGCTGCCAAAAACTTGACACCATAAGTTTTAAAAGGTTTGGAAAGAAGAAGGATCAACAAGAGCAGGGAGAGAAAAGGGATCTACAAATATTACGAGGTTAGGAATAGCAAAAAAAAGAGAGAAAGAGGAGTCCGAGCCACAGTGAAGGATAATTAAGCTTATTGAGAGTGAGGGTTCTAGGTTTTAGAACAAGAGAAAATAATATTATTATAAAAGGAGAAGAAGGTGAGGAAGGTGGACGAGAAATGTTTTAAGGTGACGAAAAGAGTGTTGTGAAAGTCGGATTAATTTCCACCAATAATAACAAATTCACCTTGAGCATTATTATTTAGGTGAATAGAGTGTGAATGATTATACTGAAAAATCACACTAAGTAAATTCCCAAGAAAGACTAGAGGGGTCACAAATGATCCTACTTAAAACCCAACCTCACAGAAATTTCCTAGATATTTAATTTAATAGCATAATAATTCACTACAACTATACCTGACAATAGCTATTAAATAGACAAATAAAGAATATCAGAATTTAACAAGGTTCGGCCAATTATGCTTACTCCCTCAAACACTACTAAATTGACATATCACTATTTTGAAGCAAAGAATTATAAATGGAAAAAAGTTGGGATGATTAACAAGGTGAAGAAACCCTCCTTTTAAAACTTAAAGAGACTCTCCCATCTTCACAATTTTCCAATATGGGATAAAATATGTCATAAGTCAACAATTCTCCAGCTTGACATATTTCCCAATCTTTTTTTAAATCTTCTCGCAAATGAAACTATCTTCGGTAATGTCTCCAATTGTTATCAAAATCTCAAAATGTTAATCATGTCCAAATAGTGTTTGAATTTGACCACTTTTGTCATCATGTCTGCAGGATTTTCAGAGGTTAGGATTTTCTAGAGTATTTTTCCATTGTCTTTTAGAATCTCTTATACAAAACGAAAGCAAACGTCAATGTACTTTTTCCTTACATGATAAACTTGGTTTTTTGCTAAATAAATAGCACTCTGACTATCACAATATACTTTGACATGCTTCTGTCCAATTTCCAATTCATCAAGCAATCCTTGAAGCCAAATTGCCTCCTTCACAGCCTCTGTAGCTTCTATATACTTTGCCTAGTAGTCGATAAAGCAACTGTTGACTGTAAGGTAGACCTCCAACTGACTAGTGCCTTTGTAAGAGTAATCACGTAGCCAGTAGTTGATCGACATTTATCTAGATCACCAGTATAGTCAGAATCACAATATCCAACTAAGCAATAACTACCTTTCTCATTTTACTCAAACATTAATCTAATATCTACGGTATTTAGAATGTGTCGTAAAATCCATTTCACAGCTTGTCAATGCTCCTTGCCTGGATCGTGCATATACCAGCTTACGATTCCTACTGTTTGTGAATTGTCAGGAATTGTACACATCATAGTATACATCAAGCTACCAATCGTATTTACATACAGTACTTTAGTCATGTACTCTCATTTTGTATCTTTCTTTGGAGATAAGGATGCATTGAGGTTTATATAAGGAAAGAGCGGAGTACTAACAGGTTTTGACTTTTCATTCATGCCAAAATGTTGTATTACCTTTTTAAAATATTGCTTTTGACTCAAACATAATCTCCCCAACTTTCTGTCTCTACTTATCTCCATACCAAGAATTTTCTTGGCTTCACCCAGTTCCTTCATTTCAAACTCTTGATTCAATAGTCAATCTCTCAATTTCTCTTTGATTCTTTGCAAATATTAGCATATCATTAACATACAGGAGAAGATAGATGTAGGATCCATCTTATAGCTTGTGAAAATACACACAGTGGTCGTATTTGCTTCTTGTGTACCTCTGCCTCATCATGAACTTGTCAAATTGTTTGTACCACTGTCTCGAAGATTGCTTCAATCTGTACAACGATTTCTCTAATCTACATACGATATTCCCCCTACCAACAACCTTAAATCCCTCAGGCTGAGTCATATGGATTTCCTCTTCCAAAGCTTTACATAAAAATGCAGTCTTTACATCCAATTGCATTACCTCTAAGTCTAATTGTGCTACTAAGGCCAATAGAACTCCAATGGATGAATGTTTCATAACTGGAGAAAAGATTGCAATATAATCATTTTTTTCAGGAAATCTTTCTTTCTTTACATATACCCATTTGCATCGAATTGCCTTCTTTCCCTCCGGTAGGCTAGTTAGCTTCCATGTCTGATTCTTATGAAAGGACTGTATTTCTTCATTCATGGCTATCCTCTACTTATTTGTTTCAAAACTTTGGACTGCTTCATGATAAGTGGTGGGAGTTTCATCATTTACAATTAGAGATGCGTAAGCCACCATGTTATCAAATCAAGCAGGTCTTTGAATTCTTCGTTTTGGCCTACTTAATTCTCGTTGTTGCTGTGGAGGTTCTTAAGTTTGAACCTCTTCTTCATTCGACTCCTCTTCTGCTATAAGAGTGTCTTCATCTACTTCATCATTTGTTGCTGGGTTTATAATCTTTCTTTCAAACTCCACCTATTTCGGAGCACTCTCCACTTGTTATGAAGTACCATCAGTCTGTCAAACACCTTCAATTATCACCTTTTTCACAACGGTAGACTCATCAAAGGTGACATCTCTACTAAAGATTATCTTTCTCATCTCTAGATACCAAAGACGATATCCTTTCACACTAGAAGTGACTCCCATGAAAATTGTTTTCTTTGCTCTTGATCTAACTTTGATTTCTTAACATGATAGTATGCAGTGGAACTAAACATATGTAAGGAATCATATTCTATACAAGGTTTTCCAAACAATTTTTTCAAAGGCATTTTACCACCAATAACAGTTGATGGAAGGCGATTAATGAGATGACATGCAAATGTAACAACCTCAGTCCAAAATTCTCTATCCAACCTAGTATTGGACAATATACACCAGACTTTCTCCAGCTATGTCCATTCATATGTTCTGTCACCTCATTTTGTTGTGGTGTATCCCTGACTGTGAAATGTCTGACAATACCTTCATCTTTGCAGACTTTTAAAAATAGATCACTCCTGTACTCCCCACCATTATCTATACGGAGATGCTTGATCCTTTTGCCTGTTTGAGTTTCCACCATCTTCTTCCATTTGAGGAAAACTCCCAACACTTCATCCTTAGTCTTCATAGTATACACCCATATTCTCCGAGACAAATCATCAACAAAGGTCATATAATAGTGTTTTCCTCCCAAAGAAATTGTTTTGGAAGGTCCCAAAATCCAAGATACCCTTCATATCATAGATTTCAATATTGAATTTCACTCTTCTCTATCTCCCTTTAACACACTTCTCACAAAAGTCTAATTTAGATGCCTAAACTCCTTTTAACAATCCTTGATTTACTAATATCTTTAAAGATTTTTTAGCTCTTGATCATCATTAGAAGCTACCGTTGTTGTTTCAATAACTACATTACTTTGGTAATAATACAGGTTATTATTTCTTCGAATTCCTTTCATTACCACGATTACACTAGAGCTGACTTTCATTACTCTATTGCTGCATTTATAGTGTAGCCATTTAATTTTAGGACTCCCACAGAAATGAGATTCTTTGTCAAACTTGGCACGTATCTAACATCTGTCAGAGTCCTTGTTGTTCCATCGTGATTCCTTAAGCAAATTGAACCAATCTCAATTGTGGAGTAGGGTTGTTAGTTGCTCTGTAGATGACTTCACCTTTTGGCTCTCTAAAATCAGAGAACCAATCTCGATTAGGACACATATGATGGCTACAACCTAAATCTAGCGGCCATGGACTAGAAGGGCTTATTGAGGATGTAATAACCAATGAAAGATCCGAGTCTGCATCTTTACACTCAGCAACATTCGAATTTGCAACAACCTTTTCCTTATAAGGTTTGTTTTTATTCTTCAGCTTCAGACAATCCTTTTTCCAATGCCCTTTTTCCCAGTAAAAGGAAAATTCATCTTTGCTGAATTTGGGCTTTGACTTCGATCTCCCTTTCTTTCCTTTAGTCTAGCTTTACAAACAACCTCTGACTACCAAAGCTTTTGCTGCTCCATTGTCTTCCTTTTCAATTTATGATTGTACAAAGCAGTTGTAACTTCACTAAAGCAACGTTCCCATGAAGTAGAGTAGATTCAAGAAACTCAAACTCTTTATGAAGGGATCCTAGCAACATCAAAACCAGATCTTCATCTTCAAATGTCACATCCAAATTCATTAAATCAGTAACTAACTGATTAAAACTGGTGATGTGATCATTCATAGTGGTACCCAGAGCATAAGAGAAACGAAACAGTCTCTTCTTCATATGGAGCTTATTTCTTCAATGCGTTCCACAATTTAGATGAAGATTTTTTTCGTAAAAGCATACTTTTGCTCTCTAGAAAGACATTATTGAATTGTTCCACCGAAATGATTTATAGTCTTCCAATCTTTCTTCTCAACATCATATGGTTTTTTCCTTCAATGACAATGTCAAGATCTTACTGAAAAAGAGCGTTTTGAACCTCATTTTGCCACATGCCAAAATGACCCGTGCCATTAAAAATCTCCACCGCAAATCTTGCATTTGTCGCAGTAGTCCTTGCTAGAATAGACGAGGTAGAAGTTGTTGGTGTGATCGTATCTTTAATTTCTAAAATCTCTGCTACAATTTCTATTTAATAGCTATTAATGCAGAATGTCAATAGCCTAGGAAAAATCTTTTCTGATGTGGAAGATCATACCATGCTGCAACCATAGAGCATACTAAGAAAAACCCCTTGGCTCTGGTACCAATTGTATGAACCTCAGGTTAACTTCCACCAATAATAACAAATTCACCTTGAGTATTATTGCCTAGGTGAATAGATTGTAAACGATTGTACTGTAAAATCACACTAAGTAAATTTTCAAGAAAGACTAGAAGGGTTATAAATGATCTTACTTAAAACCCAACCTCCTAGACATGTAGTTTAATAGCACAATAATTCACTAAAACTATACCCGACAATAGCTATTAAATAAACAAAAAAAAATATCAAAATTTAACGAGGTTCGGTCAATTATGCCTACTTCCTTAAGCACTACCAAATTGTTATTTCACTATTTTGCAGCAAAAAATTACAAACGGAAAGAAGTTGAAATGATTAACAAGGTGAAGAAACCCTCATTTTAAAACTTAAGGGGACTCTCCCATCTTCACAATTTTCTGATATGAGATAAAATATGTCATAAGTCAATAGAGAGTCACCATGAGAACTACTCCTACGAATCGGTCGATCGTTTTTTTGATCTAGTTCTATTTCTTAAAAGATAACCAACAAAAAATAAAGAGGCAAGAAAATTAAAATACTATAGAGCCGTTAGTCAAAACGGCAAGATGAAACTTATCTGACCTAAAAATTTAAATTAAAAAGAAAGGAATGTTAGAAAACCTCGAATCATTTATGTAACCTGGAATTATTTATGTACAAATGCTAGTCCTGAGGAAGAAGAACAAGGCATTTCCTATCCTATCTTATATACATACAATCTCATCTAAAACTTCCTCAAAAATCATATCCTCCAAGTCAAGTGCTACATCTTCACCTTCTAGTGTAAGGTTCATCCAACCATCTCCATTTTTCATGTCTCCACCCATAATGTCACCCAAGGACTTGTCCATCAGGGACTGTGATCTTCTCAACAAGCTAACCCTTTTCCAGACTTCCTCCAGAGCATGCCCACCATTTCGTAGTGGACTAATATGCCGTTGAATGAAAGACAAGGGCTCTGGGAAGTAGGCTAATGAGTTGTTGTACATTTCTAGTAGTAGTTCATTCATCAAGTCGAACAGGAGCCGGTGGTCGCAGCTACATGCGTACTCCTCTGATGAGTTTAGTTCAGGGTGTAAATAAGCCTCCAGTTCCTTGAACACTAACGGGTTTAGTGGCTGGTCTAGTGAGTACCATCTTCCAAAGTGATCTTCCTCATTGAAACCGGCAATTTCGAGAACATCTCGTACGTAATTGAAATCATTGTTACACCAGTTGGATTCCAAGTGAAGGAAGTGATAGTATGTCCTTGCATTTGCATTTTCCATATTTACACAACTTGTGGTACAGCAAGATTGAGCAACAGAATATTTGATGGGCTTCTCTTGTAAATTGACAATAGAATCTCGCTCATGTATGCAACTTGAGGGAGAGATGGAATCAATACCTGATACATACGTTTAACAATCTTCAGAAATGCTTGTAGCTGGGTAAATCAAATGAGGTGTTTCACAAGAAAACGTTGTAGTTGTTTCATTAGGCCAATGATCAAGAAAAAACATGGTAATTTCATTGCTAATGGAAGCAACTTTCACTCTTTAAGATCGATCAAGTCTACTGCACGCCCTCACAAATCTATGAATTCAAATCAAATCATGTATCTTGGTATAAGCAGAGTATAGGCTCACCTTTAACCGATATTTGTCAACAAAAGAATATATTAGATATCATATGTTACGCAGATGAAATTTTAAGATTAATGTAAACTTACCTTGTAAGATAGGGAGCTCTCTTTTATCAATTTTGTCCTTATAATGAGTCTCAAAAATTGGAAACAAAGTTTGTTCATCGATCCCAATGTTGTTTACAGAACCAACATTCTGATCTTGGTGAGAAATGTGCTCCTGTTTCCGTATTTCAATTAAATCTCCATGTTTCTTGCATTTTGTAGGGAATCCCACATCAATATCTGATCTGGAACAACTTGAATTATGATTATTCTCAGTACTTACTCCTCTTTCTATCATGTATTCCTGAGTTTGAGTGTCTTCAACAGTCTCTTTGCGACAAAATTGTTTGCCATCTACAACAATGGTTACCGGCTTCAAATCATTTTCATCATCGCCATCACTTTTGAAATTTGCATCCCCGTCCATGACAGGTCTAACTCCCATCCTTGAATTAGCTATATTGTGTGAGGTTTCAATTGGAAGTGTACAGGAAGACTCAAGCTCGGTTAAAGAGAGTCTCCTTTTGAAGGATTTCAGACCATTTCCACCCGTTGGAATCTTATCCTCACTTGTCAATCTTAAGCTCATTGACCTGTACTGATGCCATGTAGCCTCTCTAGTGAAGGTGTTATCAAGTAAAAAAGCATACCGGATCAGTGAATCGTTCATGGACGATGCTCTTCTCATTTGAGTTAATCCACCTTGGCTAAGAATATTATTAGAACCATTCATCTCAGAACTTCTTGGGTGTTCCTCACCATCTTTCTGAACTGGGGCCTCTTCCAAAATTTCAGGTTCCTGCTTCTCGATGGAAAGCGAAATACCTTCCGGAACTCTGTTAAGAAATGGAACAGTTGTTGTGTGGGACTTAGTCTTCTTAAGGTCTTTGAGCGCTAGCTTAATTTGTTTCTTGATATCTCTAAACTGAGTCATGAATGATTGACGCCACCGGGTTTTATCTAAATGCTGGGAGGATACCAGAGAAGAAATGGTTGTATCTTGACTAATGGCAGCGCCTTCACAAACATCAGCCATAAAAGCTATTGATTTCGCATGAGCACCATCCAAAGATATGGAAGCAACGACTTTTTCTGTTTGAGTAGCAGTAGGAAATTTTTCTACCTTCGGGAAAGGTCGTATTTCCATCTTCTTGTTTTCGAGTTTAACAGGCCTCATATGGTGGACATAGGGGGGGTCAGCTGCAGGAAATGACCCAGATTTCTTCAGCCTCAAATTCGTGATGGAAGTATTGTCGAGATGAGCGCTCTTTGTGACTTGAATATCTGCATCCTGTAGGATTTCTAGGAATAGTTTCTGGTTTACCTGAAACAATTCCAGAACATCCGTACATTCCTTAAATTGACGACATGAAGCTTCTCTATGATCTGACTTAGTCCGATTTGTTGAGGGGTTCTCTAATTTATCCCATCTCTGAGATGAAATTGCAGGTGTTGCAGAATGTTGGTTTACTTTTGAATAATCCTTAGTGTTCATAGTGTTAGTATCAGCATTTTTGTGGAGGATTATGATGGGATTTCTCCAATCAGTACTTATTATACCTGAAGTATGGTTTGAAGGTTCCAAATCGGGGATGGAAATAGTTTGCTGCAACCCAGATCTTGCAGACACTTCCTTGGCAAGCAAAGTTTTGACGTGATTTTTGTCAGATATTTTGGTCGAACCAGCATTTGCAGTTTGCTCATCAACCTGTAAAATTTGGACAAAAGGCAATCAATTCAATGTTCTTCTCCGCAGAATCTTCGTGAAATGATCTGTACAACAAGAAGCACACAAAAGGAAACTGTATACACCATTTCGCCGACTCAAGAGCAACTTATAAATGAACTTACCACTAATGGTACTGCTTCAGCATCCAAATATTCTTCAACGTCATCACAGTAATGGGTAAATGAAACTGTTTTTGGTCTTCCATAGCCTAAAGAAAAGGCAATGAGCATGATGAGGTTTTAGGAGTTGGTGATCTCATACATCATATATGGGGAAGAATTTAGGATGTAAGTCGAAGAAGCACATCTCTTGTAAACATATCTGTTGAAAACAAAAGTCGAACCAGACAAATTTATGCTATCTGGTAGCTTACTAATTAATATGGTTATATCAGACTAGTAGAGGAGAATTCCACCCAATTTTGGATTCCTGTGCAATTGCTGCTGGCATTGAAGTAAATACGTAGAAGAAAACTGAAATTTAGCGGTGAAAATTACGAAAGGGTCTTCTGTCATCAATTGGATCCACAGTGAAGAAGAACTTCCTACGTGAATAAATTCCAGGTCTCTCCTTCAACCTTGTGTTGACATGAGTTAGCTACCTAGTGGTACTTGATTTTTCATATCCTAACTCCTTAACGTAATTAAGTTTTGCACGAGCAACTGGATACGTAACCATTTTTATGATGAACATATTAAAGTGGGAACAAGATGAGACAAAGAGAAGGGTTGGTTTGCTTACAAGGGGAATATTTTGCTCTGCCATTTCTACGACACGGCAACTTTTTTTTGGAGCTGTGCCGATGAAAATAATCAAGAATATGAAGTATTCCCCACATGCAGCCTGGATGATAGACCTGAAATCCAATATCAAAGTCAGTGCGGTCCAACTGATTTCCATATCCAAGAAAAAAAAAAAAGGAAGTGATGATCCTTTAACGTCATAATTCCCAATTAGGTTCAATTTGATATACCACTGAAATCTCGGGCACTTATAGCAGAGAGACTGGTTTTATACCTAATAATCAACTGTTGAATTCCCTACTTTTCGTATTGGAAAGAACTGTCTGCAACTTCGAAGGAAGTACATGATCAGCTTTCAAGAGGTTTATTGGACTCTATCTTCATCCTAAAACCTTAAAACTTAAAACTTATCGCCTGATTGATACAGGAAATCTGACACACCCTAAAAAGAACAAGTATGACCAATGTACCAGAGCTTATAAGACTCGGTTGGTTCTGACTCTTTTCTTTCTTTTGTAACTTTCGGCTAAACTTGTACACGGACAAAAACATGACACATTTATCCCCACCACCTCTTTCTTCCAGAACGTGAAGATCGACAAGTTGATGTTAGTAGGCAGGTGCTCCGCGAAATATCTTAAAAAGGGCAAGTTGAGAAACGAAAAGGAAAATAACAGAAGAGCAGAAACGAGTTCCACACATACCAATTAAAGGAACTGTATGCATGCAGGATTCTCGGAAGAAATCAAGTCTAATGATGCTTGATAAAAGAAAAAAGAAGTCGTCTTTATTATGAGAATGTTAAAGAAGAAGAGGTGTTGAGTAACAAAAGAAACATACATAAGAGAAGTTAAAGAAGTAACAGAAGAAACATACAGAAGAGAAGTTGGTAACGGTCAGAAAGCTATCCTCCTGACAAAGAAAAAATAGAAATAGATGATTGGCCTCGGAAAATCTGAGAGAGAACAGAACAATAGAAAACTCGAGGGATTGCTTAATGGGCAGCGTACACAAATGTTAACGTGAAAGAAGGAAAACTTTCTTTAAGGTTGCTGAAGTCTTAAAGAGTCCACCAAGAAGAACTGGTCTATAGGCGCCAAAAGAGTAGTTTGTGGCGGAAATGTCTAATTGTGCGTGTAATTGCATTGGTGGTAGACTGGTCCAAGTTGTGGAAAATGGAAAAACAGAAAGGCTAAAAAAGAGAATTACATCATCAGACCAACCATTAGTTTCACTACCAGATAATCTGATCTTATTAATATTGGATGATTCCGTACGCCTCTGATGTAAGATTTAACAGTTGGTTCTTACTAAGCAATGGTTGGAGCATGGGTTGCGTATTAATAAAACAAAAAGATACCTAATCCTTATTTTGTTCAATTCCAAGGCAATTTGAATGCATAAGATAAAATCCCGTTGTCTATCTGCATCAAGCAGAAAGCAGGTTCAAATGTGGGTGCCAGGAAGTAAAAGAACGTACCTTCATGGGACCTCTTTTGTTTTGGCCAAGTTTAGATTGGTTACCTTTCATTATTGTTGATATTTATGATTTGATTTGTCCTTCACCACCTCATCCTTGGTTTTCTTTCAATTTTAAATAGCTTCTGAAAATTAAAGACGTTCTGCAACCTTTTTCCTCTTGTTTTCACATAGGATATATTCAAAAGAAATTGCAGGTCCTGTATTGTTTGCTGAAAGTTGGTGGTTTGAGTCACCCAAGTGCCACCTGACTCAGCAACCGACTTCCGGATTACAAAACGCAGTATAACCACTCGACATAACATCGTAATTGTCCGAATATTTGTATGCATCAATTTTGCATTTGCTCTTAATCTTCAAAGTTTAGGTAAGGGGGAATAAAGAAAACGACAAGTGGGGGTTAAGGTCTTCATCAAATTCCTCGTTTGCACAAACACAATAGAAGTAATACAAAAGTTTCGGAGGAGAGACAAAAACTAGCAATTAACCATTCTCTCTCTATAGATACATAATCCATAACCTGTTTCAAGTTATATATATATATATTGTTATTTTTCTCTGGTGCTTGTAAGAGCATGTATATTTGCAGTCCCGTACCGTACGGAGGGAAAGGATTCCGTAGAGCGATGTAGAGGGAAAGGATTCAACTGACTGTAGAGGGATACTAGGTCTGACTGGGTCCAGCGTGGAAAATCTTAGATAAGGGATGCTTTGCTTTGGTCATATTGATTCATGGTTGTTTGAGCAAGAAACCTTGAACAGTTGTTGCCACTGCATTCTATGACCTATTCAAACTTGGTGGAACCTGTAAAATAAATCAGCGCGATTAAATTAAATACCTGCGGTTTGGTTATCCCATTAGAAACATACAGGCTAGTCCACTTGGACTGTGAATGGTTATGGCACGCCAAGTTGGATTTTGAAAGTCGACTGTAACCTGATGGTATCTAGAATAATTATATACACCAGAGAGAGATAAGTATATCTGTTTTCTCTTTTGTAATTTAATACTTATTTTGATATTTACAAACATAAGCCAATATGGACCTGAACATTTAAAATGTTGACTTATTTGTCTATATTTCTAGAAAGAGTAACCTACAATAATAACTACTTCAAAAAAAAACAAAAAACAAAAGTAATATTTTTATCATTTAACTATTTCACTACGACAAGCATGGGTTGGATGACCCAATTGTTCATTTTTGACTGCTTAAGGTACGAACTAGAAGCTAAGGTCAATTTGATAGCAGAAGTGTGTAACGTGGCAAGTAAAATCTAAACAATCAGAATTTCTAATATTGCCTTTATTTCTTAAATAGAACTCAAAAACATGGAATAGTTTAAGATAAGAATTTATATAAGAAGAATTAAACTATTTTAAGATTAATTAAATTTGAACTTTAATACCAAGAATTTTAGATAATTTTATCACACATTAGTCAGATTTTCAAAACAAAATAAACAAAATAAACATCATAATTAAAAATAAGGTTAGAGTAGTTGTAAACAAATATATTATGAGAACAATGTTACACTAGTAATAAGATTATAATTAAGTTGATATTCTTTCCCTTTAGTCTAATTACTTTTGTACCATCGCTTCTTAAATTTAAATTACCATTTCTATTAATAAATTTTTATTAGAATTCCTCTGCACTTTTAGATTGAAAGTTTCTTCACCACATAGAGAACGATCCCCAGGACTCAATCCCCTACCTTTGTTGCCTCTAAAGGGAAGTTCTGAGTACCTACAAGAGGGCTTCAGAGCAAATGTAATGAGTGTCAATGCCTTAGCTCCCAAACTTATTGAGAGAAGATTTCCTTGCCTTACCTTATAAGCTTCCCTTAGCTCTTGACATATTTGAAGTCATTGAAAACAAAAAAATAGGCTTTAATGAAAATAAATCCTGAAGGAACTTGGTGAAGTCTAATATAATCAAAGAGAATCTTAAGTACTACTAAGGTTCTAAGATTGAGGGGGCTTTATTCCCCTTACAGAATTACTTTAAGTTGGAGTTGCGATTTAGTCCACTTCATTGGTTGAAATTAAATGGATAAATGTCCAGCTTTCCCATAGATGCGGCACTAGACTTGCTCAAAATAGGGTGAAATAGGACTGGAGGAATTAATCTCTCTGAGGATGATCATTTTGTATTTAAGTATTTAAAAGATGCACATTTGGTGAGTATTATTCAATAAGGTCCTTGGCTCATCCTAAGTGACCCTTTCCTCCTTAAAAATGGTGCCTTAGAATGAGATTGGATATGAGTAAAGTTAAATCGATTCCTATATAAGTTAACTCTCATAATGTCCTCTTAAAAAATTGGATGAGTGATGGACTTAGCTTCCTAGCAAGCTCTATGTGAAAAGATTCTTATATTGCAAAGCTAGAGAGGATAGGCTACAATAGGATTTTTATAGAAATTAATATGAAATAGTAGCTCCCTAATACACTCCTTATAATGAAGCTAGGTATAGATAAAGAGTTGGTTAGAATGAAATCGACTTATCTTACAACTGGAAGCCCCCTAACAAAGCCAAGGTATAGGAAACTATAGGTTTGCTTTTAGCACTAGTCTTTATAACGATTATAAGAGGGTCTAGGAGGAAGAACCAGCTCTATTCGTTGAAGTCGAGATCATTCAAATACCTAACTCTCCTATAAAGGTAAGGGTAGAAATAATGGATTCTAATTCCCTTTTTAAGTAGGACACATATGTAAATGAGAATATGATAGAGTCTCTCCCAATTATATTCTCGAATCCATTTAAATATTATAATAAAAACTTGGCTCATCTTAGGTTTTGAGGAGACTGAATATGATAGCAGATTCCTCTACTAATTATAACATGGTGAAGGATGGGGTAACTCATACGGAAGGACTAGAATTAGTTCGACCATCTCTAGCTTAGTTAAAGGATCCATTCAAAAGCAAATTTATAAAGGTTACCTGTTTCTCAAAAAGGAAATCTGGTAATTGTTAGAGAAGTACATTGAAGGCAATCACCTTTAGCACTTATTGTGCAAATCTTTATGATTAATAAAAAGGCATTTTCGTTAATTTGATGTTCATGTTCTTTATGAATTGATAGTGATCTTAAATCAAATTAATTAATTCCTTGATATGTTACATAATATGAAGGAAATTATGATGAAATCATAATAATGAGATTCCTATCATGTGTGGTTATGTTAATGTCTAAATTATCCCTAGTCATAGGATTAATGAGACGAGATATTATTAATCCAGACAGACTAGCACATGTTATACTCCTTGATTAGATCAAGCAATGGATCTCATAAGCTATAAGAACAAGTTGTTTAGAGTTAACATGTGGACGCTTGCTAAGAGTAGTAAGTACATGAAATGACCTATCATGAGACAATCATATGGATAATTTATTCTAGTTTTAATGATATTCTCATTATAGCAATGGTGCAAATATCCTTTGACTTGAGATGCCCAAGGATATCTTGGATACTAATCCTGTACTTTGATTTCATTCCTTATTGCCTCTCGGAGGTTTCTCATAGGGCGGTTATTGGGTATAGCTTGAGGTATTCAAAGGTAATTGAGTGTCTAATAAAGGATTCACCACTCCTGATCGGAGGAGATGATACCCACAGCCTCTTGTCGAGGTTATTACTCAGGAATCTCTAGCTAGAGTGAAAATGTTATGAAGATAGTCTTTGGTGACATATCCAATTGAGTAATGAGCCTCAGGGACAAAAACTAACATCACTTGGGCTAGATGTGACATAGTCAGTCTAGTGGGAGTTGACATTTTAACAATACTCTAAACCAAATGAGGTATAGAATGGTGAAAGGATTAATTGCATAGGAATATTGTCTGCCACTAACTTTTAAGTCAATTGGGGCTAGTGATGTATTGCTAGATACCACTTATGACTTGCTTGAATTAAGTGTTAATTCAAGTAGTCAACAAAACTGGGAACTTAATGGGTCACATGCATTGGAGGTGTGAAGAATGAGTAAAATGTTTTTGGATGGGGATCCAAGATATGAGAGATGCATAACTAAGATACAAAAGTGTGGTAATTTAGGGTCATTTGATTGTGAATCATATGACACATGTGAATCATGCTTATTCGGTAAGATGATAAGCAAGATGACAAAATTACCCTTTAAAGAAGGGGTGAATGTTTTCAAGCTAAATTAAGTGGGATTAAAAGTCACTTAATTCCCACTAACTCTCCACTGATGTTGGGGGTTAGAGGGAGGCCAAAGGGTGTCAAAGACACTCCATTTTCATGTAAAAGTTGTAAGAAAACAAAGTGTCTTTTTGTGAATTGTTCACCATCTTCTAAAATACTCTCTCAAATAACACCACAAAGCTAGCAATTTGTGTGTGTTCTAGCCATTCTTCCTAAAAGGTTTCAGGCTTTGCTCTTAGTGTGGATATCATTAGAGACATCCTCCTTTAGTCGTTGTGGTTTACGACAAGCCAAAGAGGTGAAGACAATGAAGAACAAAGGAGATTATAAAGTACACATCTTACGTTCATGTTTTGTTTTACTACATCTAATGGCACATGTTTGATTCTGTATTTTTCGGTTTTTGTTTTATTTTCAACTGTGTATTCTGATAGCTGATGCATGTGATGGATGATCGAAACCTAACAGTGGTATCAGAGCCATCTTGTGCCTATTAGTTGTAGTTTCTATTACATGTGTAATAGGATTGCATGGCTGTGACGGTTGTGGGTCTGTTCTTAGAAAATTTGAAATTAAATTATGAAAATTTGTTTTCTCTAGTTTCTTTCACTGATTTACTCATGAGATGTTAGTAGATGGTTTTCGTGATTAAAAATTGATTTCAATGCGATTGAAATATTTATTGTCGAATTTCTAACAATATACTAGAAAATTGTTTTCTACTGAACATATGTTGTTGGTTAGCTTTTTTATAGAATTAATTTAAATTGTTTTAATTAAAATTTCAAACAGTAAATAGATCTGGTCGGTTTTGTTGAAATTGATGGAACTGTTTTGTTTGATAATTTTGTGTGTGTACGTTTTGGTTACAGAACCTTAAAAATATTTTTATGTGATAAAAGTGTGTTATTTTGATGAATGAAGCACGCCAAAATGATTTTGCTCGAATTATGATTTTCGGAAACAATTTTAGATGTCAAATTTGTCATTTTTAGCATCTCAATGGTGTTTCGGTTATCTTGATAATTTTTGGGTGATTCCAAAATTATTTTGATGAACTTGAAACCACCTAGAGATGTATGGAATGATGATTTGATGTTTTGAAAATTTTGGAAATTAGTTTTGAATTAATTTAAGTAGAGCGTTATTTTCTAGTAAGACTGGAAATTAGCATGTGACAAAATCAAAATGTTTAATTTTGACATCAAATAATCAATTTTAATGTGAATTAATTTTAAATTAATTTCTAGAATTAAGAGTTTAATTTAATTTGATTAATATTAAATTCTAAATCGAAATGACATACAGGTTAAATTTAGCCAACATTTAGGAAGAAATTCAATTCAAGAGTTGAATCAACTTTTAAAATGTATGATCCATAACTTGTCATAATCAAATTTGATGTGTTTAATATTATGCATTGGAGGATGCATGTTAGGAGTATGTGTGGGCTTGCATGATGGATGGTTATGGACTTAAGCCCAATATGATTGGGGTATCCATATCATAACATATAGTTATAGTAACTATATATATATGTGTGATATATACAAGACCTTCCTAGATATATGAGACCTAAGTAGAAATCCCTCACTTAGAATATTAAAACTAATGCCTTCCATTAATATGGTGAGAACTAAAGTTTTTTTTAGAGTTAGGGTTATTGGACAAACTAAAGCTCATTTTACACAAATATGTTCGATCCATGGAAATATGATTTCTGGATTAATGGGTCGGTTTTAACTAGAAGTGTTGATTTGTTGGACAAACCCAAGGTCAACGTGGACAGAGGCAAAATTGGGTAGTGTACATGCGATGTACATGCATCAAGAGTTAATCGCCCAATATGTGTGCACATATTAACAGTTGATAGCACTAGATTCGATAGTTGCATTATAAATGCAATTGGTATGACCAATACCTACCATTAACCTATAGTGGCTTGTTGGGCAAACCAAAGGTCAGTCATAGAGATACTGGATGTCGACCCACTAAGAAAACTTCTATACAAGTTCTCTCAGATTCATATTGAGGGTTATGGATTCGCAAGAAAATAGTGGGAGCAGTCCTAATTGACATGCATTTTCATACAGTCTAACACCATTTCTCTCTTTGAAATTAGGTTGAAAAAATCAACACTATGACCACTAGTGTAAACCTATGCTTACTTATGGAAGCCAATAAATTGACTAGACTCAACTTCCTAAACTAGTTTAAGAACCTGAGAATAGTTCTCAAGTTAGAAAAACTAGGCTACGCCTTAGAAGAATGACTTCTTGATCCCTCTGCTGTTGATGCTTCTAATGACTTCTTGATCCCTCTGTTGTTGATGCTTCTAATAGTGATTAGAAGGTATACATAAAGCATCTCGATGATGGTGAGATGGCTAGCTGCATAATGTTGGCATAATGTTAGCCACTATGTCACAAAAATTGAAAAAGCAGCATGAGGCTATGGATATTCATACCATAGTTTATCATCTAAGGGAGTTGTTTGATGAATAAGCTAGGTCCGAAAGGATTGAGACCTCGAGGTTGCTCTTCCACTCCAAGATAGCTGAGGGGACATCTTCAGTCGAATATGCACTGAAGATGAATTGAGAGGTTGGCCTCCTTGGGTTTCCTAACGGATCATGAATTAAGTATAGACTTAATTCTGACTGGTTTGACTGATAGTTATTCACAATTTGTGCTTAACTATAGGATGAACCAGATATCCATCACGATTCCTAAATTGATCAACTTGTTCAAAACAGTTGAGCCATTTGTCAGGAAGGATAGTAAGGCTATGATGGTGGTGGACTCTTTTGGTTCGAGGAGGAATAATAAAAGGAAGAAGAAGTCCACAAGGCTAAGGGAGGTGTGGTCAAGAAGAAAGCTAAGGAGACTGCCCTAAGGGAACATCCTTCTACTATGGCAAGGATGGCCATTGGAAAAGGAACTGTAAGACCTATATAGAGTCACTGAAACAGAAGAAGGCATCAGATGACCCATCTACTTAAGGTATGTTTGTTATTGATATTAATACAGTTTCTAATAATAACAAATAGGTATTGGTTACCAGTTGTGGCTCACGTATATGTACTGATATTCAGGACCTCAAGAACAGTAAATAACTCAACAAGGAAGAGTTGAACCTACGCATGGGCAATTAAGTAAGAGTTACTGTATTAGCCATAGGAACTTATGTATTGACACTCCCTAGTGGGCTTATAATAGAATTGGAAGATTTTTTTTATATACTTGTACTGACTAAGAATACTATTTTAGTTTCTGGTCTTAATAAAGATGGTTTCCATTTAAATTTTAGTAACAATGGTTGTTTTATTAGTTTGAACAGAATTCTTTGTGCTATAGGCAATGGAATCTACATATTAGATATGTGCAATCTAATTTTAAATATCAATGACAATAAAAGACAAAAATGGGATAATGTGAAATCATCATGCTTATAGCATTGCCACCTTGGCCATTTAAGTGAGAGACGCATGAATAAACTACACAAGTGTGGTAGTTTAAGGTCATTTGACTATGAATCATATGATATATGTGAATTTTGTTTATTAAGCAAGATGACAAAGTTACCCTTTAAGGGAAAGGGTGAACAAACTACTGGCCCATTGGACTTAATACATTCAGATGTATGTGGTCTGATGTCCATACATGCCAAAGGTGGTTTCATATACTTCATTATTATAGATGATTATTCACGATATGAGTTTGTATATCTTATAAGATACAAATCTGAGGCTTTTGAAAAGTTCAAAAAAATTCAGAAATGGAGTAGAGAAATAGCTAGGCAGAAGTATTAAAAAAATTTGATCAGATCGAGGCAGTGAATACTTAAGCCAAGAATTTCTAAATTATCTTAAAGATAATGGGATAGTATCCCATTGGACTTCACCTTACACGTTGCAACACAATGGAATGGTATGGTAAAAAGGAGAAACTGAACCTTATTGGATATGGTGAGGTCAATGATGGGCTTCGTAGATCTGTCAAAATTTTTTTGGGGATATGCACTCGAGACTGCTATTTATATGTTAAACAAAGTCCCTTCAAAGTCAGTTGATACTCCATATGAGATATGGACTAACAAGAAACCCTCTCTTTCTCATATGAGAGTTTGAGGTTGTCTGGTTTATGTGAAGCAGATTAAGTCAGATAAGCTAGAAGCTAAATCTGACAAGTTTTTATTTGTAGGAGATCCTAAAGAAAAAATAGGATATCAGTTCTACAATGTTTTGGAGAAAAAGGTTTTTGTTTCAAAGCATGTTGTCCTTTTAGAGAAAGGGTTTCTTCTAAAAGAAGATAGTGGAAGCAAAATTAAACTTGTGGAAGTTCAAGATGCTCAAACAGATGCAGATCAATTGCCTCAACCCGAGACTATTGTTCATAATGATGAAACAATAGTTCAACATTCTATCACACAAGAAATTTATAGGTCAAGTAGGATACGTCATGTTCCAGAGAGATATAGATTTCTCATAAGTGAACATAATGACATATTGCTTATAGAAAATAATGAGCCTACTACCTATGAAGAAGTTCTGAAGAGTTCAGAATTTGACAAATGGCTTCAAGCCATAAAATTCGAAATAGATTCCATGTATAAAAACCAAGTATGGAGTTTCGTTGACCCACCCAAAGGGATAAAACCCATAGGGTGCAAATGGGTTTTCAAGAAGAAAACTGACATGGAGGATAATGTAGTTACCTATAAAGTTAGGCTTATAGCTAAAGGTTATCATCAAAGACAAGGAGATGACTATGATGAAACATTTAGCCTGGTAGCCATGTTTAAACCCACTAGGATACTCCTAGCCATTGCTACTCATTATAATTAAGAGATATGGAAAATAGATGTGAAAGCAACTTTCTTTAATGGAAACCTAGCTGAGGATGTATACATGACAAAACCCGATAGTTTCATATCGAAAGATGGCGAAAAGGTATGCCAGCTTCAAATATCCATGTATGGATTGAAGCAAGCATCTAGAAGTTGGAATATCTGATTTGATCAAACAATCAAAGAGTTTGGTTTCTCACAAAATTTGGATAAACCTTATGCGTATAAAAAGGTTAGTGGGAGTGTAATTGTATTCCTTTTATTGTATGTAGATGACATACTACTAATAGGAAACGATGTCTCAGTTTTACAATCAATTAAGATTTGATTATCCAAAAATTTCTTTACGAAAGAACTTAGAGAAGCAATTTATATTTTGGAGATAAGAATCTATAAAAATAGATCTAAGAAGTTGCTTAGTCTTTCTCAGTCAACAAAATAGACAAGATGTTAAAGAGGTTTAGCATGGAGCAGTCCAAGAGACGGGATTAGGTAAGATGATAAAATTACCCTTTAAAGAAGGGTTTAATGTTTTCATGCTAAATTAAGTGGGATTAAAAGCCGCTTAATTCCCACTAACTCTCCATTAATGTTGGGGGTTAAAGGGAGGCCAAAGAGTGTCAAAGACACTCCATTTTTGTGTTAAATTTGTAAGAAAAAAAAGTGTCTTTTTGTGAATTGTTCACTATCTTCTAAAATACTCTCTCAAAGAACACCACAAAGTTAGCGATTCTTGTGTGTTCTAGCCATTCTTCTTAAGAGGTTTCAGGCTTTGCTCTTCTTGTAGACATCATTAGAGACATCCTCCTTTGGTCATTATGGTTTACAACAACTCAAAGAGTTGAAGAGAATGAAGAACAAAGAAGATTGTAAGGTACACATCTTAAGTTCATATTTTGTTTTACTACATCACATGTTTGATTCTGTATTTTCTGGGTTTCATTATTTTCCACGATGTATTATGATAGTTGATGCATATGATGCATGATCGAAACCTAACAGTAGGAGGATGGGTAAAATTAAGTTGGAAGGTTCTCAAATTCCTCTCTAATATCCATTTCATTAGGGAATATTAGGGGTTTTAATTACTTTTTTAAGCAATGTAATATTAGAGATTTAGTATTAGAGAAAAAACTTGTTGTTTTATATCTTTTTGAGACTAAAATAAAGGTTAAAAGGATGCATGAAAGAATAAAATTTTTGGGTGTAAGCTGGAAATTCGTCACTAATCATTTATACCATTTTAATGGTAGGAGAATTGTATCCTATGATTTTACAAAAGTGCAAAATTCCAATAACAAAATGTCTAATGACTTGATACATTTTTCTAGTGACTAATCTTAGACTCTTGTACATTTTAAGTTAGCTACTATATATACTACTAACTTTTCTTTTCAGAGAACTAAACTATGGGAAGACTTAAGGAGGATTCATAGGAATATATACAAGCCTTTGATCATAATGGGAGATTATAATTGTTTCCTTCAATTAAATGAAGCTTAAGTTTCCAATTTTAATTAAAAAAATCTTACGAAGTAGTTAATTCATCTTGTCAATAACTTGGAATTGTATATTTAAATTATATGGAGTAGCTTCATAACTGTGGCAATAAATAATTAGGTGATTGGTTAATTTGGAAAAACTTAATAGAGTGATGGTAAACCAGGAGTCATTTAACAGTTTCCTTGCTAGTTTCACCAATTTTGAACCTTATATTTGCTCAAACCACTATTTCATTGAGATTTTTCAATTAAATACCTACTTCTCACTTAAAATTCCTTTCCAGTTTTTTAACTTTTTCTCCAAGTTAGAAAATTTTGGTGAGAAGGTAAGGAATGGTATGAGGATTTTTGTTGTTGGTTATAAAATCTACCAACTTTTGAGGAATCTCCAAGTAATAAAATAGGGAAATAAAGCTCACCAAAGGAAAGCCTATCCTAGTATTGAGATTGGATTTATATCAACTAAGAAAAATCTTACATTAACACAAGAAAAATGCTATCTAGACCCTCATAATTTGACATTAAGGGCTATTAAAACTTATTCACTCAATATATACACTTTATCACTTTAGTGGTGTAACTCCTTTCTTAAGCAAAAGTTAATGGTCAATTGGCTTCAAGCGGCTTAAGCCTTGATGGATATAGATGGACAACTGTGTAAAGACCATACGAATAGGGATTATTGCATTAAACTACTTTTAAAATCTTTTGGGGCAAAGCTCTACCAAATTCTAGCTATGAATAATCTATCATATCACATTGATTCTCCTCTTGATCAAATCACAAAAGATAATTTATTCTTTCCTTTCAAAAATTAGAAATTAAAGAAGCTCTATTTAGTCTTAATCATAATAAATCACCAAGGTTAGATGGTTATAGAGCTTTCTTCTTTCCAAGAATATAGGATCAGATTGGAGGATTAGTTATAGATACAATTCAAGAAATTTTATATTCCAAAAGATGCTTAGGGAGTATAATAGTACTCATATATGCTTTGTACCCAAGAAGAAAAACCTAATGGTAGATTTTTTGTCTTATATCATGTTATAATGTATTGCACATGGTAATCTTTAAACACTTAGCAGGTGGATTAAAGTTAGCACTCCATATAATCAATCCCATCTAGGGTGCCTTTATAACAGGCAAAACAATCAGTAACATTTTATGTTAGTTTAAGAATGTTTCAAGTACTATGACAATAAAGCTTCTATATAAGGTTATTTCCTAAAAATAGATTTTTATAAGGCTTTCATCTCTATGGATTACAAATTTATCTTCAACGGTATGAGGGCCTTTAGATTCCATAACACTTTTATTGATTAAATTAAACCTTGTGTTACTACTAGCTCCTTTAGTAAACTAATGAATGGCTTGCTTTTTAAGTTCTTCCATAGTGCTAAGGGATTAAAGTAAGGGGACCCTTTATCCCTTTATCTTCTCATAATTGTTATGGAAATTCTTATAAGATTAATTGCTTGGAAGATAAATGTCTCTGGATCTTTCAATTTCACCATCAGTCTAAGGAGCTCAAAATTAATAATTTAGCTTTTACAAATGATCTAATATTATTTTGTGGTTTAGATCCTTTCTCTTTGCATCAATTGGTTAATTCCCTTAATTAGTTTTCTAAAATATATGGCCTCACTGTTAATGATGAGAAAAACAAGATCTATATCTCTTCTAATGTTCTTAATGGAGCTATCTTAAGCACTATTTTTGGTCTTAACATCCACCAAGCTTCTTTCAAATACTTAGGGGTTCCTATAACCATAAAGAGTAAGGTATATAGATAGTTTAGTTCTAATTGACTGTGTTAAAGCTAGAATCAATTCTTAGTGAAATAGATCTCTCTTTATTGTTGACATGTTGCAATTAATTTCTTCTATTTTCATAAACATTCACATTCATTAAAGCTTTCATTTGTTTCTCCTAAGAATGCTTACTAAAGAGATAGGGAAATTGAGTAAGAACTATCTCTATTAAGGGGTTGTTGATAATTTTATAAATGCTAAAGTTAAGAGCTTAACCTATGTACACTAAATTAAGAAGGTGGGATGGGAATTGTCTCTATTATACCATAAGAAATGAAAAAAATCCCTTCCAAAAAATGATGAGGAAAATAGGTACTTCATTAATAATAATATGCTCCTTAATGTTTTCTCCAAGTTGAGATGCATAATAGGGCAATTTATAATAAAGCACAAAACACTTCTCCTTCCTTTTCTTCCTTATTAACTTTTTTTAAAAAAATGTTTCATCCATCTTTTATATCCATTATCCTCTATCATAGAATCTTCCCCATTGTCTACTTTCTTAGTGTTCTTCTTGTTATTGTTAGTGGTGTCTCCTTTCTCCTCTCTCCTCTTTTACTTTTCTTTTCAGGTTGGTTTTTTTTCCTCTGTAGTTGATAGGTTACATATTTTTGTTCACCTTTCTCTTTTAGTTATTGTTTAAATATTTTTCTCCTTCTTTTCATCCTCCTCCTACTCCTCCCAAGTTTGGAGAGTCTTTTTTATCACTTTATATGTTTTATTTCCCATTTAAGTCAATCTTTTACCATTTATGGTAACCAACTTTTGAACCTTTCCTATTTTATTGTTGTAATTGTCTATTTTGAGTATGTTTGTAGGAAAAAAACACTCTAGTCTCAACCCTTACTCCTAGTGAGTTTCCCCTACTATCCTCTTCCTTTAGGCTTTTTTAAGCTCTAAACAACCACTGATTTAATGTTAGGAAGGAGTATTCTTCTCCAACCATTGGCTCTCAAAGGAGCTAGGAATAGGTCTTAGAAGACCCTAAGGACTCCTCTTTACATTACTTCCCACCAAAGGTAGAAGATGGACTAGCCATTTTTGTGTTAAAATAGAGGTTCTAAGGGCTAGAATTATTATGTGGGAAGCATTTCTAGTTGGCTTCTTCTTTCAAACTATTTCACGTTGGGCAACCAAACTTTAGATGAATAAAAGGCTAGTAGATGTTCTTATCTTTGAAGAAAGCTTGATCCTTTTCTCCCTTTCAAGTTAAAATAAGGCCTTCAAATTATTAGAGGAGGGTCTTTGACATTTTGGATAAGTCCCTATATTCCTAAAAATATGGAATCCATGTATAAATTTAAACATGATCAAACATGAAAGCATAAGAATATGGATGAATAAGTATAGTGTTTTTCTAGAATATTAGACCACATAGGGATGGAGTTTACCTGCTAGCTTCATTGGTAAGCTTTTGTGCATGGATAAGAATATAAATAGGAGGAGGAGAATTGGTCTTGCATGGTGTGTGTTAGTGTGGAGTTATTTAAGGAGCTTCCCAGTTCTAATCCTATTACGAGATTATACTAAAATAATTCCCTCTATCAAGATTCAATATTGGTTACTTATAATTAGAAACCTTCCCTAGGGATGAAAGGGAAATAATGGAAACCTACAAGGAAACTTTTCAAAAGGGATGATTATTATGAAATAATAAGGTTAGAGTCAAGTGTAGAGGGCTTGGGGCTTATGAGGGAGCAAGTGTCAAATGGTAAGGAAGATGTGGTTCAACCCAGTAAAGATTTGAACCAATTTGAGATGCAAGAGCTCATTTGTGAGAAGGAAAATATTTAGCTTAATAAAGGGAATCAAAATTCTCTTGAAGGTTTACATGATAGTAATATTATCATGATTAACCATGGGGGCATAAGGAAGTATCTACAGATTCCTTGCCTATCAAAGTTCCAACTTCCCATTAAAATAAAGGAAAAATGGAGTTAAATAATAATCCCTTAATGGAACCAAGTTAGGATAACTTCCAAAGTGTTGAATAAAGGAAATCAGAGAGGGGAAATAAGAGAAAGATCTCCAAAGGTAAATCCATTCCTAAATGACTTTTATAATATGGAATGTTTATGGTTTAAATTACCATGAAAACCTTCAAACTTTAAGGGATTTTGACAATATGGAACATCCATGGATCTTAGGATTTTGAAAACCAATATTAAATTGGAAAATATAAACAAATTGAAGATTCTAGGAGCAAAGCAAAGTTTTGTCTCAAAACGCCATCATCGTTACTATAAGAGAATTGTTTTGACATTTAACTATAATTTAGTGAAAGTAGATGAACTATATTCATATGACTAAGCTATGCATGTATTGGTTAAATTCTTTCATGACAATTATAAGTTGTATGCTTCCATTGTTATGGATCTAATCTTAACTATTAAAGGATGAATTTTTAAGAAAGATAGAATCAAAACTAGGTTTACAATTGTTATCCACAGATAGTTTGTGGAGATCTTAATGCTATTCAATTTTGATATAAAATTAAAGGTCACACTAGCAAATGGAACTATATTATTGATTTCAAGGAGTGTGTAGAAGGATTAGGGATTGAATATTTAAGATATGAGGGGTATAGATTTGCGTGGAGAAATGAAAAATAGGAAAGAGTTTTTTGTAGGAAAGAGTTTTTCGTAGGAAAAAACTAGATAGATCTTTGGTGAACCTAGCATGGCTCTCCAATTTCCATGAAAACAAAGCTAGGTTTTTGGAGCTTCTATTTTTTGATCATTTTCCCCTTTTTATTGGTAATATTTTCTAAAAGTTATGTAAAATTTTCCTTTAGATTTAATAACTATCTTGTTCGTGATGTTGGAATCCAAAAGGAAATAGCTAAAGAGATGGCAACCGATGCTCATGTGTAACATCCTGTTTCCATACAAAGGGTTGAACCATAGAAACGGGTACACGTTAGATCAATCGGAGAAATTAGGAAAACACATCTCATGCTCATGCATTATATAATATACATATACACGTGAACAATGATTTTTGCACATGA